>JAOXNO010000041.1:2188098-2205162 GCA_028565335.1 Limnodromus scolopaceus | reverse complement strand
CTGGGAGACATGGTTTAGTGATGGTGTTGCATTTTGTTTGTTGTGTGGGTGTTTATTTTTGTCAGAGTTAGGTTGATAGTTGGACAAGATGCTCTTGAAGGTCCCTTCCAACCTAGAAGATTCTATGATTCTATGATTCTAAATCTTGCCAGCGCTGCTCTGCTTCACAACAGTCCCATCTCCTTGATTTGATGCTGAAGTTTTATCCCTCCAAGTTTGCTGTGTTGCATTTTGGGAGGTGACTTCTAAAGGGAAACCCACCCTAATAACAACTACAACTTAGCCAGTTCCCAGAGTTACCCGTTACAGAAGGATAAATCAAACCTTAGATCAGAAAAACTACTGAATTTCAGCATTTGAGCCATTCCTAGGCAGCATTCCTTCCTTTTGGGAACGGGAAACAAAGTACACCCCTGGCATCCTTTTAGTACGGCTTCCCTGCTGGTTATGTGTTAGACTAACCTCTTTTAGGGCTAATGAGCTAGTAAATGATGTATTTCTATAGCGTCGCCTGACGTCTTGCCAAGCGCTGGCTGGGTCTGTCGCTGCTGGCACCCCCGGGCTGCCCTGTCGGTGCTGCGGCCATCGCTGCTGCAGGCTCATGGAAATAGGATGGCTGAGCTCCGTGGGAGCCTGATTCCTCACTCATCCCCTCCCCTCCCCGCGACGGGGGGATCAGGAGCTATTTTAAGCCTAAAAAATTAAAAGGACTCGCACCAGATTTTGCGGTTACTGCTGTCCCGGGCCTTGCTTGATCCCAGCAGAAACAGTTCCCAGTTCCCAGCAGGTTGCAGTGAGAGGAAAGGGAGGTACTGGCCCATGTGTACTGCAATAGAAGTGCTTACGGCAGGGCTTGTGCTATTGAAAAAGTCAGCAGATTATTGCCAAAATTTGCCACATTTTCTCTCTTGCCATAGAATCATAGAATGGTTCAGGTTGGAAGGGGCCTTAGAGATCATCTAGTCCCACCTCCTACCATGGGCAGGGACACCTCCCACCAGACCAGGTTGCTCCAAGCCCCCTCCAACCTGGCCTTAAACCCCTCCAGGGATGGGGCAGCCACAGCTTCTCTGGGCAACCTGGGCCAGGCTCTCACCACCCTCACAGCAAAGAATTTCTTCCCCAGATCTCATCTCAATCTCCCCTCTTTCAGTTTAAAACTGTTCCCCCTTGTCCTGTTGCTACACTCCCTGACCTTCTAGCAGTCTCCTTTAGGAAGTGGTGTTGGTGGCACAGGCAGTGGAGAGTGAAGTCATACCCAGGGTTGGCAGGAGAGGACTTGTTTCTGTGCACTATCCAACACCATGGAGGGGTGGAGATGCCCCACAGAAGACCTCCTGGAGTGGAGGAACCTCCACTCTTGCTACCCCTCCCATGGAAATGCCTTGTGTCAGACCTCTTCATTGCTTCAGGCATAATGAATCAGGTTAATGAAGACCAGCTGCTTAAAGGCTGGCTGCTGACCCAGCTTGGTTTGGCTGAAGTGGGCTCGGAGGGGCTTAGGTGAGCAGCTCGTGGGCTACTTGCCAGCAGAGAAAGGCACAAAACTTGGAGAAGAGTAAGGTCCCTGTACTATGGGTTAGACTTTTGCCTTGTTTGCTTGCTGTGTGCTGGGTTCCTCTCTCTCTTGCTGAATGTTTTCTGATGCGTTGAGGAGTCTAGTGGGAGACTGCTGAGCAATGATTAATTGCTTCTCCATAGGTGACTTGCACAAATGTGTTTTGGGGCAGAAGTACTGAGCTGGGTAGAGACAGTGTCCTGAAAGAGACAGTTGGCATCTTACTGAAATGTTTTTTTTGCTTAATTCACACAGGACAAACAGACCAGTCTACTTATGTTTTCATGTTTCTGACTGAGCTGTTCTCTGGTTTTGGCCTTGGAAGCCTATACAGATGTCAATGCCCATCCTTTTATTTTTGTAAGCTCCTGTCTTTACCAGCCACCTGCCCATTTACTCATTTAAATCCTAGACTGTAAAGATTATCTTCAGAGCAGAGATAATATCAGTGCATCTCATTTGCTCAACACTTGCTCTAACAGCGCTGCGGTCCCTCATCAGAGTCCTTAAATGTGACTTTAGTTAGAAATTTATGATAACGGTTTGCTAAACCACCTTTGCTTTCAGGCCTGCTGTGTTGTAGCTCTCTGAAGTGACCTGATGATTCCTTTATCCGGGAAATCCTTTGGAAAGTAAGTAGCTTCAGGTGTCAGCGAGAAATTCAGCATCACCAGGCTGGGTACAAGATCCATAATTTCCTAGTAGCGATCTGAAAACCAGTCAAAGTAACTGTTTTTTCACCCACTGCTTTAAATCATTAGCCCCTGGGTATCCCAGTTAAAGGATGCCTAGATATGTCTTATTTTCCCTTAAACCTCTAGTTGAGGCGTTTTGGGGGGGACTAAGGCAGTGACTTGTCTCATAAACCTGGACAATAAGCACAGTGAACTAAAGTCCTAACAAATTTTGAGTTCTGTGTGCCACGAAATAAGCTAATATTTTAGCTAGGGTGGGGAAACTTGGGCTGTCTAATCAATGGTGAACCAGGTGTGGTAAGTAGTGTTCAGAAGGCAAAGTTTTCCTTAGTATTAGAGCTTCAAATAAATCCAGCTGGCTCTAGAAACAAGAGCTTTTCTCATATTTTTTTTTTTGTTTTCTTTCCTAGAAATGCTTTCCCAGTGAAATCTATACTCCTTAGATGCAGATTTGATGAAAAAATAATGAATGCATTTGCTGCTGGACTTCCTTACCCCAAAGGAAAGCAAAGGCAAAATACAATCAGAATTTCTGCCTCCTGTTTTCTTTATAACATTTTTTTTGTGTGTGTTTAAAGTGTTAAATGACACTAAGGAAATTGATTTGTGTTTGTATTCAATTTTAATTCACCTGACTTGCTACACCTGTGAAGGGAGAAACGTTGCTTCACGAAGCAGAGAAGTTTGTCTCTCCTCTTCCTTCAGTCTGGGTTAATGCACATCAGGGATGATCAGAAATGGCAAATTTATAGCTAACAATTGTTTTTCCCTGAGGGGTGGAGACTGCAGTGTTCAAGGAAGATAATTTCAACTGGAGATGTAATGGGGCTTGAATGTCTAATTCCTCTGCAAAGCCCTTCTTTGCAGATAGAGACCCAGAGTCAGTGGAAAGAGGATGACTGTCATGGGCTCTGTGTTGATTCCTTGGTGAGGAACCCATTAAAGTCCATGTGAATATGGTGCCTGTCCCTTTAGCAGCCACTTGCCTTCACTGCTCGTCAGTTTTCCATGTTAATGTTCCCTTGATTCCATGTTCTTCCACCTTTTGCTGTCCATGCTTCACTGCCCTGTTTGAGCCTCTCCATCTGCTCATACCCAACTTTTTCTCATTCCCAGGCTTTTGCCCAAGCCCTGTTCCCTGCTCCTCTCCTTTTCCCTGCTTCTTGTCCCATTCTTTTCCTTGACTCCTCACCATCTGATACATCTCGTATGAATAATTATTTCCTAGTCTTACCCTTGACTATTTTTTCCCAGGTGCTTTCTGCAGATGGGGGAGGCAGTGATGGTGCAGGTCTCGTGGTGGTGTTGCTTATATTTAGCTAAAGCTGTTGTTGGCCCCTGCTGTGACCAGTTGCTTCGTGATGGTACAGGTCACTCAGATGAAGAGGCAGGCAAACAATTTGGAGGTTTCACTACTGAATCTATAGCCAGGATGCATTGCCAACACACATTTCTGGATGCTGCTGTGTAGTATCTGGGCTCACGGTCATTAAAACCCTCTTTGCAGCAGGAAGCTGTATGGGAAACGCTGCCTGTGATGCCAATGTGCTCTTGGGGAGAAACTTGGAACCAAAAAAGTTCTTGCTTCATCTGACTGTATTTTCTGCTTGTCCCCATCTCACAATACACCCAGAGGTGCATGAAAATGATTAAAATTCTGATTACTCATATGAACAATGTGGAAAAGAATGGCTTTGGAATTAATATTCAGAGAGAAATTGAATCCCATAACAGAGTCTGCATTTATATTCAAGATATGCTAATATGCTGTTTCATGAGATATTTGAATTCAATCAGGAAATCACCTAACAATAAAAGCCTAAAAATATATACATAAAAGAAAGCAAGTGAGAAAGCCAGTTAATGGCACTGATAAAGTCTAGGCACAGATCTCGCAAACCTGATTGATAGCTTATTTTTTAACGATTTTTCAACATTAATCCAATGCAAGCATTTATGCCTGGTTTCTCTTTGTTAGCTCTTGCTTGGTGTTGGCACAGTGAATGAACACAGTTTCCCTCTGGTTTTGTTTTCTTTTTATTTTATTTTATTTTATTTTTTCCCCCCTCTGGCATGATCTTGAAGTTCTGAAGGAATGAGCTGGTCTAGACAAAACAGCGAGTTTCTAATTTAATTTATTTATTATGTAACTGGACGTAATTGCTAATAGAAAAAAACCCAAACTATTACTGGCTGATGGGCCTAGTTAGCAAGAGCAAAGACCAATTCAAACACAACGCTCCGGTTCTTGTGTTTAGTAACATCACTTGGCTTTCCGAAAGGTGTGACAGGAGCTTGTTAGCTATTTCGTGCCGCGGAGCCGTGCAGAATTTGGCACGGTTTCAGGAGAAAAAACGTCGGGAGCGCGACAGGTGGTGGCCGTGCCCGACTGCACACAAGTCTCTGCCTCGGTGCCTCGAGCGGCTCTCGGAGTCCAGATGCTCAAATATCCGTGGGCAAATTAAGCCTGTTGATTATTGTGCACATGAATGACTTAGTGTCGGGGGCCTCCGTCGTTAGAGAGGTTTCTGCCGTTGGATGATGGCCTCTTGTATAACTTTGCCGGCTGCCTTGCCCGCAGAAACGGGGTGTTAGCAGCAGAGAAAAGCTGTGCATTGCCGAATACGAAGATTGTTAATTGGCTTGGCCCTATGGGAGATATCGGAGGGTTTGTTTTTTTTTTTTGCCGAGCTGAAGTATCTCCCGAAGACTTTATCTAAAGCGCAGAATATCAAGTAATTACCTTATGAAATATGCAAAGTGCATGATTGCAAGCAGTTCCAACCATCGTTCGGAGACATTTCAGGGGTGCTGCCTGCAGGGAAGGGTGTGAGGGGGGGGGTGCCCAGCTATGGACCATCAGATTTCTGAGTTGCTCTTAATAGAGGGGCTGAATAACAGATTTATTCAGGAGGATTTCCCTCTGCTCTAGTGTGGTGAGGGACTGCAGCTCACACTGCAGTGCTGCAGGTAGATGCATCATCTCCCAGCGTGTGACCGTGTGCTGTGCTTTAGGAACCTGGAATTTTTGTAGGAAAACTGCTGTTTCCATTCTGGAAGCAAAGGGTCTTGTACGTTGAGCAGCTTTTTTTTCTGCTGCCCACAGATGCTCCGATCGTCAGGCAAATCTCCTTGGGGCTTGGATGCTCCTGTGTTACACCGAGCAAAAGAAGTTTGCAAGCTGTACTTACAGAACTATAATGACTTAATTGTATCTATTAATTCTCGTACCTGCTCTTTAAATGTTCTCATTTAAACAGCTTTGACAACTGTGTGATGTGACCTGGCTTTTTCTAGAGTCACTTAGCTACTTTTCATGTGAAATCGTAGTTTATATAATGACTGCCACGTTTTTTGCAAAACCAGAACTATGGATTCATTTTTCTGCTAGTTGGGTGAGGGTTGAAAATTAGTCTTATCCTACCTCATCATTAAAAATCATCCAGATTCAGTCTTCGTAAATGACCGAAATCCATTAATGACCGTGATCCATTGCCTGGTGTCTTCACACTGGTAGATGATTCAGTAACAAGGTTTTGTGTTCATGGTTGAACTTGTGTTGCTTGTCCTTCCCGGTGCTTTTCAGCAACTAAAAGTGGGAACACTGACAGAAAAAGTGAAAAGTTTCAGCTCTTTCTTTATTACTGTCTCTGACACCTCAAAAACGTGGAAAGCCTTACAATGAAAGTCTGTTCCTCTGCAGTTTCTGCCCCCCTGGTTGGATCCCTCTCCCATGTTTGAATGTGTCTCTCAAACTCCAGGAGCTTTTTTGTCTGGAATTTTGCATGGCTCAATATTGGCTGGTTTTATGTTGGTCACCGTGAAGATTAGGAGAACCTGTACTGCCTAATACCAGGCTCTGCGGTGGCAGTCGGTAGTATCTAAATCCTGACGGGCCACTTATTTCTAATGGTTGCTGTGCCTGTGGGAAAGGAAAAAAAGAAATTGAAGACATCCATCTGGATACTCCTAAATCCTATACTCTGTCCTATTTATAAAAGTCATTCTGAGCTTATATGGCACAGAAGGACAATAATATTTCAATCTCCAAAAATAAACCCTGCCCTGCCCAGTCTGCTTGAGACCTGGGGAGTTCTTGGCTCTCTGAAGCATTTGTGTCGTGGGGGAGTGTGAAGAGCATGTGTGGTCGGCAGCCCTGGAGGCTGCTTTGCTGAATTAAATTATGAATAAAACCCCCTTAGTACTTGAGAGCTTAAAATATGTTGCTGTCAGTGCTCATTTAGGCTACGGATGTGGAATACGTCACCTTTGTGTGCTGCTGCGGGTGTCGGAGGGGAGGGAAAATTACTTATTTTCATGCTTTCAGCTCATTGAGAGACCTTGCTGCTAGTAGCGTCTACCCAACTGTGAGAGTCTGCCTTGTCTCTGATGAAGTAGGGCCTAACCTCCTACACCAAACACATGAGGTCTGTGAGTCTCTTATGTTTCGTTTTGAAGTGTTAACATCTCCATTTAAATTGCATACGCTCTGCAAATATTCATGGCTGACTTGTCAGAGACCATGAAACGATTCTACTGGCATATTTCACCTGCCTTTTAAAAAATATTTTTCATACTTGGTTCCTGGGAAGGTATTAAACAGCTTTTGGATCTTCTGTAATAAATAAATCCGTCCTGGCCTTTTTAATTATTTGAGTAATTGCAAAGAGATTTGAAATTCTCTATGGAATGAGCATTTTTTCAAGACTACATAGACATTACCTAAATTTTAAGCCAATCTAATTTCTTTATCCAGGTTTAATGGTTATCTTAATTCATGTACCAGACTGAGGTTTCTTCATAAAAATATGAATCATATTACATGTTTGGGAAAATATGTGAAATCTTGCACATGAATTTTGCCTGTACTTTTTTCTCTTTTCCTGAGGAAACAGAGCTCATGAAGTTTGGTATCTATCCATACATGGACCCATTTCGCTTGAACTTTAGGACACTGAGAATTCTGCTGCTCACAAAGCTACCTCTTCTTATTATCTTGCCAGCTTGTGGAAATGGGCAAGCGATTGATGCTAGCATGATCTTAAACACAAGATTTGCGATGCTTGTACATGAAGGACTTGGATTCAAGTGACTGGAGGAGTGTGAAGAGCTGGTTTTGTTCAGTCTCGGCGCGATCATTCAGACCCGGACTTAATTTCACATGACTCTAAAGAATCAAAGCACGTATTTTTTCCTTGCATGATGAGGGTTTGTTTTTTTTTTTCCTATTATTTTGAAGCACGGTTCTGTTCTGGTTAAAATTTATGCTCAGGGGTTAAGTAGGTAAAGCTCAGCCATGTCAAGTCTTGACTTTAAATTTGGGGTACTCCCTGCTGGCCCAAGGTTGCTCAGAACTCCAAATTTAAGATTCTTGAGAGCAAGGATGTTCTGATATATATCTGTGATATGTGGTGCTCCTTTCTGTACCTCCTTCTACATTTTCTTAAAGTCAGTGGAGTTATGTTTCTTCGGCACTGAACTGGGAAACCAACTCCATGTCTCTTCATGCACAGCTCTTCTTTGTTCCTCTATTTGTTCCAGGGCACCTGTTTCTCCTGTTGGATCCAACATTGTGCTGGACGTGCACTTTCTGGAGCAGCTACTGGTTCTTGCTATGTGATTGGTTGATACTAATATTAACTGCTGCCATACTATTGATTGGTACTATATTACTAACTGCTGATGGTAATTTGTAATAGCTTGGTCTATATATTTGCTTTATTAATCATAGGTATATTTGCTAATGGTGATATTTTTTTTGGTGATATTTGTCATGGTCTGGAATAACTTAGAGAAATTTAGAAGATAAAGCTTCTGTCCTTGTGTACTAAGGAATTCTATGAACCCATGGCTGACAATATCTACGCACCCACAGACTGGGTAACCCTTTAGGTCATGGCAGGTCCTTCTCTTCAGTTGCATACGTTGTATAGATGCTGGTGTGTCCCTTGCCCAGCTCTGAGCCAGGCAGGCAGGGCTGAATGGCTCAGGGCGGTGTGTGCAAAAGACTGGTTCCTGGACAGTTTGGAGCTGGCCACTCTGTTTTTTTGTCGTTTTCTTTTTATGAGATGAGAAAGTGTAAGTACATAGACATGAGTTGTGCTTTCCCATGTAGCTGCAGGCCAGGGAGCAGCACTTAGCCAGCTTTATTTACTACTGCAGACATAACTTGAAGCTTCAGCTAGAAAATCCTCCCACAAATGCTAGGCGAGATTCATGGGTAGATTTTATTCATGTTCAGCTGCTCTGTCATAACTAAGTCTTTCTGTCCGTGTTTTCTGTCTGGGTTAGCAAGAGCCAACGCGTTGAGCTGTACATATGGAGACTTGCACGAAACGTAGGCTCTGTGAATTGTAGTTATGACTCTCACACAAATGACTATGGTTTCTTTCCCCGCTATCTTCTAGCGGTTTGGTTATTCTCCCAGCATGCACAAGGTGATGTTTCAGATCTGTATCTGAGGCAGGTTTTGGATCACAATCTGCCCTTTCTGTATGAGTAAACTCTACATGTTGAAAGATGGTCTCTTTTGCTCAGTTATGTGAAGCAGAACAGCCATTTACTGAGATTGTGGACGAGGATGAGTAGTTTCTAGTCTGGGTGAAGGCAATCACCTGGGACAGGGTGATGCAGGTCATGGCTCCAGACAGTGTTAAACAAAGTCATCAGAGGAGGGATTAAGAAATAGTTGAGAATGTCCTCAGAAGATAACCCTGAAAACAATCTTGGAGGACAGTGGGAAGAGAGTTTGGCTCAAATGTCTTCTGAACCGATCAAGTAGAAAGGGGATTTGAGCTGAGACGGCACTATAAGCTCAGGCAATTCCTCCTACTGAATTTCTTCTGCTTTTATTGACTATCAAACCAAAATGTTTTATTTAACCAGGAGTAAGTTTCTCTCTGCCCCTCAGTGAGTGTCACCAGTTTGACTAACAAACCGAAGAAATCAATTACTCTCACAGCTTTCCGTTCAACAGGCTTCGCTCTCCCACCAAAATCACTTAAGAGTGTTTAAACTGTGGTGAAAATAACATGCGGCTGTTTGCACTAAAATGCAACATATGGTAGACAAGTCAGATGAATATTGGGAAAAAGTATTATTCCTCGTGTGTAATAGCTGGAGCATTGTATTATCATTATATGGTTGGTTACTTCCTAAGGGATTCAAAAACTTCTCATGGTGGAGATCTCCAAAGCGAATGGCTCCCCTCTGACAGCCCAGGCCCATGATGTTTAAAGGTCTATGCAATATTAGGAGCCTTGGAACAGACTGTGTTAATCACAGTCTTGCATAAATTCAGTATCGCAATGGTTGCTTTGAAAGGTGTTCAAATAACTAGGTGTACTGTTAGATAAAGATAGACCCCTGGCTATAAGGTAAGAAAAAAAATCCTCCCATACCCTCAGGCAGAAGCCCAGAAGGAAGGTGAAGTCCCTGCAGTGTGACTGTGTGTATGATTACCTGCCCTATATTTAACTGGTATTTTTTTACTGCTGTATGTAGGGACATGATGGTTTTCAGAGACAATCCTGCCTCTTAGTTTCATAGTATCCAAGCTGCAGGAGCTCACAGGTGTTGATCTATGGTGGAAAATGTGACGGTTAAGCTCCATCTCCAGGTCTTCAGCCACACCATGCTGAAAAGGAGAAACGTCTCGGGACAGAAAATAGATGATTTATAGATGACGTATCCCTTGGCATACAGGTCCCTGGCTTGGGGATCCCAATTCAATAACAGGCAGGAACGGTGTGATGGGAGATCTTGTTATCAAGCATTGGATAGCTGGATTTATAAAACTGGTGGCTTTTCATGTTGGTGCAGAAGATCTTTGGGGAAGGAATGTAGTTCTGGTTCACAGTGATGAAAATTATAAATGCTTGTGGTCCAAGTGGACACCAAAAATGCCAGGGAGATTGGAATGTCATCTTAGAGGTAAAGTATGAGCTGTTAAATTGGACTGTAGGGATCTGGATTGCAATGTCACCATCCCTTGAAGTGTTCCCATTGTACCTAGGGTTGTGCATTGGACCTGGCTCAAGATGTATCAAAGACACCCTTTGTCATAATGACCAGAAAGTTTTCAAATTCAGTGCCTTGTGGTTATTGCATGTACAAAAAGGGCATGTTTTCAAAAAGAACCATAGAATGGTTTGGGATGGAAGGGACCTTAAAGATCATCTATTCCAACCCCCCTGCCCTGGGCAGGGACACCTCCCACCAGACCAGGTTGCTCCAAGCCCCCTCCAACCTGGCCTTGAACCCCTCCAGGGATGGGGCAGCCACATTCTGTTGTAGGAACTGAATTGTTTCCCAGTCAACACCGTGGTGCTCCAGGGTTACTTTAATTCGTTTTTCCTGGAATGAGGATGCACCAACAATTCCTGCTCTGCAGGTTTGGCTGCAACACCTGGTGAGGTGCTAACTGCAATCAGGTGAGAACACAGAGGAATAGATGCTTAACAAAGTGCCTAATCAAAAACCCATTATACTCTCAGAATTAATGAGATACTGACTGCTTCAATTAATACTGGGCATTTTGTAAAAATCTTATGTGTTTTATTAATTTGGCAACAATTCCTAGCAGATGACTATCAGTAGGAGTTGTAAGAGAAGTGCTGGAGTGCTCGGAACTGGTTCAGAGGTAGATTTAGGCATAGCTAGAGTTTGGGTGTTTAATAAAACATCTATTATGCATTACTCCCCCACATCTATAACTAGCTATATTTTAAAAGATGAAAGCGTTAGTATTCTTGACTCATGTAAGTTTGATCTTTCAACTGAATACTTCCATGCACACAGAGAATATATATTAATCTGAGCAATGAGTTTACTTAAGCAGAAAGTGTATATGTAAACACCTTTGTGTGTGCAAGACACGCACACTCAAATGCCTATTTGCATAGCTAAATGGAGGAGTTAGAGCTTAGAGATACTGCAAATGTTTTTGTATCTGCATTCAACAGATGTGTTAGCTTCCATTTCTAAAAAAGAAATGGTCTATCTCAAGTCGTGTAAACAAATCTGCTGTGTATTTTCCTTTTATTTTTTTTGTTTTTTTAGAAATAATCAAGACTTCCTTTGCAAAACTCTTACTACATTTCAGCCAGTTCTGGAGCTGATATTCAAATGTATTTCCATTTCAAATAGTTATTTTTGGTTGCTGGTGGTTTTACACTCTTAACTTTCATGCTGCAATCGGGCATATGTGGATAAATGTTTATTTGTCTCGGTGCGGGAACATGTGCTCAGAATGCAGGGTGGCATTTTGGGGATCAAATCATATCTCGCGCCGTGGGGTGCCAGCGTCAAGATCTGCTCATTACCCAAAACCTGACGCTTGGGTTTTCAGAGGTCTTCAGGGGCTTCTTGTGCACCCTCAGGCTTCCATTACAGAAATCAATTGCCAATTGTCCACCCGCCTTTGAGAATCTTCATGCAGTCTTCCAAAATTGCGATGCTTTGCTTGGTGAGGATGATTTGCAAACTGGGACTTCTCAGCAGGTAAAAATCAAAGTCCATTGAATCCAACTCCATGTAATCTGAAGAAACACTGAATTTCTGGAGCCTTTGACAGATGTAGTCTGAAGCTTATATATTGAAGACATAAGGCCCCTTTATCTGAAAAGAAACTTCCTTTCTCCCTTTCTCTAATCCCCTTTCACTGTTAGTTACTGTTTCCAGCAACTGAGCTGAAAGGAAGCCCGAGCCATTTGTCTGTACCTCAGTATGATGATTTAGTTGCCTAAACGCTAGGGATTTTTGTGCTGAATCTTAATTTAGAATAGGTGTCTAAATGTAGTCCGGTATTAGCAATCTAAGACAGAGTGAAGGACAGTTTCTTCCAGATTTTTTCCTTTTTGGTTGACATAAGCCTCTCCCTACTGAAAATCCCCTCTGAGCTGGGCATCAGGTATTTAGGCACCTGGCCCTCCCCAGTTAGCATAAAGGGAATTTGGGGATTTGACCCTGGTTTCCATACCAGGAACAACTTGCTTTTAATTTGTATGTTACTTCAAGAAATTCTAAGTGCTGTTATAGGCCTAAAATCTGTTCTGAAATTAATCTTTCAGTTCAAATAATAAACTGTACACTTGCTCCCTCCTCATCACTCTCTTTGAAAAATATACATTGGGTGACAAACACATGATTGCGTATAAACAATTAAACTGTTGAATGTATACAATTTTTTAGTTGATGTAAAACCACAAATAGTCTCATTTTAAATCTTGTCCAGGCAGCAGTAACCCCAAAAGGAAATCAGGTATAATCACTGTAACAATTTTAGGTCATGAAAATAAAATCTGTCCCAACATTGGCAGTATCACTTGCTAAAATCATAAGTCAGTTAGATGTTAGATGTCAACTTTGAAAACTATTTCTTATTTTTTACGAAGTTGTCATGTTGATCGATTTCATTTTTATAAAGCCTTCACTTTTAGCAACACTATCCCAAACTTTTGGTTTGTAGATGGCTTTTGCCAAGGCTTGTGACTTCTTTCAAGGGGCAGTCTAATTTTGGCATATTGCTGGTAAAACACTTGCCACTCTGGTATTTTTGTAGGTTTTAAAGTGAGCATTGAATATTGGAAAATTCCTCATTGGGAAGATCAGCCTGGATTTTTATTTTTGCCCTTTGGCCTAAGTTTGGGTGATTCTGCAGTAATTAAAGCTCAGACAAGCACTGTTCTGTAAAGTCAGGCTTTTCCTCCTGCCTGAACAGTCCCTTCATGTTTGGTTTCATCCTTCAAAAAAGACATTGGTTTGACTGATGTTGTGATGACTCAATTTTTTTTTTTTTTGAATGATCTTCAAAAGATTGGCAGAAAAGGGTGAAAAGATCCACAGAATGGCCTTGGGGCTACGGAAACTGCATTATAGTAGGAGACCTCAGGAACACAATCTGTGTAGTCCATCAAAAAAGGAGATTAAGGTCTAAGTGAGATTAATCTGTTTAAGTGACTTCCTGGTGAGGATATATTGGCTCCTAAAGTTGTCTTAATAAAGTAAAAAGGGAGAGAAAGAAATAATAGTTGGGAGTTGAAGCAATAAAAATTCAAACATGAATTAGACCCAATTTTTTTTATAGATGAATGTGGTTAACCGCTGGAGTTGGCTTCTATTGATGTCTTCCTGGCACTAGTGAAAAATCTGTTTTAAAGGTATACTTTTTCCTGAGTGTAATTATTCTTCAGTCATGTATAATCTGTTGGGATCTATGTAACAGGAACTGGTTAAAGTACCATATACAGGATTTTGTTAGAGGACTTGGTTGTCGTTTGTGCCGGTAAAAGTATGCAATTTATTAAAGGAATTAGGCTTTATGTTGAGTCAGACCTAAGATCCAAATCTCCCTTCCCCAGACAGGCTGAGGGACATGGAAAACCCATGAGAAATGGGGAAATACAACTTCTCCATTAGTGTGGAGGGTTATTTTGAACTGACCTGTGGGACCAGCGTTGGGTGACAAAAGTACAAAGTTTACCTCTGGTGTAATTTCTCGGCGAGAGAGACACTGGAAACAGGTTTGGTCCATGAAATGTTGAAAATACAGAAGGTGACAACTTGCTCCCTGTCTGTGCTCTGGCCTTAGGAAATAGACCCACTTTCAAAGAGGGCTTTACATTCTCTTGAGCTGCTTTCAAGGAGGCAGAGGCATAAAACAAGTCAACGTTTTCTGCTTTCACCAGCTTGTTACAGCTTTTGGAGCCTGTGCTGTAGTTTCCAAGCCCCAGAAGCTGTCTGGCTGCCTCTGTGCTTGGGTATTTAATTGAATGTGCTCCCAGCACACAGCAAAAGCCATGACAAGATGTTATTAAGACTCTGATGTGCTCTTTGTTTGAACCGTTTTCTTGGAAAAATATTGTTTCCCTGGATTCAAAGCTTTTAGAGAAATTTTCCAACTCCAAGAAAATTTTACTAAAATCGAAAAGAAATAGAGGGGAATTTTTGCTTCCTTATGCTTGATGCTAAGTGTATAAAACACCTTAGAAAAAGGATTATGAGGGAAAAAAAGCTGAAGTTTTCTATTCTATGTCCTATTATCCCATGTATCCCATGTTGTTCAATAAGCTCATTTTGTGGGGATATTCAGCATGATGGATGCTCTTGCCTGTGGTGGTGATCGTGAAGCTGAGGATGATGTACAGCCAACGGAAACACGCTTTTCCTTTGCCTTAGGTAGAACCACAGGACTATGGTAGAGTTTGGGAGATTTTACTCTTGGGTTAAGCCAATTGCCAACAACAAAGTATTTCACAGGTGGCATGGAGTTTGGAGAAGATAATTAATTTCCTGTAACACTGATGGAGTATCGTCGCTTTTGAATTCACAGAATGTAGACCCAGATATCTTTTAATCTGAACTCTGTAGATGAGAGGCTTAATGATCTCTCTCTGTACCAACTGCAATAAAATCAACCCCTTCTTCATCACCTCTTATGTCCTCATTCTTCCCTTGGATAATAGGCCTTTGACTCCTCTCTCTAAAGCACGTTTTCCTAATTCTCATAACCTTGTCGTCACCCTTGTGACTGTCCTTTGACCTCTCTCTTTGCTTTTTCAGTATGTTCCTGGTGTTCCAGCTGTGCCTGCTGCAGGGGGCAGTTGGTTTCTCTCTTTCTGTCTTATATATCCTTCACCAGCATTCTCCTCCTAGACCCAGTATCATCCTGGGCTAAGAAGTATTGAGGTGGATACTAATTGTTTTTTTACAGTGCTGTCCTGGCTCCTGACAGTAGGACCCGTGTTCTTTGTTCATATTTGCATGACTTTGTGCTGAAGAGCTGTGATGTTACCTCCATGCCTTGTTACCAGGCTGACGTGAAGCTGTACAGCTGCCCAGTGAGGTGGACATATGGGAAACTGCCAAATCTCCCCATGGAAGTCCTGTGATGGCTTCTGAGCATCAACCCAGTGACAGCATTCCCTCTGGTCATCTCATTGCTCCAGGACCTGCTGAGAACCAACATGAGCAGGTCCACAGAGCTGCTCTGTTAGCCCAATGAAAGACCTGCTGGAGCACTTGAAAGACAACTAAGATCCCCTACCTACCTTCTGTGTTTTGGGTGCTTCAGGGGTGGTATCTCCACCTTGGGGTCACTCCTGCTCCCCACCTCTGTTGCTGGAAGGACTTCTCAAAGGTTTGCTTGGTGCTCTGAGCCTGCACCAGCAGAGGTTGCCGTCCACCTCTTGCTGCAAAGAAACCTGCAGAGCTGCATGAAAAAAAAAAAAAAAAGTGAATCAATATGACTTTAGGAATAGCGTAATTGTAGGATTAGAGGTTAGAGCCTACACTGCTGGGGAATAGGTAATATTTGAAGGCTCATTACCCTGCCATTTTAGAAGGAAATCTTGGGTCTTTGGTAGAGTGAGGAATGTTATTCCCAGACACCTACTCTGTTCTCTCTATTTCTGCTATTTTCTCTTGAGTCCTGGTGTGCTGTGTTCTTTGGATTTTGGTAACTGAAATTTAGACACCAGCAATTTTATTTGTCCATATCAAGCCACATTTTGCCTTTGTGGACAACACAGGGCAGATCTGTCTCTGCATTTTTCAGGTGCATCCAAACAGGTTTTCGTAAAGGATCTGGAACTTGTGTCCCTCAAGCTCCTCCATTAACCTGCTCACCAGCAATAAACATCTCTGTGTCGTGGAGCTGGTCAGGTGTAAACTAATAGTAGAAATCCAAGTACCTTTGTCAGGGGAGCTCCACAGAGAGTGGTACAGTACAGCAGGAGGCATTAAAATGCTAGTTTATACCAGATAAAGATATTTGCTGTTTGCTATGGCCTCTGCTTACTGCAGGCATCATTATATGGTGTTGTTTGCATTTATTTCTGAGCGGGCCATATACTTTTGGGGAAAGAAGGCATGGGGTGAAAGACATTAAAGCAGAGCATGAGAAGATATGGGGGAGGAAAAACTCTTGATGGATGGGGAAAAAGGTGACATCTGCAGATGAACCTTTTGTTAAAATGAAACAATCTATGCCATCTTTTATTTTATTTTATTTTATTTTATTTTATTTTATTTTATTTTATTTTATTTTTTATTTTTCCTAGATCTCTTTTTCCAGCCTGGCTTAACTTGCAGTTATCATAAAACTGGAGATGGGCAATTTGGTTTATTGGTGATTCAAATACCAGCAGACTAGGGCTGTGTTTGCCAGTCCACAAACTTCACGGACATTAGGCTGTTCCCGGCAATACCCGTCTGCTGTCTTATTTCTGCTGGAGAGTCACTTTATGAAAAAGCAGCAGCTGCTCACTGGAAATAAACATCTTCTCTTGATACTGTAAGCAAAAAGCTGCCTTTTAGTCATTAAATGCTTCATAGTGTTAAAAATACAACGTGTATTCTTGACAAAAGTGCTATATAAACACTGTCACTCTGTTGCCTTCAGTGTTGAAGTCTTCTCCCTTGTACTGGGTTTCCATGCATGTGACTCCTTTGACTTCAATAATAATAACCTTTAAGTAATTAAAATAGAATTAAAGCCTACTAATACCATATCCTAATGCACTACAGCATCAATACCTCATCGTGGAGTGTGCCCTCAATTTGCTTTCCTATAAATCGTCTTGTTGGCAAAAAAAATAATATACCTGCATTGAGAATGCTGAATGATTAATTCACTGTTTAATAAGGAATGTGCGAATTGTAGAGGTTCTACCTAGATAAGTTTACTAACACAGGTAGCAAAAACTTCCTGGTGAAGTTGTCATGCTTTTAAGACTTGGGCAGGGACACCTCCCACCACACCAGGTTGCTCCAAGCCCCCTCCAACCTGGCCTTGAACCCCTCCAGGGATGG
>JAOXNO010000041.1:2148439-2159182 GCA_028565335.1 Limnodromus scolopaceus | reverse complement strand
AAAGATCATCTAGTTCCAACCCCCCTGCCCTGGGCAGGGACACCTCCCACCAGACCAGGTTGCTCAAAGCCCCATCCGGGCCTTTCTGTAGTTTGGGAAAGCCTCCTCTTCTTTTGAAGGCCAAGAGAAAGGAAGGAGTGTCTGAGTGAGTTGAGCTACTGAGACAATTACTTACCTTCATGCACAATAAAAATACAGAGAGCTATTTTTGTAAGCTTAGCAGCTATTCATTCCTGATCACGCTCAAATTATAAATGAATAAGATAATGAGGGCTATTAAAATAATTTTTCATCAAGGTTAATAGATGACTAAGACAATGTAATGTTGACACATACACCTCCAGGATTAATTCTGTGGGGTGCTAAGCAAGCTGTCCTCTTCCCGCGGATGGCTTTAAGGATGCTCAGGGTCCATAGATGCCCTGGAAACCCCAGCATTAGCCTGTCTTGGTTTGATTCTTCATGAAAGCTGAAATATTTAAGTTATTTAAATAAGTGCAAGGACACATTCCTACTCTGTGTCCTACTTAATGCAGCATTAGTGGGTTGGTCACCTCATGCTGCATGAATAATGAAACTACAGATTCAGCAATGTTTACAAGAATAAAAGCGGAGCATTAAGTTCTGCTATTTGGCCCCTCTGTTATTTGTGAGTGCTCCCACAGCCACTGGGGTGTTCCTGGTGATGCTTTTTAGCCCGGCATGACCTGCATGTTGAAAATGCAATTTTCCAGAATGGGAATATGTATTTACCTGTCTTTGGAGAGCTGTTATTTTTCTGGTTAAAAATATTTTAAGCGATGCAAGTAGGGAGCTGCGCTAATTCAGTGTGCTTTGGCAGCTGGCTGTGCTTCAGCAACTGAGAGAAGTCGTCGAGAAACATAACATGGGCTGAAAGTTCTTTGTCCAAAGTGTTTGGCAAACACTTCAGGCCTCATTCTGTGTCCATGGGGAGCTGGCTATGAATTAACAGCAGCCAGAGGGGAGGTGATGGACGTGGGAAGGACCCGTCTGTAATGGACTCATTCAAAGTGATCGGTCGGGTTCCCAACATTGCTCTTTTTTGGAGAAAGTGAAGTTCAGCATAGGGAAAGTGGCACAATCTGTTGCATAGAACTTGAGTGAAACTTTGACTATACTTAGAAACAGCCCAGTAATTCTTTGCAAATCATTCCCACCAGGATTTTCTTCTTATTTCTTGATCAACTTAATAGAACTGGGCTTTTGGCTACAAACCAGAAAACTGAAGCTCTTTTTGATCTTAATTTTTGCCTGTGTTTCTGGGAAAAGCTTCAAAAGGTACACAGAGGAACGCTGGAAACCGCAGGAAATAAATAAGAAATAAAGGGCGTATTTTTGAAGGATGGGTGGTTTAGTGATGCAGAACTTGTTAGCAGCTCCCCAAATACCTGGGTGAGGTCTGAATTACTTCATGACCAACACTCGAGGCTTTTCTCCAGCAAGAAGCAACTCTGCTGCTCAGTGCAAGGGCACAGTGGTTTGAGACACTTGAACATAGAATCATAGAATGGTTTGAGTTGGAAGGAACCTTAAAGATCATTAAGTTCTAACTCCCCTGCCCTGGGCAGGGACACCTCCCACCAGACCAGGTTGCTCAGACACATTAGGCATCAGACAGCCCCAAGACAAAAAATCCACTTGATTTCTAAGCCTGGAAGATAAGGAGACCTTAACTCCCAGGGCAAATTTACCCTTTGTCTATTATGCCTGGCTAAATGTCTGAACTTCCACGAACGTGTCAGCTGGACAGATTAACCCCTGTGCTTTTGGGAGCAAGAGGGCAGGCGAGTCCAAGCATAAAGCTGTGAGAAGATACCAAAATAGCCCAGAAGGCACAAACATCAGTCACAAACCCTATTTCCGCTCTGGAAGTGCCCAGAATCAGCCCTGCGTGGGCAGAGGGAGGACTAAACACAAGCAGGGAGGGAGCCTGACTCCAGGTTTATTTTCCCACTGAGTAAATGATTCCTAGATTGCGTTTACATATAGGCACCTAAAGCCAGCCTGAATCCTCCTGTAGGCTCCCAAGCCCCAGCGTAGATCTAGTTTGGAGTGTGATTTGTAATAAGTAATTGATCACTTCAAATAGGTGGCTCCCCTAGGTGGCTTGGAAACCGGCTGAACTTAATGCTCTTCCTGGATGGATTTGCTTTATAATGGAGAAATCTTTGAGTCGTTGCTTAAGATGTGAGAATATTCACCAGCTCTGTACTTTGCTAACGGGCTGATGACTGCCACCTCCCTGGAAGTGAAAAGCCTAATCCTTCAAGAAACCGCTGTGTTGAAGTCAACTCCAAAGCCTCATTAATCACGAACAAAACCTGGAAATAGCTCCAGCCCCTGAGGATTTTTTCACTTACAAAACTCCACGTTCAGTTCCTCATTCCTCTGAACACACAGAGCCACTCATAATGAGAAACCCCTTTGATTGCTGCCCTCAGCAGGTCCGACCATGTTTCTTGCTCTGGTGGTAAATGGAGTAAAAAGTGGAGAAGTCGGGGTCGGGAAGAGGAGCCGTCATGGCGGTTGGGTGTTGGAACGTCTCTTAACTCCCAAACACACTTCTGTTTTTAATGTTTTGTGGTGTTTGCTTACAGCTGAAGCCGCTTTCCTGTGTGCATCCGGCACCACCGGGGTATGAAATGGCAGCCCGTTGGAAGCAGGAGAAGCAGCGCTTTGATTTAACTCCAGCTGGGTGAGCGGAGACTTAAGTGAAGGGCTGCTGCTCAGCTCCCGGCTGAGAGGAAGGCTGCTGCAGGAAATAACAGCGCATTTCTAAATCCTTGCCTGTTGGCTGACAGAAGGAGCAAAGCAGAATTAGCCGCGCTGGATCACAGGACTAACAAGTACTAATTTCTGCACGGTTAAGCGTGCAATGAACTCAAATGAAGCCGGGTCACAGAAAGGAGTTTGATGTCTCTTTGTGGTTTCATGCATGACAAGAACTTTAAGCTACGCAAACAATTACAGAAATACAATTAGATAAGTGACTGGTGAACCTTTCCCAACCCTGTTCCTGGCAGCTCTAATTATTTTTTTTTTTTTTTTTTCAGATTGAAATGTTTTAGAATTAAAATGCCTTGTGAAAGAAGAACTATGTTTTGTTGTTGTAGAGCAAATGCTTTTCACGTGAGGGAAGATGAGAGCGACGCTCAGCCAAGGCTGCTGAGGCCAGTGGGAGACTGAAGTCACCATTGTCCAGCACCTCCTGGGAACCAACTGGTGTGAGGGACGATTCAGCATCCAATGGGTAAGTGAAAAGAAGTTACTATTGGTCTGGATCGTCCATAATAAACCCAATGGTGATTCTTGCATTTGCCACAAGAATAATCACTTCTTCTCCTCCTGTTTCAATGTTAATTTATTCCTGATGGGATTGGCTATGACTCTGTGAGCTGTCTTAAAGCATGATGAGTATGACTGCTGTTATTCTGGAGAATAAGCACCAGGGCTTGTGTTGGAGGACAGATAAGAGATTGTCAAGTGCCACGTCTGTTCCATGACTTCCAATGAGAAGCTTTCCTTCCAAGCCACGTGCTCTGTTTCTGGCTCAAGCTTTTGTGGCTCACAGATGTGTTTCTTTGTCTTAGTGCTAGTGGTGGGCACTGTTGTTATCAGTAATGAAAGGGAAAATTCACCATTGGTGTAGATGGCCGGACTGGATGGGGCTTTGAGCAACCTGGTCTAGTGAGAGTTGTCCTTGCCCAGGGCAGGGGGGGTGGAACTGGATGATCTTTAAGGTCCATTCCAACCCGAACCATTCTGTGATTCTGTGGTTGAGGGAGGTTTGAGTGAGCAGAACAGGGCAGGCCGTGGGCAATGTCCACTTACCCTGAACTTGGGCAGTTGGTCTGACTGTGTCCTCATGTGAGAATTTGGATCGACTCTGCTCTGGCCAACGCCTGACCAGGCAACATCAACTGCACCAGTGCTGTTGTGCCAGAAAACAGCCTTGGTGGCAGCACTTGCTTTCCTTGAAGATGTTTTCTGTGATAATTAATCATCCTCATAAAGCATAATTGCCCTTTGGACTATGCCTCTGTCATGCTTCCTTTTCCCTACTGTGTTTTTCTTTATATAATTAATTTTGTGCAGGACTTTCCTGGCTTAATGTGACAAGCACAGTAACCTGTGTAGGTAAGAGTCGCTCACCTTAGGTGATTTAGTAGCGTCACGGTCAGCGACAAATTACCTTTTCTCCTCTGATCAATGTCTGCCTGCAGCTCTTGTCTAGTTTTTTAAGAGGGCAATGATTCTTATTTATCTTGAATTTTAAAATCTATCGCAGAAAACAGACCCAGCTGCTACAACATAGGGAAAGCTTAAGCCAGCCACACAACCTCCTAAGCGCAGGGTGAGGGGGTCCGGGTACCACTGCTCCCCCCTTTTTAGGATCAGTGCTCCCTAATGGCAAATGTGCATCTTCTGCTCCTGCATTGCAGCCACGGTCCCACCTGCGTGCCCAGAGCTCAGTTGAACGTGCCCCATCCTAAGTCGTGGTTGAAAAACTAAGCTGTGCAATAAAAGGGAAAGGCAATCTAAATAGCTTAAATGGTGAGGCATGAAGGATGGGTAGTGATGGGCACCTGGAGGTAGCAGAGGGAGCTTGGCAGCCAGAGGAGCCAATGAGAAGAGGAATAGACCATTGAACACATTGGAGACAAAAATAATCAGGGCAGAGCTTTTAAGATGAAGAAACTCTGAGGGTGACGAGGAGAAACCAGTTTGATGCAGCCAAGAGGGTTTGGAAATGAATTTTCACTCATGGGCATCACATCCCCTTGCCTCACGCCAGGGGAGCCCCTGAGCTGTCCCGTTGCCCAGGGGGATGCAGGCTCCTGTGGATGTGCTGGGGACCCACGGGGTGGCACAGGCATCCCCATGTCCCACCCACAGCCCCGAGAGGCTGTTGAGGAGTTTATGAAGTGGTCCTTTTCTCACCAATGGGTTCTTCTGTCCGGTTTTCTTCCCCCCCCCGGACTTTGTTCCTGGACTCACCCTCCTTTCCACACTTACTATATTTGTGACCTTAAATCTGGAGACCCTGCAATGGGCAAAGCGAGGGGTGTCATCACCTGACAATGTATGCGGAGAAGGGATTTTTCTTCTAAAAATCTCTAACGTGCTACTCTGTGATTACAGGGGAGCACGCAGAGCTCCTGCAACAGGACTTGCCAACAAAATGGCTCCTGGTTAGATATTTAAGAGGGTTTGCTGCTGAAATAACGCACAACCCCAGCATATGGTAATTAGAGATAAGCAAACAGTTGAAATAAAAAAATCTCTTAAATTATACTACACTGCACAAGGAAATGTGAGGCACATAAACAAACGAACTTTCTTCCCTGGCTGCAGACAGGGTGTTAGCAGGTGATTCACTGGCGGTGCCTCTCTCCCTTGTCTAGTTCATTAGATCATCATTAATTTACACCTGTGTTTGGTGAATTACAGCAAAACACGTGCTTAGAAAACACCCTGGGTTTTGTTGTTTATTTTTGCAATGCTTACAAGGAAGCAATGTTACCAAACAAAGTGAGCTCCCTTGGAAAATTACAAAAGTGTTGGTTTCTTCGCCCAGAAGCAATTTGTTAACCCAGATGTAAGTCTTATTTTTAAGTGCATTAGTGAGCTTGAAAGCAATTTTGAGACCCCTTGTCCTACACACAGCATCATTTCTTTTTGCCTATGAGTGGCTTATCCACTCAGCAGCTACAAAATCCATTGCCTTGTCCAGAAAACATGAGGAAAGGGCTTTTCCTGTTCATTCTACAGTAACAGCTTAGCATGATAACACCAACCCACTGCTTTCGGTTGTAACCAGGGGGCAGCTTTGGCCAAGAACTGTATTTTCTCCATTTCTGTGCCTGTGTTTACATTGCTTCATGCTGTTTCCAGGTACTTTTTTTGGAGGGGGGGGACACATTGAAAATCTGCACATTGACTGTGAGAATCTGTGGATGTCCCATCCTTGGAGGTGTTCAAGACTAGGTTGGATGGGGCTTTAAGCAACCTGGTCTAGTGGGAGGTCCCCATGGCAGGGGTTGGAACTGGATGATCTTTGAGGTCCCTTCCAACCCCAACCATTCTATGATTCTGTGATTCTATGACTGGGTTAAAAGAAAGACCATCCCTTGCCAGGGTGTGTGGTGAGCCTCTTCATGGAAACCACCAGAGATACTGCAAATGGGAAACGAAGTCACTTCTGTTAGGGCCTTAGAGTCATTTTATCTTTTCTCTAGGAGAAACCTTGCAGTGATTTCTCAGTTTTGAAAGTTGTGTGTACTGACTGACTTGTATGTATGTGTTAAAATGGTTAGAAACATTAAAATGATTAAAATATATAGAAGTGTTTCATAGAGCCTAACCTGGGACAGTTCAGATCTGGATCTGATTCAGGACCCGTGCTGGAAAAAAGAACAAATTGTCCTCCTGGTTACTGAACTAATATTCCTCTTCCTTCAGTGTTTATTTGGGGAGTTTTCATCAAATGGAGAAGCATTTGATGAGTCTGTGAGCACTGAGGGGAACAATTCCCTGATGACCTATAGCAGAGGGGGCTGGCCGTGCTGGCATCCACAGGGATTTCAGCATTTAGAGATGTACTAGAACAGATCTGCAAGAAAAGTAGTCAATCTAGATATGAACTGATCTTTGTAAGTGTTTGAGTAACCTCACTGCTAACAGCACATGTCTTATTTGTAGTTTGAATTTATTTGTGCTCGGTCACCCATTGCTAGATTTCAGGATGTTTGTTAAAGCAAGACTAACCATTTTTCTATTGCTTTTTTTTTTCCTTTTTAGTTTGCAGTGCTTGCAGGCCATAACCAAGTTGATGCATGTGCATTTTGAAGAACAACACACTGTTAATCTGCTTCAATTTTCCACTGGAAGAAAAATTTTGAGACCACGAGCCACCCTTTTATTGAAACTAAACCCACTCCCATGGGCAGTATTTCTTTCTCAAAATGCCATATGAGTCTTAACAAGGCAAAACTAGGGGATTTTGATTAAGTCAGCATCCTTAAGAGGCATCTTAAACAATACAAATGCTCCCAGACTGGAATAGGAAGCAGGATAGTGTTTCATCTTGTGAACATCTAAGCTGACATCCTCTATTCACTGGCCGTCTACCGTTAACAACACTACCTGTATGGAATCCAATAACGTTTGATTAAAATTTAAGAGCTGCTATTTTTTGAAAAGCAGTCTATCATAAAGCCTGTGAGAGTTGGAGAGTTTAGTGCTCTCCTCTGTAAGCTGTTTCAGTGGTTTGGATACTCTCACATCAAAAGTGTGAATGTCTCTTCCTACTTCAGCTATTCTGTGATTTTTCCAGCTCAAAATTTCCTGGCCAGGAGACAAATTACTGCTTTGCCTGCTAGACATCTACAGCACCAGATATAGAAGACTGAAGAAGGGCAAAAATGAATACTTTGAAAAGTTGAATAATTTGTCATTGGAAGTGAGAGGGGGAGGGAATTTTTGCTGAAATATCCTGTTCTTTGTGTGCTGCTCACCCAGGAATGGGCACAAAGGGGGGCATTTATCTCAGCTCACAGTAGACAAGCTGTCTGTCTAAATGGTCTTCTTGTCTCCCCAAAGCTCTAGGCTTGTCCCCCTTTCTCCTGTGCTTCTGGAATGTGTGGAAAAGTTGGCCCACGCTGCTTGGGAGGTGAGCCCAGTTCACCCAGTTACTTATCCCTGTGAGTGTCATTAGGTATGAAAGATTGAGGAAGATGGAGGGGAAACCAGCAGCTCTTCCTGGGAAGACTAATAGCTGTAGCAGCAGAGATCTGTCATATCTTCACAACTGCCCTGGTTTATAGCGCAGTCCCCATCTGCTGCATGTAAAGAAGGCAACATCAGCTGTAAAATATTGGAAGTCTGACTCCAGCACAAAGATCCCTGACAATTTAATAAGAATTCCTCGTGATGCTTCACCAGCTCTTTCATGGCTTTGACACAATGCCTCGGGCAGAATGGATTAGATGGGCTAATGGGCACTTTCCAAGAGGGAATTGCACTGGCCAATGCGCGAGAGTCAGCTGAGCATCCCACTTCATCATTGAGGACTGACGCCTTGCATCCTGTAAAGTGAGGCTAACCTTATACTCCCCAACCCCTTTTCTTTCTGTGAGACAAGACAGAGGATGTTACTGTTGCCTCCTTGAATGGCTGACACATAATCCTTAATGGGACGTCGGGTTTAATAAATGCATGGCTATATTCCTTGTATAGGAAAGCTTTGTATCCTCCACGTAATCACACGGAGTCAACAGGGATGAACATAACCTTTTATATACTTATTTTCCCGAGGTCTGTGAGTATATCCCAAATAAATCTTGGAAGAAGGTTTCATTTTTCTTTTGCGTGGTCGATACTCAGCTTGCAGGGAGCTGATAAATCTGTTTATTTTCTTCATCATCTTGCAGACTATATGTAGTGCATAGCACCATGAACAAGAACTGGCTGGAAAAGGGACACTGTTATTTCCTCTTATCTCGGCCTATGATTTTTGAAATGAGCTGACATAAGATTGAATAAATATTCAGGTAACAGGGAAGCGAAATGTTTTCTGGAAAGCTTCAGCTTTTGACTGGAGGAAAGAAAAATAATAATAATAAAAAAGAGAAATCTGAGCTATTTCTGTTTTCTCGGGTAGCTTTGTCTAGAAGACATGGCATGACTGTACCCAGGTTAAAAAACCAAACTGATACCCTTCATCACTACCTCAAGACAGTCTCTTAAGCCACACGTGGCAGCATCCCAGTTGCTTGACCATGTTTCAACAGTAGCTACATATATGACTGGATGATAAAGAGATATATAACACAGAGACGTATAACAAGGGAAAGATGGAATGTGTCAGGGCAGGCAAAACACAAGTATACCAGAGAAGTGGGATCTTAAGGCCTCTTGAGACACAGACTTAAAAAGTCTCCTGGCATTTATTAAACAGATCTTCTCACTGCTGTCATCCAGTTACAGTTCTCGGCCAAAAGGGGCAAGGCAGATTCCACTGTTCTCTGAAAAAAAGTAAAAGATAGCCAAACAGTAAAAGAATCCTGATTTTCTGAGTTTCTCCCAGTTCTGTGAGAAAGAAGAGAATCTATCACAGCATGAAAACTCCAAAATTTACGGAGTTATAGATTAAATGGACGCTTCAAAAAAGAATAGGTTGAGTGATGAGAAATACAGACATATGGTTATTCAAATCCAACACCTTTCTGGTCTTCTGAGTGATGACTTCTGGTCTCATGGGAGTCTGGGGAGACACCAGGTCAGAGCCCTTGCTAGTCAAAGACATGGGTTTCTACCAGCTACACTTGACTTCCAAATCGCATACTCTAAAGCACCACGCAAAGCATACAGTGATGAAGGTACTCAAGAGAGATTAGGTCAATGTTATGTATTTCTGCATGATGAGTAGGTGATGTGAATAGACGAGGTGTGGCTGCTGCAGAAGGAGCCTGGTTGTGGATACAGCTACACTGGAAAGAGATATAGCTTTTGTAGGTGAAGGGAGGACATGGTGTTACTTCAGCAGAAAAACTCCTTGTGGCACTTCAGATCTGCCCCAGGGGATGGTGCCAGAGGAGCAGAGCTGTGGTTACAGATATGCTTCCATCTACTTCATTTTTTCAAGTTCATTCCTGTGCAAATAAGCAAAGTAAGTGGAAGGTTTTTTGCCATTAAGGTGGATTAAGGTGGCTGGCTGATTACTTACGAGCAGAATTTGGGATGAGAATTTATATGGGGAGTGCTGTGGTTCTCCCCGCGTTGTCCTCTGTGGCTCCTCACTGCAAGTTTTGGTAGAGCAATCAACCCCTATTCATGGGGTTTTGCACCTACTTCAGCAATAGATCAGTTTGTCCTGTCCATCTATATAGATTTGGAGCTCACCATGTTTTGCTCATAGTCATCTGCTTTCTGAGTCATCTGCTGCCTCCAATGAGTATATTATAGAGCCATGATATAAAACCAACCATTTGGAAACAGCCATATTTAGCCATTAATGCCATTTTAATAATGACAAAGTTCCTGGTTAAAAATAACTGATCTTTGAAAGGCTTGAAAATGAGCAGAACGCGGCTGAAGTTCAGTTCAGATTACCTGCAAATGTTTGCACACAGCGCTGTGCCCTTTGCAGCTGAGGGACTGCATTTGTTAAAAAAAACACCACAAACCTCCCCAAACTTAATTAAATTAAAATGAGTATCAACCGTGATTTGAAAGAAGCATAGTTAAAAACTAGAAATGCTTTGACTTCTGGCTGAAAAGTGCTCCGAGAGAGGTCTCAGAGAAGAAGGTAATGAACAGCCAGAAATATTGCTTGTGAACGTTCAGTTGGCTTTTAAATAGGAGTTTGCCTTGATTGCTGGTTCCTACACCTGAGTGGCAATCATCTGTCAAAAAGTTATATTTCATCTCTGGTCCAGAGAACTTTCCTCAGGAGCTGCTTGCTGTCTCGTTAGAGGGTTATTGACTGCTGTATTATACCTGAAAAATGGCCTGTGGAACAGTACTATGAGTGCTTGGAAACTCTGTGGAGCTGCACGTAGTTCAGCTGGGCAAGAAGAGGGATGAGCTTTACCCCGACTGGTGGCTGACAGGCCAGACACTGGCCATGGGGAAGCAAAGAGCATCCTAAGAGTTGAACCAGGTGATGCTGCATCTCTGAGTCTGCCTAGGAGGAAGGGGATGGGGATGGAGATGCAACCA
>JAOXNO010000041.1:2125049-2148339 GCA_028565335.1 Limnodromus scolopaceus | reverse complement strand
GAACTGCCCTTCAAAACAAAGGGTGGATCCCCTGCATGCTACCTGCAAGATTTAAAAGGACTACAAACTTTAAAAATGGAATCTCCCATGTACAGGTGATCCTTGCTCAAACAGCAAACCAAGGTGTCTCTAATTTCCTCAATTGTTTTAAGGAAACTGGTCTAACTGGAGAAAAATCTGTAAGTTAGGTACGAAAAGAAGAAGTCATTACCCACAGCACAGAAAGAAGCCACAGTAATTAGTAATCACACCTGTGTTATCTAGATCAGTCTCAGCTGGGAAAAATCCTCAATAAAGCCTATTGCATAAAAAGAGAGCTCTGGTTCTTCCCCCTGTTTTAGGCTTTCTTTCTTTTCATAGTTCCAGAGATTTTTGGGGTGCATTTCCTGTCCGTTGGCAAGAAGGCTTTTTGCTTTAGAGCTTCTCTGGAGAACAAAGACTGACTCAGCATCTCCTCCCTGTGCTCTGAGAAACCGGAGAACACCAGGATGGTCCTGGAGACTCATAGAGACACAACTCCTGCTGCAGCCCTACCAAAAGGAGCTGTGAGTCTGGGCAGGGCTTATCTTGCAATAAATCCCACTCACTGAATCAGGGGCCTGGGAAGGAAGAGACTGCGTGTGTGTGTTTCTGCATGTGAGTGTGTTATGAGATAGAAGTGGATCCCTTGAAGGTGCTGCCCATCATGTTTACCTTTGATGTGGGGTGGCCAAGCAGACCTCAGCAGATCCTGAGGTGTGGGAATTTGGCAATTACAGTTGTCCATTGGCTGTGAGTTGGGTTACCAAGGTGATGGATTTCAAAAAGTCAAATCTGTGTTCAATTTTCAAAGGCTGGGTTGTTTCTTTTGATCTGCAAGCCAGGGGGAAAGACAGATACAAGACTGCTGCCTCTTTTTGTTCTGTTTTGTTTTGTGTCTGTGTTACACCCTGAGTGATCTTGGCAACTGAATTTGCTGGCTTAAAAACTCAGGCTAAGTCCCGACAGTGAGCAAAGTTGCTAAAGTCACTATTGAATCGCTGAAGTATTTTTGTAAAAGGACATCTAAATACTGAGCCTGTGAATTCTTTGATGTTCTCTAATTCATGGGTGAAGTGATGCAATTGGGTTGACTTTTAAAGTCCTTACTATGCTATGGTGGTATCTGTGGGCATCCAGGATGCTGTTTGCAAAGGCTGTTGGATGCAAACAATAGTTCTTGAGCAGTAGAGCTCATCGGAGGCATTCAGTCTGCAGAGGGAGATTGGGACCAGCATGAGAACACGCTTGCAATTACTATATCTCCAACCTGAATAAGGACCTGGCACAAGAATCATAGAATCAAGAAATTACTTGTAGATTCCTGTTTTTTAATCCTGCTGGGGTTGAATTAGGCTCACAGCTTTTTCCTTGGCCTTTTTGTTGACTCCTTAAGTTAATGCTTTTTTATCCTCAGCTCAGAAGGAAGATATCCTGAGTCAGCTGTTCAGACCCCAAGGACCAGTGAAGAACCTTGCACACCATGGTGCAGTGCATTTAAACCTTTTTTAAATTCAAATTGGGGAATTTAATCTTCCCCAAATACTGCTTTCGTGGCTGAGGGAATACAATAACTAAAACGCATGGTGCTCAGCTTTTGCAGATATCTATGTCAAACATATTTCACCCACAAACACTATAAGTGATGTTCAGAACTAGGCAAAATAATTCTGCATTTGTACATTGCTCTTTAACTGACTCCCTGGGCCTGGGCATTCTTGATCACTCCTATTTATCTGTGTCCTCTGAGTATATTAGGTGAATGCTCTACCATTTCAGGGCCCTGGAAGAGAATATGCAATTTACATAAAGTTTCTCTTCTACAGAAATTTGGGCTGCGAAGATTTCAAGTGGGTAGCTGGCTCACATTAGAGAGCTTGTCTGACCAAAACTATCATCCCAGTTGCTTGTTTTCAGCAGGGAGTACTGCTGGGTACCTATAGATCTTACCACTAACTGGTATCTCTGGTCTGAAACATAGGATTACGTTTTTGCAGATTAACAAACTATTAGATGTATAACTTCCATCTGTGCTCCCAAGCTGTGGTAAACACCAGCAATTCATCTTTCCCTGGTCTGGATGAAAAAAAAAAGAGTAAAATACCTTTAGTTTGCATAGTTGTGGACTAGACATGTTCATGGACAGCACCTGGGGTGAGGCTGATGGATGATAGTTGAGATGACAACACTCCAATCTCGTATCGCGGCTCTCAACCAAGTGTGTCCTTCTCTTCCAGCCTGAGCAGGTTGTTACAGAAGCGCCAACGATGTACTGATTAATCTCCATCTGCTTGGGTCAGGGGTTGCTAACACGTAACCTGTTGGGAAGCACACCTTTCCCTCTGTCTTGGCTGACCTCTGTGTGCTGTACCTACATGGAACCGTTGTGTGGGTATCGGTACCTGATGCCATCCTGGCGCATCACCTCCCTGCTGCCCGGGATGCTGCCGGTGTGTCAGAAGATGTCAGTGTTGACTCTGACTGCTGGTTTTCTGAAACAGGTAAAGTTTGCTGCTCGGGTACAACTTCTGCAGACAGCTGCTGTGTACGGCCACTGTGCAGGCGGCACAAAAATGCTTGCTTTGTGTGATTTTTTTTTTGGTGTGATCTGTCTCGTGCCAGTGCGCTGCCGACCTTGTGCTGTTTCCATGTTTGCTGAGTCCTGGTGGCTGAGCACACGCTGCCTTGAGCTGTCGGTTACGATCTGGAGCTCCTACCCTTTGGCGTCTGCTTTTCACTTCTCTTTGCGTCTTTGCTAGTGCTGAGACTTTTGCAGGGGGTATGCAAGTATGAGTCTTATTTTTCTCAGGGCTTTAACCGAAGCTGCTGTGGGTAGTGCAGCTCTCCGAGTGCTGACTCGTGTTGTTTTTCGATGTAACACTGTTTTTCTGGTTCAACTTTGTAGTTCATGTTCAAGCATTCACTGCCTTTCAGAAACAGCAAGACATCCTTTCTTCTGTCTAAACTGTGGCTACTTTTAATGTTTTCTGAAATGTTCTGCTGCTGAGAGTATTTTTCTTTGCCTGCATGTACCACTTTTGATATCCTGAGAGCACAGGGTGAGGGCAAATATAAAAGGCAAAAGAGAGAACATACACTGACTGTCCTGCAGGTCTTCTTGCCTGGCAGAAAGTGTTCCAGAATTGGAAAAGTCCCACCCTGCTGTCAGGTCTTGGCACTTTTAGGTGACCTACTCAGGCCGAGAGTGACACATTACCCTGAACAGGAGTCAACAGTGTGTCCTGGCAGCTAAAAGGGCCAACCGTGTCCTGGGGTGCATCAAGCACAGCCAGCTTGATTGAAGGAGGTGATTGTCCCACTTGACACTGCACTGGTGTGACCGCCACCTTGAGTTCTGTGTGCATTTTTGGGTGCCTCAATATAAGTAGGACATCAAACTATTAGAGTGTGTCCAGAGGAGGGTGACCAAGACGGCAAAGGCTCTTGATGGCAAGACTTATGAGGAGCAGCTGAGGTCACTTGGCTTCTTCAGCTTGGAGAAGAGAAGGCTGAGGGATGTGTTTCTTGCGTTACTCCTGGAAATGGGTGTTTGGATTTGATGATGTGAATCTGCTGCAACTTCCTGGGAAGGTTTGCAGAGCAGAGGTAAGGTTGGGGCTGATCTTCTCAGACACGGTGTTGGCGCCAGTTGGTACCCCTTTGGAGTCATCTCATGAAGAGTATTTGTACAATGCAGAGTTGAGTAGCCAGACCTGAGCTTATCCTGAATTAGCTGGTGCTTGGGGAATTTCCACCAAGCTCAGGTGACATTTTGTTTGTGCCACGTAGCCTTGCTGAGAAACAGTGAATATTAGCCTGGGAGGAATGCCATGGTAACCTGGCAGCGTTGCTTCCACCATCTCATCCAACTTACCAGGGACAGCTTGAATATCCCTCCAGAACTCTACCCAGTGTCTTACAGACATATACTTTGAGGTCTTGTGCAGAGAATAAGAGGCTGAGGCTCCAAACAAAAGCATTTCTCTTTGTCCTTCCTTGTCAGACTTTATGCTTCAAATTTTTCCTCTTTAGCTTCTTGTTCTCATAGGACTGTATCAGCAAAAAGGCTGGAATTTGTACCAGGCTCTGCAGGCAGCTATTTGATCTTCACTGCCTCTTCTTGTTTCATCTTCAGATAGACAGAGTGCTGGCCTGGGCATTCCGATTCTGTGTAATTCTGGAAGTTTTCTGCATTTAATTTTCCAGAGTCCTTTGTGGCATGGCTAATACTCCTGTAATGTGAAAAAAAAAAAAAAGTTGGAGCAGGCAAGATACTTTTGTTTAAATATAATAAGATACTACTAGTCTTTTAGGAAAGCCCACATTGTTTTCCAATCCATGTGTTCTTACAGCTTTCCCATATGTTGGAAAGGTAGCTGTGGAAGATGGAGGAGCTGCGGATGCGCTGCTCTGTGGGAGTTCTGCAGATGTTCTTGCATTGGTGGGAAGGAAGCCGTGGGAACGGTAAAACAATGTCTTTATATGGTAATATGTGTGTGTAGCATAGCAGTGTGAAAAACAGACAGCAAGGTAGCAAAGCAGATAGTAATGATTGCCTAGCCTAGGTGTGTGAACACTTATAAGTGGCCAATTGTATTGCTCACAATGGCGCATGGGCATTCACTCACAACCTATCTGTGTAGAGAGCATGGCGCGTGATCAAAAGATAGAAACTATATATGCTGCAAAAATGAAACATTAAAGGTCTTCGCTTCACCCCCCTGCGGAGTCCGTGCCCTTTGTTGCCGCAGGTAGCGGTATCCAAGGGCACGTTATGGGTTTCTGCTATTACAGGTTCCTTAATATTAGTTGTATCTCTTGATGTCTACTTTGTGAAGGCTTTTTCTTCCAGTGGGGTGTGGAGGAGATGGAAAATGTAGAATACAATAGAATATTTCAGTTGTCAGGGACCTACAATGATCATCTAGTCCAACTATCTGACCACTTCAGGGCCGACCAAAAGCTAAAATGTGTTAAGGGCCTCGTCCAAATGCCTCTTAAGCATTGACAGGCTTGGGGCATCAACCACCTCTCTAGGAAGCTTGTTCCAGGGTTTGACCATGCTCTCCATAAAGAAACGCTTCCTAATGTCAAGTCTAACCGCAGAGGATGTACTCTCCTACCACCAGATAGTTAACCATTTCTTTTCTGGAGATGGTTATCTGAGATTCTGATCAAAATAATTGAAGGCTCGTATCTCAAAAAAAGGGGTGGTTGGTTGTCCAGCTAAGAACAACATAGGCCAGGCTGTATCCAAAATCTCAGTAGCCAGGGAGGAGGAAGAAAGTGCAATATCTGGTGAGTACCAGAGCCATAAGTGCACTTGCAACCTATGGTCGTGATAGCAGATGAGACGCACTTGAGCGACAGATGATAGCTGCCACCCTGAGCTTCCCAGAGATTTATTGTAGTCAGGTAATTAGGGCAGTTCATGTTCAGCTGACCTGCGTCCTTGCTTTGTAATTTGGAAAGGTGTAGTTGGCAATAAGAGGTTTGTTTGCTGGAATATTGTGGTCACTAACCATTACCTTTGTGTCCTTTCAATCCCAGGACATTTTCCCTCTCGAATGCTGTGTTACAACAGACTCACCTGCTGGTTCATTGCTCTGTATTGACACGTTTTCTAACAGCCCGTGACATGACTGACAGTTGAACCCTTTGTTGCCTTATTTGTTGTGAAAGGTTACTAACTTGAGTGAAATGTGTTTAGAAAGTCAGACATTTGGCCTGGGGTTTAACCTTTAGAGTGCTGGGAGCAGGGAAATTTGACTTTAGACAGAACATACCCACAGAGCTGTCAAGGGGTGGGAGGTGGAGGCAAAGGGCAGACTTTGCTACAAGTGGTTCAAACGCCTTTGCTATTGTGGATGCCGTGGAAGTGCTGCCTCTTTGCTCAGGTCTTTTTACACCTTGTATTAGCATGTGCATCTGGAGACTTGGGTTCCAATACCCTTTGAACAATTGCCTCCGTCAGCAGCTTCTGTTTTGTGGCTTTAGATGAGATTGAAGGTTTGCTTTTCAATATTCCCTCCCCCTCCCCCCCACCTCCCTCCTATTTTGGCCATTCCCCATTTGAAAGATGCACACTCTTAGGAGCAGAACGAAGGAAGTGTCAGCAGAACGATTTACAGGCAGTCAAAGTCAGGGTTTTTGAAACAAATGTGCCATTGAACTGAAACATTGCATAGCCAATGCACAGTGTTTTTTCCGACGAGGTCTGCCTTGGGGGAACTGCTGAAGGCAGCAGAAATTCCCTTCTGGGCCAGCACATGTGAGGAGCTAAGCTGTATGAGTTCACCGTAGGGTGGATTGGACTTGGGGTGCAGTGAGGCATCTCTGCTGGTCGTGATGGGGGAGAGCTTTTGTCCTCAGGAGAAACTATATTTCCTAACAGAATCCCAGACTGGCAGGGGTTGGAAAGGACCTCTGGAGATCATCTAGTCCAATCCCCTGCCAAAGCAGGGCCACCCAGAGCAGGTTGGACAGGAACACATCCAGGTGGGTTTTGAATATCTCCAGAGGAGACTCCACACCCTCTCTGGGCAGCCTCTTCTAGGGCTCTGCCACCCTCAAAGGAAGGAAGTTTTTCCTCATGTTGAGATGGAATTTCCTGTTCCAGTGTGTGCCTGTTGCCCTTTGTACTGTCACTGGGCACCACTGAGAAGAGTCCCATCCTCTTGCTGCCTGCCTTTTAGATATTGACCAGCATTGTGGTCTCCCACAACCCAGTGATTCTCAGGGTGTTTGAATGCCTCTCCAGATAAAACACAGCAGAGGCCTCTCCACCCATGAGGAAAGGGCAGGGTGGCCAGATCTTCTCCTTCCCACCCTCTCTGTCTGAAAAACAGCATTAAATTGTTTAAATAATCCCTCATTTTCCTGCAGTGGCTCATCTGTATTTGAGGAAGAGTAACCTTCTTATCTAGGGAGTGATGCTGAATATAGTGTACAGAAGAGATGCGCCTTAGATGTTAGGAAACCCTAAATTTAGTGGGAAAAGAGATGGAAATGTGAAGGGCTTTCTTTCCATGTAGGACACTGTGTGTTTAGAACAATTCAAAATATTCTTTTTTTGTGCCTGTCTTTAAATACATTCAGGCCAAGTGATCTTTGCTGCAAGAACATGCTGACTCCACAGTAGAGCCTCACTCTAAGTGTGAAAGTAAAGTAAGCAAATTCAATTGCACTTGCTTTTCTTGCGTCTTCTTGAGTGGAAGTAGGAGATTTTCATGGCAGCTTCACCACAATAACAAAGGAAAAAATCCTTTGAAAAGAATTGGCTTGATCAGCTTGTTCTTTCTGTCCTCTTATGATGAAAGAGAAATTGTTATTTTGGAGACACAGAACATATAATTTTTACAAAGGAAGTCTGTTTCAGGGAGGCACGTCTTTGCTGAGGGTTAGAAGGTGTCTAGAAGTGTTATGGGTATGGTTTAAAATATGAGCTGATGATGCTCCTGAGGGTCGTGTTCCCACCATCTGAAGGGCTAAACAGGAACACCCAGAACAACCAGAACCTGTGTACAAGGTGCAGCACCAGGATGGAGAAGGGGGAGCCAGGGAGGCCAAAGGAGAGATGTGGGGTGTTGTAAGGGGACAGAAAATGACCTTGGTCTAGGATTGCTCCTCTAAGCTGTCACTCACCATCTAACCAGGTGTTGAGGAGCTGCAAATGGCACTATGGAAAAGAGATGTGGAGGAAGCAGAGTTGATTCATACCTTTGATGTGGCTTGGGGGGATGTCCATCAGCTGTTTGAACCAGTTTGTTCCCAGTTGAAAAGAACGTGCGCTAGAGAAAAAGCTGCACATTTGCCCTGTCCTGATGGGTGCTCCTTGGTCACAGCTGAAGCCTCCTAAAATGGAGAACAGGGTACCTGAGCCTGTTAGGCTTTGAAGATCCACCTGGTGTGTCTGGTGAACATCTGGGAGGATACTCAGGGAGATGGATGCATGCAGTGGAGGAAACACCTCAAGGGAAAAGGAAAGCTGGGGAGTCCTGGGAGCAAATCCTGAGGCAAGGAGGCTTCCTGCAGCTTGGGAGGAGACTGTAGTTCACCTCCACCTGAGAAGACACTGATGATTGCTGGAATCTAAAGAAAGGAAGGGACAATCACAGCAGCAGGGTCAAACTGGAAACTGATCTTCAGACTTAGTTCTTTGCACTCATGTGTTTTTGTATTTCCTAATTTTCAGAGATTTTCTCTAGTTTGTGGTGGTTTGTTTTTTTTTTTTATCCTGTGGTCTTAAAAATACACCCCGCCTTCCTTCAGTGATTGCAAATGTCTTCTAGGTTTTGGGAAAATCCTGGAAAGAGAAGAGGGAGCTGCCAGCATCACTGTCATAGTCAGTGGTCATTTCTGGTCCCATTGCATACGCATTAAAGACAGTGTGGGTAAGAAAGAGATTTAAGTCAAACTTGTGGAAGTTGCAGCTCCCATCATATATTATACATTGAGACCAATTTTTGATCCTGTGAGCTCCCAAACGTCTTCTGCAGCTCTTCAAGTTGAAAGAAACTGCTGATCAGGGCCCTGAGGGACAAGAAGCAATATCTTCATCAGGTATCTGATATGTGAGAAAAGCAATGCAGCTCCGTTTATGAGCATACTTGAAATAATGTGTGCATCAGAATAGTAGGGAAAAATTCTCAGTATAATTTAGGTTGATTCAATTTCTTATTAAATTATCATAGACATTCCAGTGATGAGAAGCAGGAGATGAGGTGGGAGTTGCATGCTTAGGCATGGGAGAGTCTGTGTGGCTAAGCAGGGACGAGAACAACATTACAGGTACTGCAACATTTAAAAATAAAAACCCAAATACTTGAGTCAAATGGGTGATGATTTTTTTTTCTTTAGGAGTTTTCATTGTTTCTTTTCACTGTTGCATCTCTCCGTCACTAGCTGGACACTAACTTGGATATAAAATAGAGCTTGTTATCCAGGTATCTATGAGGTATCAGGCTGTGTACTTTTACCCATAATGATTCCTGGTGGTTTATTAAAAAATATTACTTGGTCTCTTTACGTGCACACCTGGGAGTAAGAAGGTAGCACTCATTTTTGGGAGCTTACAGTTGTGTCTGTTTTTCCTGAGCCAGTTCTGGATTTCATGCTTTCTCATGTCTTTTATTTTGTCCCTCCTGAGTGGCTGTAATTTTGGTTATGGCATTCTCTTTCTGTACGTTGATTGTAAAGAAAAGCTCTCTGAAAGGTGCACAAAAACTAGTATGTTTCCAGAGGCAGAACTGTAATTTAGGAAAGTACCTTGCATCCATGGGAAAGAGGAGAAATACAGATAGAATTTGCTGTGGGTCCTGTGAATAAGGAGGAACCTGTGTACGATTACACTGTAAATACTTCTCCCTTGTAATGGGGAGATAATCCAGCTTTTTTTTTTTTTTTAAACCAACCCAAACCCTGAAACCTTCTGTGGCTACAGAAGCGTTGGGTCTGCTAATATTTGGCTGTTTTTCTTCTTAACCACTCACAGCATCTCTATTAGTTTTCTGCCCCGAGTCATGTAGCCACGTGTTTTGACTAACTGGACACAAATCTGAATTGTGTCTGGACCTCTTTGCTTTTTTCTGCTGACCCAATATTTTGCTAATTGAGAAACACACCTCAGAAACCCCTGCAAGGTAGGGTGGGAATCCTCCCTTTGGGAGGACTCCTTCTCCATCCAGGGCTCTGCTCATCAACTGGAAATAAAAAGGGAAAACAGATTAAAAAAAAATAATAATCTTCATGCATCTTTGATTTAAATTGCTTTGACTTGGGGAGGGAGGGTTGAAACCCCAAAGCAAACAATAGTCTTTTAAATTTGATCTCAGAATGGAGTATTTCTACAGATTTCTGTATGGGTCTAAACTATTTTCTGGCAAGAGGATTAGTTAAAACCAGCTCTGGGTTATGGATACTTGATTTTCTCTGTCTTTTTTTTCCTTGAGTGGAGGAGGGGAAAAAAAAAAGTTGGAAATGACCAACCTGCAATGTTCCAAATGGTGGAGGTTGAATTGCCTTCCTATGCCATGAGGAACAAAACAGTAGTAGATGCTGTAAATAGCAATGCACGTGGAATAAGGAGAATTCTGTGTGGAATTTAGGAAGCCTGGGGAAAATATTGCTGTCATGATCCTGCTGTGGAAAAAAAAACAGCATCCAATTCTGCATCCACCCGGCTTCCTTCCCTCCCCTCTTCCCTGCAGGCTGCAGTCCCAAGCAAGGTTTTTGTGCTTGCTTCCTCGATATTTCTGCTATATCAGCGCTGACCTGATCGATACCGCCCTGAGCCTATGATGCCCTGCCATGTGCCGTCATCTAGCAAGTGAAGTAAAGGCATTGATGGCTCAGGAAAAAAAAAAGCCAGGTAAGACAGGATTTTCAAACAAAGCTGGTTTGCTCATGTAGCTAGTGTTAGACATTGCTTCCTAGAAGTATTCAAAGGGCAAAATCCTGAGCACTTTCTTTCATAAAATTCTGGCAATCTTATATTCGTATGCGACATTCAGATATTACAGAGCTATTTGTTCCACTCCCCTTATTTCAGTTCTTTCATGGCATCAGGGAATTTATTTGGTGCTATACTAGTGTAGATAGAACGGCTTAAGGGTATTTATTTTGCCATCTCCTGATCTAGAGCTGAGGATGACTTGTTTAACAGTGAATCTCAAAGTAAGTGGGGAGGAGAGCGAAGAAAGTAATTTTTTGCCTGTCTATGGCTTCCTAGGATTATTACACTGGTTGGCAAAATCACCACCTTTTTGCAGGCAAATTGATCCCATTTTTGGAGCGGCCAATTACATTTTACTTAAACCTCTTCCCAATCAACAGAAGCCAAACAAACGCCTGGGTTAAGCTAATATGAGGTTATCCCCACAGAGTCTTGCACTGGCTTAGCAAAACTGGTTTAAAAAACATCCCTTAAATTAAAGCACCAGCACTCAATAAAATTGGGAAGCTCTGGATTGGCATAACATGGGGGGATTAGGCACTTGATTCAGGGTGATGGACTTGTGGGACCTGTGACAGAAGATGTCAGGGGTAGATGAAATCATTGTGAAAGACGTCTCCCTCTTGTCTAAATGTGTACCTAATAGTGTGTGAGTACATATCGTGAATTTCAGCAGTTTATGCTCAAACTGTGAGGCAGGTGATGCTTTGAGCCTAATTTCCATCTTTTTCACCTTGAAAGATTCACACCACCAAATAAAATCTGTGCTTTTGATTAATGGTATTTTCAGATGCATTTTTTTGGTGTTTGAAATGGTTTTTAAGAAACAATTTGGGAAAGTAAATCTGGTTTTGGGAGTTTATTATTCTCAACCTCAAGCAATGTTTCCACTTAATGGTTAAGTCCAATAAATTCCAGACAATGTTTCCAATTAATAATGATGTCCAAACTCCCATATTACTCTGCCACGGAGAGTTTAGTAATATATGGGCAAATTACTTCAATTCTTCCCAGTTCCCATTAGCATATTAAACTACAATTACCATATTCTCATATTTCAGAATTTTTGAAGTTTTTACCATAAAGCACTGGAATTCCTTTCCATGATGTCTGCCAAAAAAGGTAACTCATCTGTATAAGACTATATTGGGTTTGAAGAGAGCTGAATCTGCTATTAAGAAATTAATATTTTACAGTTTGCTTTCGGAAAAGGCAGTTTTAACTGAGCAGGACATAGTTCATTTAAAACAAACAAACAAAAAAAAAAGGGCTTGTCCTCCAGAACTGGCTGTTCTGATGTATGTATCATTGTTAATGAAAAAAAAGAGAGTTCTTGATGCTAATAAGCAGAAATAATTAGTCTCAAGACAGTGTTGTGGGGAAAAGGAACCTGTGGTGGTGTTGCTCAAAAATTCCCTGTGTTACATTGATTTGCTAAGAAATGTTGAAAATATGATTGAATATGTCTGTAAAGAATTTATTGTGTAAGGAAACAACGCAATCTAATGTAAAAATGCATCCAGTGGCCAAAATCAAAGATTAATCTGTACCTCGGTACCCCCATCTCCAACAGTGATTTCCTGCTCAGGAAAGGACACAGGTAAACCTGAATATCTAGATAAATTAATATTTTTCTTCCCGAAAGCTATTCCTGTCTCCAGCTCTTCTGAGTTCAAAGACTTTCTATGCCAGATGTGGCTTCTGTACATGCAGCAATTCTTGATGGGCCTCTCCTTGTGAAGTCTGTACAAGACTAAAGAAGACTTTGTAGGAGGTGATTTTTTTTTTTTCTTCTTTCATACAGGAATGGAAAAATGCAGGGAAATAACTGTGACTCTGGTAGTTCCTGCTATGAGTTCCTAGTGAGATGAGGGCAGTCCTTTTCCCAGCTGTGGGTATAAAGGAAATATAAGATCAGAAGCACAGAGGAGTCCCATGCATCAGCATCTGGATTCCTACGTGATCCTTTGCCTGGTGAGGAAAGGGCAAAAAGGGACACCGGCTCCGTGGCTGTGCAATCTGCTGGCCACTTCTCCTGGGAGAAATGTCACAAGCAAGGACCTAAAGAAAGGGATAAGAATAGTGAGCTCATTCTCATAATGGCAAAAGGATTACAGAGGAGCTGCAATGTTCTATAGCAAGGGATTTGTGTTTTAATCCATTTCTTAGTAATCCTCCCAAAAAACACCAAGAAAAGTATTAATAAATAATGATAATTGGAAAGGTAAGCTCTGAGTTAGCAAAATGTCTGAGTGAGTAAAGTATTTTATCCTTTTTTTTCTCAGGACAGCCACACTGAGAAAAGGCTGGTGGGATGTCAAAGAGATCTAAACACTCTGGGGCACCTGGGGGCATGTGAGACTGAAGAGTCAGCCCAAGCAAAACTTTAACAATCTGTAGGATTTAAGGGTTTTTGCTGTTTCAGTAACAGGAGCAAACTGTTAGTGTAGATGCTGCAGTGAAAGCCTCTGCTCGGTGTGGTTACAAAAGAAGAAAGAAAAGCAGAATATCAGGGTGAGAAAGGGCTGTGAGAGAGACCTTTGGGGCCAATCTCACCAAACATGTGAAATCAATGATGCAGCTCGGATGGGAGCCCTGTGTGGTATTTGTTAAAAAGATATTGCAGAACTCGAAAGGGTTGAGAAGAGCAAGACAAATGATATAGGCTGAGGTAAGCAAACCTCTTCTCTGAAGAGCATCTGGAAGCACCTTTGTTCTCAGAGGGGACATAAGGTGTGAGTGTGTCTGTAAAGGCTGGTCTGAGGGGCATAGTCTGAAAACACAAATATCCATCACTGGTGTTGGAGCACAGGAAGGGGAGGAAATTCAATGAAACCGAAAGGTGAGAAACGCTGAGAGGTAAAAAAAATAATGGTCTTTTATGCAGTTAATACTGAGCCTGTGGAACCACCAAGTGATGCGACTAAAGGCAGAAGCAGCATTACCAAACCTGTGCTATGGTGGGTAATTAAAATAGCTGGAGTTCTTATAATTAAAGGGTGAGGGGGGAACCCCCTTTCAGTGCATTTGAACTCATCTCCTTCTTCTATGATTGGCATGAAACTTATTGTCAGCAGCAAATTTTTTTCACCTATTAGTGGCGTTTCATCAAACTCCCTTTAAAAGTCTCCTCTGCTTCTACCTGCTACAAGCCAGTCATTTGGCTCCATTCCAGCCTGGGAATTTCTGTGCTCCTGACTGCAAATTATTCTTGGTCAGGATAATTGAACCAGGTCCTCAGTGGATGTAAATTATCCTTGGTCTGTTGGAATCGCTGTTGCACGGTTTGTGCAGATCCAGCGTTTATGGCATTGTGCGTGGTGGTGTTGAACACGCCACGAGCACGTCAGGTACCCGCTCCTCCGGATATTTCCCAGGATTATTAAGTTAAATAGGTTAGCAGGAGGATTTGTAAAACGTTAATTTAATTGTACCTTAACCACGCTGATTAAATGGACCCAGCTTCGGGAGCAGAGCACGCTCATCTGGTTGGTGCAGCAGAAATGAAGGCAGAGGGAGATACGTGACAACGTAATCATGTAGTTTGGTGTCTCCTTGCTTACTAATTCTATTAAAATCTGCAGATTCTTTTTACTGGTAGGTTTTATCCCTTCTTTCCCCAGCTGGAGAAATCAAAAAAGCCCCAAAACTTATTACTGATAAACAGTATTTACTGTTTAAAAATGAAGGAATTTTTATATATCAGGAATTATTGTTTAGAACCATTTATTTTAATCATGTTGTGCTGCTAAAAAGTAGCTCATTGAAACATATTTGTGTGAGCCAGACATGAAGACAAGATATTACTGCACTGTGCAAAGACAAAACAGATGAACGAATTCAGTACTATAAAGATGAAAAGGTGTAGTATATTCTTATTAGCTCACTTGGAAATGCTTGGCTTCTAGTATTTTTCTTGAACATTTTAATTTTTAATATAATTCCAAAGGAATCTTTCTGTCAGAGTTACAGACCTGCTGAAAATTGGTGCTTGTGCAAACACCAGCCGGGGAAAGCAAGGCTGGATTTTCAGGTATTTGGCTGGACCCAAGGGGTGGCTGTTCAGCTCAGCCCATCTTGGATCTCAGATGTAGACCAGCTGTTCCTTCTGTATGCAGATGTACTAGTCTTTTAGTTTTTACCAGGAACATACTTTTAAAGTTAATTTCTGGTCATCCTGCACCTGTGTGTCATGGAGTGGTTTCAGCATGTGAAATAGGTTTCCGTTTGGGATGTAACTCATCTGCATCCAACACGTGGCCATCACCCAGTGGTGTTCACAGCACCAGACCAGAGCCAGGCCAGAGTAAAAACATATAAAACACAGTGAGGATGCTGGGTCTTCAGCACCGACTGCTGCATTTTAGAGATCCACTCCTATCATGGGCACAGGAGAATGTTAAGGCAGCTGCTGTGCCTCAATTCTCTCTCCGTTCAACAGAGATTGCCACCTTGCCTTTGTTTCTCTTCCCTAGGATGGGAAAGAAAGAGGAACAATTCCTTCATATAAAGGAATTGTTGGAGTGGAACTACATCTGTACATACTTCTGGACAGATTTCTTTGGGGGAGAGGGCTGAAATTTCCTTTTCCCCAGTATCCAGTGCATTGCAAGCTCTGTGGCATGTGAAGGGAAGGCAGCTCTGTTGCTGGACTCCTTCCCATGTTGCGACCGTACCTGCATCTTGCCTCAACAACCACCATGGTAGAAATGGTCATTCGTATTTAAATGGTCATTTTTTCATATGGTCATTTCTAAGATGCTGTAGAAACTCGAGTTGTATTACTCCTACAGCAAACAGTGTAGGTTAGCCCAGAGCTTTTCTTGAGATGGATTTTAGAAATGAAGAAGCCCCAGGAGCGGAATTATTGTCTTTAGAAATCATTCAGGGATGGAATTGTGGTGATCAGTACTCAGCTTCAGTATCTTTGCTTGTTCATACTCTCTTCATTCAAAGCTTTGCCTTTCCTCCTGCGCTAAACCATTGATTTAAAAATTGCTTTGTTGCATAACAACTGCATGCAGTGTTCAGAAGTGCGGAGGGCTATGCAACTGGGTATCAGTATCCAATTCACATTCCCTAAATTCCATGCAAAAAGGGGGATGCATCACGGATGAAATTAATTTTCCCAGCTCTGACCATAGGCAAGAAGAAGCTTGGTGAATGGCGTGCTCAGCATCCCCAAATACACCAATAGGAACAAAAAATAAGAAATACAATTAAGTTATGAAAGTTATATCCTGATGATCTACTAATTTGAATCTCTGTTCAGGACTTGGTCTTAGCTGGGGTCATGTAGATAGTTAATCATTGCAAATTTCCTGGAAAACCATTTAATCTGAAGCTTTACCTTTTAAGCAGAAGATTTTTCAGTGTGACATGACAAATAGAAAGATATTCAACTTCCATTCTAACTTCAGGGTTTTTTTCCATTATTGTAAGTTTTTTCAGGACATGTGGATCGATAAAGCTGATTTGCAGCTACTGTAACACCTCTTCATACACAGCTTCCGAAGAACTAACTAACTTTCCCTTAGTGAGAAAATCTCAGGTGATAAAGGTTGAGAGTGAGACATCACTAAGCTGAATGAGCTACAGCATGAAAGATCCGTAATTGATTTACAAGATGTATGTCTTCCCCTACCTGAATGACCTTTTTTTTTTTTTTTTTTTTTTTAAATCCCCAGGCTTTCTTGCTTTTAGCAAACACCCAGGGAATGGTGACCCCACTTACAAATGGCTTTAAAGTAAAAAGAAATGAAATATGGCACAGAAAAGTTGGATTATACTGTTAAGCACAGTCATCATGAAAGAGCAGTATATGCAATGATAACTCAGTTTTAAGCAGGTAAAGAAGTGGTGAATATTTTCAAGCTCATCTCTTGCTGCCTGGAGCACATTTGTGGCCTTCAGTCAGGGAGTGAAGCAGGAGGAAGATCAAAGGAGGGACAACCAAGAAAGCAAACCTGGCCTCTTCTTCCAGGTCCTCCCCAGGCCAATCTCTTCATCATGGAGCTGTGATCTTGCGGCAGGGGAAGGAGTGCAGTCAAGGATGGGGTCTGGGAAAGACATGGGTTATAAAGAGGCCAGGCTGATAAGGGTCCTAGATTGCTTGTTTCATACCATAGAATCATTGAATGGTTCAGGTTGGAAGGGACTTTAACGGTCATCTTGTTCCAACCCCCTGCCCTGGGCAGGGACACCTCCCACTAGACCAGGTTGCTCAAAGCCCCGTCCAACCTGGTCTTGAACACCTCCAGACAGCAGATGAGCTGGTAATGGGTATCCACAGAGCATCCCTTCAAAAAGCTGCCAAGCCCCAAAGGCTGCAAAACACTTTCCAGCGCCCTGGAACGAACACGACTTTCCAAAGTCCTTTTCCGCTTTACTGCCCCACAGACTCTGCAAAATAAGGAGGAAGAGACATGGACACATTTAAATCAGCTTTTCTTGAACAAAATATCACTTCCCCATCATCTGTCCATGGATCCCACGTTAGGTTATGAGTCAAGTTGATCAACCCCATTTGACAATAATATTTAGCTTATTTTTATTTATAATATTTATAATATTTTGTCCAAATGAATGAGAGTTAATGCAAGGCTCTTGTACGATAAACAGATTTTGCTTTTCTTTGTTACTATTTCACCTTTTTTTTTTTCAATTTGTCTAATCCTTGCTATTAGAGAGTATTTGTACATTTTATATTATTAATGTTATTCATATTAATGAATGCCAATCACTAGTATTAAATATAAAGAGTTTAATTCCTAATTCTCTCTTATAGGAGCATAATTGTTTGGCATAAACTAGCATTATTCTTGACTGTACATGTAATTTCTACTCAAATTGTGTGAATTCTGCTGGGTATTCCCTGATGGGGTTGTAATTGCTGTATAGCTTACCTTAAAAAAACCAAAGTCTTCAGCCTCATCCACGCTCTAATACATTGGATCTTACTGAAAAGGCAACTGCCATGAGCAGTGGCCAAAAGTTTCCATCTGTGGCCATTAGCAAGTCTTTAGCTACCATCAATAATGCTGCATTGCTCTAGTCTCGTGCACTTGCCCAATGGTTTTTCAGCCAGATCAAAATATGAATGTCAGGCAAGTAATTACGGTATCTTCCCAAAGAAATGGGATACAGCCATTTGGAACTCAGGATGAAATGTGAAGGGTTATTAATACTCTTTTAGGTATTAAGGGTTTTGTGCAGATAATTGAAGAAGCCTGGAACCTCCTGCTGTGTGAGGATACAGCAAGTACGAATTTATACTTGCAGCTGCATTTCAGGTACATTTTTCAAAAAAATCTCGGGTTTTCATGACCTGTAGCCTGCTAGTGACTGCTATTAGCAGGTTTTCATCAGCAAAGTGGAGATGTGTCAGAGGTGATGGGTCGGTTTCCATATTATTTGGATCCAACCTGCTACTTTCTCTTATTCGCATCAAAGTCACTCTCCTTTCTGTAATGGTGACAGTGGGTTTGTTCCCTTACACCACTCAAAGTTGATGTCCATGATTGCTTAATGCCCAGTCCCCTTTGTATTTGTACAGCAGAGCCCCTGAGGAAGCAGCACTCTTAGGAAATTTCTGTTTCCCCCATTGCCACCACACAGAAGCTCTCCTTTTAAGACACTTACCCAAACTGACACTTACCCACCTTTAAATGTTCCCTGCTCGGTGGCCAAGGGCACAGCAGACGAGTGAGTTTTCACAACTTGGTCTTGACTCTGCTGTATTACTGAGAGTAATACAAACTTACCACCTTCACAAAAGCAAGCTAGATACTTGTTGTTTTCTTGATGTAAAGTAGTTTTACTGGCATTCTAACTGATCTCTGATGGTATTAGGAGATAATTCTTGACTAATCTGCGGTAACATTTGGTTTTTTTTTTGCTGCTCTCAAAAACGTACTTCCCCCAGTTACAATTTATTCTGCACCTCACAGATCACTGCAGGATGGTCCCTGGCATCCTGCATTGTTCAGTGTGTGTGCAGACAGATTGCATTAGCTCTAATGTTTTGAATCAGATCCTGCCATGTACTTAATCTCCGAATCAATTTCCCAGTGAGTTTTGAGAGCTTTTGTTTCTGTTCGTTAAATTCTGTGTGTGGAGAACTGTAGAGCTGTGCAGCAGCAATAGCTTGAGTTCTTTCTGGGAAAGGCACATTTTTTTCTATAGGAGTCTTATAACAAAATCAGACTGAGGATTTCTGGGTACCCAACCTGGCTCTGTCATTTACTGAACGTGAAAAGAAAAGTTCAGGGTATGTGTTAGCACCGGCGGATTTCTGGGGAGACAGGATACTTTAAGCCCTCTGGATTTAATAGAGGAAGAGACCTGAACAAAATCTTCCAGCAATTCAGCGAAATCCCCTAAAAGGGAGCTCAGGGGCTGCAGATTTCATTTTTCTTGCAGAATTGTAATGGGAACTTACAGATCAGTTGGCTGGACATCCCAGTCGTGGCCAGAGCACGATAACTGACACGTCTGTAGGAGGATTTGCACCCTTGCCTTTTCCTTCTGACCAGCTCTTCAAAGCCATGAGACATGAAACCAAATTTGTGTGTGATTTCCTTACTGGGGCAGAATGTTTTATTTCTGGTAAGTAGACTGCTCTTACCAACACAAACAGAAATTACAGTCTTACTGGTTATTTCCTCCAGAAATAAGCCAAAGGACTTCCGTAGCCATGGTGGAGTCAAAAAGGTTTTAACTTCATACATTTCACCAGCTTTAGAGCTAATAATTTATTCTGCTGATGTCAATTGGTAACATTACTTGCCTGAAAGGAAATAATTTCATGCATGGCCATGCCAATTAAATCCAATTCTTTTGCTGATCTGGCCAGAAAGCTAGAAAATACTCAAATGTATAAACAAACAAATAAACCTAACTTGAAGCAGAATGTCTTTCAGAAAATAAAGAGAGACAGCACAAGGGACTGGCAAGGAATGAGGCAAAAAAGCAAATGATTCTGTGATTCTGTGAAAGATTGAAGTTTGCTTCCACGGGAACCCATCCATTTGCCAGTGAGATGGAGGGCACTCTTTCTTGTTTCACTCCAGTTTTGAGGAGCAGCTAGAAGAGTGGCAGATTTAAGTAAAACGGTGCAATTCCTGGCTCTGCTCTCCACTTCCTTCCACTATTTCAGTGTTTGTTTTAAAGCACTGGGGGGAAAAAAACAAATCCCACCATTGATAGTTCTTCTGAGAATACTTTGACAAAGGAAAGAACAGTTCCTCCAGAAATAAGAAGAGCTTGTAAGAGCAAGATGGTTTTTTTTCTTTTTTTCTCCATTGTTCTCATTATCAAATATTTCAACAGGACACAGCCCTGCAAGATGGAATAAACAAAGTAATCACAGAGAAATGGAAGCTCCATTGTTACAGGAGAGAAACTGGAGAGAAACTGAAGAGGTTCTGCAATAAAGAGGTTGAAAGTCCAATGCCCTTAAGCTGGGATAATGACTGACTGACTTATTGTACCTTTCACTTAAAATTACTCTATATAGACAGTTTGCTTCACCCACAAATAAAACCACTACAGCTCCTAAGACACAATATGGCAACAGCTTAGCAGTACAGCAAAGTAAAAATTTTTTACATGGGCAAGGTATGTGCTAGTTCTATGTTATTATTAAGATGAGAAGCTGAAATAATGACCTGCATTTTTGGTAACTGGTTGCTGCGCTAGACTAATTATAATCTGCCTTTTTCATTCTTCTCATCACCTCAATTGGGTACATTATTAATGGGTAGCCATTATACTGCAGCTGAGAAATACCGACCCAGAAGAAAACCATCTGCTGCACTGTCAACAGCAGCCTGGATAGCACCTGCATCTCTTCCAGTCCCGGAAAAACTCCTCTTCTTATCTTACACATCCAGCTCCAGGTTGGCTTGATGTGGCGGGGCAGTCTTTTAGAAACTAAGTTGAAAAGAAACTAAGTAGAATGGTGGTGTGTTGGGAATGAAAACACTTTGTTTCAAATATACACCCGAGGGCGCTTTGTATTAGTGTTATTGCAAGATATCTAAAACTCAGTCCTGAGAAACTGACTTGCGAGGGCGTAGCAAAGCCGTCGACACATCATTTTCTTTCCCGGTATGGAACAAGCCTGTATGCTGTGGCTCTGAAACCAGATACAATCGGTTTCCAACAATATCGCTGTAGGTGTCTTTTTGTCATTTTTCTAGATAATTTCCTGGCAAGAGGATTAGAAAGCGGCCTGCAGGGAGAAGACAGCAGCTTTCATGACATCCCTCCCATTCAATGTTGGTTTTATGTGGTCTGGATGCTGTCCTGGAAAGGGGGCTCTGGGAAAACACAAGGTAGGAGTTGGTGGGTTGGGGCATCCTTGTTGGAGACACTCAGAAACACTCAAAGTTTCCAGAGTCCCTCCAGGAATGTCATTCTTTGGGTGTGGTCTTTGATAAATATTCTGTCTTTGAGAAATCAGGGAAATAACACTTTCTGTGCAATACTAGGATGCACCAAGGAAAAATTTGGCTTTGCAATGTCAGTGTTGGGCTTTCTTAGGCCAACTAGCTATGTCCTCTTCATCATGAGTAGCATCCCAACCCTCCTGATGATTGATGAACATGTTACAGAGTCAGGTGCTGCTTAACATGAAGGAGAGATGCAAAACTCTGCTTCCATGTGAAAACTTAAAATATATGCTCTCTTTGGGCAAAAGAGCAACTAAGCATTTTGTCAGTATTTTTTTTTTTTTACAATAACAACATGAAATCCACCTGTAAAAATCCAGCCACTTAATTTGCACCTAGATGAATTTTCTTAACTGGCATTGGCATTTCTTGTTTTAACAGTGAAAGGCTGATAAAGCTGCAGATCAGGGAAAGATTTTCAAAGGCAGATGCAGGGAGCGAGCACACGTGCCAGAAGGACACTGGAATTTTTCTCTGCTTCTGGCTTGTTCTGGGGGTGTACGAATCGCAGGCAGCCTATCCCATCTCCTGGTCGTTTAGTATCGGTGCCCATCGCTCAATTAATAAGGTTGCCTTAATCAATAGAAGTTGTGTTGGGCATCGATATTTGCGCTTGGTTTCAGTGCTTGGAGTTTGGTGGTGGATGGGTCTGTGCGTTCCCAGCTCAGCTGGCGTGACACCCGCTACCCAATTAGAAAGATTGGCAGTTGTAATAAGACCAAAGAAAAGTTGGGGTTTTTTTTTTCCTAAATTTTTTGAAGGTAAGAATTAAGACTTGTGACTCAAGCCGTCACAAGTTAATTTGGGTTAAGAAACATGAGAGGTGGTTGTTAAAGAGTACCTGTTAGTTTCTGAAACTTCACTAGTTCTTTCGTTTCATATTTTCAAACTTTCCCCCTTAAATAGAAGCTGTAAAGTATGATGTTCAAAGTTGAAATTAAATTCTAGGCTTTTAGAGCTGTAAGAAAACAATATATCTATTGCAGTATTAAAGATGCAACTGTGAGAGTTAGTAACAGTGACTGAAGTATATAATTTGCTCATGGTATTGTTTTAGCTGTGCTCAGTCTGGTGCAATTTTGTTTCCTGATGTATTCTTTCTCTGAGCATAGCAAAAACAGTTTTGCTCAATGAGACTAAGCTTGTTTTTACTTGGTACCTTTATTGAATAATAACAATAATAGGAATAACAAAAAAATAAACATTCTTATATATAGCTTGGTGAGGGCTGTGCTCGAGCTTTCAGGATGATCATTTCAATGGAAATATCAGGGAGGTTTAATGCTTTTCAGACTGCCACCCAATTGCATTCTTACTGCAAAGAAGAGCTACTGCAAAGAAGAGCTACTGCAAAGAAAGTGCCTTTTAAGTTCAGTAAAAGTGAAGTTCTCTTTATTTTCATGCTATCTGCATTATCATATGGGTTTTGAGTTCTCATTTTTAACCAAAAAAAAATTAAAATATTGCAGGGCTTTAAAGGCAGACCCAAGATGTGGCTCCTTTCCTGGGACAGGTTTATTCTTTCCCAAAATAGAGGAAGCAATGAATGAAGAAAAAATTGAGATCTGTTTCAAAGCTTTTTTTGCTGAAACCATTTGCATTGGCAGCAAACCTAATACATGGTAGTGCATCTCAAAAACTTCTGAAATCAACTCCTCTCCTGTCTGCAGCGTCTTAATTAATAACACTGGAATCCTCCGTGTATTAAAAGGAATCCATTTACTTGAAGAGAGAGAGAATTACAGTCTTGGCATATTTTCCCCGCAAATCAATTTGCATTCACTTCCTATGCTACTCTGGACTTGGATAAAACAATTGTACTTTTAAGGCTCTGGCAGAAGATGACTTTTGATGGAAAATTCTTTTTGCAAACATTTTATTCTGACAGCTTTATTAGGCTTTGAATAGGAACTTGGGGCTGAATTTAGCGTATTGATAGGTTTTAAGATACCGCATGAGCAGAGCCTGCTGAAAGTAATTTCACAAGTCAGTCACAATATCCATTAGTTTACAGACACACTGAAAGTAACTTTTGCCTTCTCTCCACTTCAGACCAACTCTTTTCCACCTGCAGAAAACATCGCTTTGTCACTTCAGAGGGAAGGTCAAGCATTCAGGACCTAAAAGCTCCCAAGTGCAACAGGATGGTGGGAAGCTGCAAATCCAATGTTCAGATACGCCTTATTCGTACGTGTTTGCTATACGGTCTCTGTGTCAACTGTTGTGAAGTCACTTGTCAAAACGTGATATAGAAAGAGCTTCTGATTCATGAAATACCATGAGCTCCTGCAGCAGTTTTAAGTGAAAACCGCGCAGACTGGGAGCACCAGGACTAAATGCCCATAAAATCTCCACCATGGAGAGT
>JAOXNO010000041.1:2112704-2124949 GCA_028565335.1 Limnodromus scolopaceus | reverse complement strand
GTTTTTTCCATTTAAACTTTTTCTCCCTGATCAGCTGGATTTCTTTCCCCTCTGAAGCCCCTCCTGGTCGACCTGCCTCTCTCTTCCCTTTGACCAGTGTGTGTCTGGTCATTCTGTCTACAACTCCCTGAAAGGAGGGTGTAGCTGGGGAGTATGGTGTCTTCTCCTAAGGAACAGGTGATGAAACAAGAGGAAATGGCCTCAGGTTGCACCAGGGGAGGTTTAGGATGGATATTAGGAAAAATTTCTTCATGGAAAGGGTTATCAAACATTGGAACAGGCTTCCCAGGGCAGTGATGGAGTCACCATCCCTGGAGGTATTCAAAAGCCGGGCAGACGTGGAGCTGAGGGACATGGGTTAGTGGTGATTTTTGTCAGTGTTGGGTTGATGGTTGATGATCTTCCAGCCTAGATGATTCTATGATTTTATAATTCTGAGGACTTTCTTTTTCTGACACTTTTATTTATTTTAAGACCTTTACTTTACAGTTGTTTCCTATATTGGTTGTATAAAATAATCCCTTTATTATTGTTTTTTGGAAGCTCTTGCAATTTTATTGATATTGAAAATGATTGGAAGAAGAGCGGATGGCAGAGTAGTTGTGAACTTCCTCCATTCTGGGTTTTCAGTATGCTTCAGTGGTTTTCCTGTGGTGGGATTGTAGTTAATTTAAAGCACACAGATTTGTTCTTGATGCAGCTTTTCCTACTTGGTACACCAAGTTGCTGTAAAATATCACTCTATACAAATATCCCTTTAGTTTCCATTTTCCGGAGATGATTATGAGACATGGTGACATTTTAAAGGAAGGAATGAGAGGGTTGTTTTTTGGTCAAGCCTCGGTGGAGTGGGAATAAAGGAGAGGAAAGGTAAGAAAGAGAAAACAAATGACAAAAAAGATAAAATCCAGTAGCCCAGCAGCTCTTGATTCTGGGTTCATCAGTCACCGCCTCCTTTGGGAAAACACATGAAAAACACCTTGATTCTGCTACCTGTTAAAAAAAGGATTTACTTTCTGTCCAGCCAGTTCTTTATAAAGAACTCTAAGTCTTAAACTTTGTGGTAGAAAGGTGTTTGCAACCTGGGAGCTAAAAAAGATTAGCAGTCAATTCCTATTTTCATATTAAAATTATAGCTGTAGTGGTATGGCCAGCTGCAGCATCATGGCTTTCCACAGTAAAATTAAAAAAAAAATAATAATTTTCATTCAAATTTGTATCAGCACCCTTTGTATTTGCTGCCAAGCGTAACCATTTCCTTTGATATACTCGTAATTTCCTCTGGCTGACGCTGTAAATATGCCTGTTTGGTGAGGTGTTCTGGTTTTGCCATGCATATTTATTATAAATTAAGTGCTAAGTTTCCTTGCATTAGCTCAGGGATGGATTTAAAGAGCAGAAAAACGCAAGTAAGCTTTTGTTTTATGGGTTACAGTCTTTATAATATACTTTCTTCAAGGAAGAATGAACAGGCTTTCCTCATTGACATAACTCTTTGAAAGCTAATATTTTTACTAGTGTTCACGGAGTGCAGTAAATTAATTTAACATAGCTTTTAAGAATGTAATAACACAATGAATAAGAGAAGTGGAGAGGAAAAAAGTGCAGTGAGAAAATCAAATGAAAATAATCAAAGCTGATCATGCCAGTGAGCTTTCAAACTTTATATAATGATGAACTTTAAGGAGGAAAAAAGAATAATAACAATAAAAAATCTCATTTACTTCAGTCTAGAGACCTACTTCCATTTTTATCCTTAATTTTCCTTGGTGACATTCATTATATCCTAGCTTAGCCATCTTTAAAATTGCCACTTGTCCTAAATCTGTAATCCTGGCTTTCTCTACAGTGGGTGAAGAGACCTTGACATCTGTGAAGAACAGCTCGTCTGGTGTGAGGTATATGTCTCGTACAGGTGAGGTGCTGGTCAGGTGGATGGATGGAGGGAGGGAGGAGCTCCAAGAACTGGCACAAAATAGATCAGTAATTTTGGAAAGTGACCTCTGAGTGAAGGATGTTTGAATAGAGCTGGAAGGTGAGCCCAGCTCCTTTCTCAGACTTTCTGGATTATCTCAGTGCCAAAAGAAAACTTCTCTGCTACAGGGACACTCCGGTCCCAACAAGCAAGGGAAGGACAATCTCCTCTGTTGTCGTGATGTGACAGGGAGACACGTGTAGATGAGTTATGTCTCCGTCTGTGCTGAAGGAACTCACATGTTGGTTTCACCATCTCACAGTCTCTGTAATGCCAATGTTATATTTATGTTCTTCCTTGTGTCTTTCTTTTTGCATCTCTTCTTAACTATGTTTATCTTTGCTCTCCAAGCCCTGGGATATGATTTGCTGAGGACCTTCCAAAGGTGCAAACTGACAATTACTGCTCATTGCTCAGCTCAGAAGTCTTCAAGTCCCGGATCAGATTTTGAGGTTGTGCAGTTTTTTTTCTAACACATCTCTTCCAAATGACCACACTTGGCCCCATACCCTGTGAGAAACCTACCTTCAAAGCACTTGTGATGTGGTTTTGGCTTTGACTTGGGGAATAACTCCAGCTGAGAGCCTCCTAACTGCACTTTAACCAAAAGGACTGAAGTCTTTTATTCTGATGCTTGTTGGCCTTCCCTTACTCCCCTTCCAAGCCCAGGGTGTGTAACTCTCAAGAAACACTCTCTACTCCCAAATCTGCATTCCCTCCCAGTGCTGTGGGAGAAATGAGGAGAAAAAAACAAAATTGCAATGTAGCTCACGCTCTGGGCTACAAATCATCTCTCAGTGTTGCTGGCCCCAGACTCTGGCTTCCCATCTCTGACTCCCAGCTTTGGAATCTAGAAGCTAATGAACAATAACCAGTCAGTCGGTCCATCAGTCAGTCAACTCAGGTGAGTTATCTTCAACTCTCCTGCTTCAATAAAGTCTAAGCCAATCCTCTGTCTTTCTATCTCTGTACAGCCCTCTGTGGAGGGCCAAATTTAACTTAATTTATCTTTCAGGAAGACAGAAAGTGGAGAGAGAGCTCAACATCCATCCTTACAGAGTTGTCCACAGAAAAATAAGTGGTGGGATAAAGCAGGCGGTGCCAGAGAACCTACAAATCTTCCCATCAAAGTCATGAATATTCAGAGAACCCATTGCCAGCTCAGTCCCACAAACACGCAAGGCGATGTATCCTTCCCTTGAGGTTATTTGCAGAGAGTAAACCAGCTGTGGCAGAAGAACAGTATTCTCACTGCTGAACAGAATTGCTTTTAAAAATCATATAATAACCATAAAACCAACCAACGGAAATGTCGCAAGTATCCTAATTTCTCATAAATTCTGTGAGAACAGTATTACATGGGGTTTTCATCTGCAGTCCACTGATGGCTAAATAGATGAGCATCAACTAGTAATGAAGAGCACTTGAAAGTTCACAAGTCTGATTATAGAAATTGCTTGTATGACAGATTGTGAGTGCCAAAGTGTAAAACTGGCTCAAATTCTTGCAAGGAAACCTTTTTTTTTTTTCCCCCTTTTTTTTTTTCTTTTTTCTTTTCTACAGATACTCAGTTCAGTTAAGGGAATAATTGTTTTTCACACATTTGTAAGTTTTAAGGTGAGAAGAATGCATAATGATTATCTAGCCTTGACCTTGTATGTAAGACATTGCAGAATTTCACCTCTCGTTTCCTTCCCTGCTGGTTGTTTCAGGGATATATGAAAGTCCCTAATTCATCCAAGGCAACAAATCTCTTTTTAACCTCATCTGTTGCAGAGATCTCCAGATCCATCAAGGAACCAGACAGTATCTTAGCAATTTAACAATTCAGTACTTTGCCTCTCAGGCTGTTTTTTTTTTCTTTTTTTTTTCTAATGTGAGCTCTCTGCAAGGAATTTTATTTCTGGCCCATGGAAGGTTTTTTCAGACCTTTTGTGCACCTTTTAATATTTTCCAACTGTCTTTTATAAACGTGAATGCCAGGACTGTGTACTCTCTTGGTGCTTTTGCTGTTTTTGCCACGTAAATCGACCACCATGTGAACTGCCTAATTATCACCAGGTTTTGTATTTCCTGTGCTTAAATGGTTTCTCTCCCTTCCCTACCCCAGAATCACTTTGAACCTTTCTCATTTTCCATGAGCACAGGTAAGCAGAGCTGTTTATAATATTTTAGAAATAATCTCCTTATCTCCTTTTATGATGTCCGCTGCAAATAGCGTAGAAGAATATCAACCTGTGTTAAGTGACTGTGATTTCTTTAATGTCTGTTACAAAAATCTAGCTATATTGCTTCCATCCAAATACCTTTATTCACCAAATTTATCAGCTCATAAAAGAATGAAATCAGATTTGTCTGACATGACTTATTTTTCATGAAATGCTGTTGACTGGAATTAATTATACCCCTATCTTTTAATGCTTATTGATTTCCATATCAGCTTCCTCATTATTTTCCATGGGAATGAGGGCAGATTAATCAGCCTGTAAGTTACTTGTTTCGTCACAACTGCTTTTTCGAATGTTAACACCATGTTCAGACTTTTCTAGTCTTCTGGAACTTCTTATGTCTTCTCATACTTACTAAGACTTAGTAACAGTGGGGAAGAGATTTTATCAAGTAACATTTTTTTTAGGATTCTTGGCTGAAATTTTTCCAGGGGAGTGGTGGAGTCACCATCCCTGGAGATATTTTATGGACGGGTAGACATAATGCTTAGAGATATGGTTTAGTGACGGTTTTTGTCAGTGTTGGGTTGATGGTTGGACTCGACAATCTGAAAGGTCCCGTCCAACCTAGATGATTCTATGAAATTTCTGTAGGATTACCTAATTTTCCCCTGATGGCTTTGTCTTTTAAAAAAATTACGTTTATGAATAGCCTGGAAGATGTTTCCCCAACACTTCTGGGTGGGAATACTTCCTGCTGTTTTCCAAAGGTGATGCTCAGGACTTGTTCACACCACATGTGAAGGTTCCTGGGGGGCTGTGAACCCCTCTCCCACTGCCTGTACCAGGGATCTGACTTTCCCCTCTGTATTTCCAACTATGGAATTGGAAAAGGCAGCAAAGGAGGAGCATGGGGAGGTAGCAGCGAGGTGAGGAGCAACCTAAGCTCATGGTCATGCACCAGCCGAGCTGTCAGGAAAGCGTGATCCTCATCCCACGTTGTGTTGGAACCTGCTGGCAATTCCCTCCATCGCTTTGTCTTCCTTTCCCTTTTGTATAATGTGGTTGTACTGTCCATAATTAGGGGGGTTGTGTGGGTGGGTGGGTGAATCTTACTCGGATGATTCGATAAATAGTCATTATTGATAATAATACATTATTGGTTGTTAATTTTAGTGCTTTGTTTCCCTGCATTTGTAGGGTTCCAACGCTGACAACTTTCTGCTGCATGTAAGTGGGTCGTTCCTTTTCTAATTCCTACTATGTAATTATAGGAGGAACATTAAATAGATATAAATTTAGTAAAGGTCACATTTTACTTTTATTCTTTGGAATTTGTACTTTGATAAATTTGCAACTTGTAATGTTTACATGTCATTGAATACAATGGCAGTGACCTACTATTGTAGCTGAAAGTTCATTAGTTCTGGTAGATTAGACAGTATTAATTAACTAAGATTAAACATTCTTTTAAACCATCATAAACTGCCATCTCAGTGTGGCAGCTTATTAAAGAACATTTTCTGGTTGTTTGTTAAACCAGACTGAAGTGACAATGTAATTATATTTATTCCATCAAACAGAAAGGTCAGTTGACAAGGCTGATGTTTTCTGGTTAATTACAAGTGGATGATTTCATTGATTAAAAATATGAGCTTGTTAAACCTGTGCATAGAGCTAAGAGATATATAGGAACCCAGGGGAGACAGGAAAGGGGGTGGGAGGAAGGTGATTTTAAGTGGTATTTCTGTTCTCTCCTGTTTGGAGACTTGACATGAGCAAAACCAGATTCAAGCACTGAAAATTCACTGATCTTTGGGGTCCCTGCTTTTGAGGGTACAGCTCTGCATTAGATTGGGAGGGATGATCTCCCATAACCCACCCCAAGCTCTGGTGTTCTCGTCCATAGTGGAAAATGTGTCTAAGGAAAAGGCAGGAGTGTGCAGTGAAAGGCTTGGTGGTGGCTGGGAGAGCAGGGCTCCGCACGGATGTGCGGTGCGATGTGGGAGTGGGGCCAGGGTGCTGGATGGGGTCTGTATGAATCATAGAAACATAGAATTATTTACGTTGGAAAAGACCTTTTAAGTTCATTGAGTCCAACTGCTAACCCAGCACTGACAAAAGTCCACCACTAACCCCTGTCCCTCAGCACATCCTCAGCATTGGGACTGGTCTTTGGAGCCACAGACCAGGAAGGCTTCAGCAGAGCTTGGCTTAATGTATCTTATTTCTGTCCATTGAAGGAAGCTGTAGAGTCAATCCCCACATTTTCAGCCAAGTGCAGGAACATAATTTTTTTTTGCATTTTTCTAAAATTTTTTTTTTTTTGGGCTGGATCTTTAGTATGAGTATTTCTGCTGAGCTGGGCTGTCATGGTCATGGCTGAAAGCACGGATCAAGGATCTAAGGGAAGGGCACAAAAGCTTTATTTTTTCTCCTCTTCCTCTAAAGCATGCTGAAAATGGACTTAGAGAAACAACCTCCCAGATCCTTGTTTGACCTGGGGGAGGTCCATGTGATGCGCCCCTGGCTCTCTAGCCATCCGTCTGGAGACACCAGGTTGGAAGGGACAGAGGGTTGCTTTGGCAGATGGCAAGAAGGACTTCTGTCCCATTTGTTCCCTCTCCTGCACACAGTATTTTGCAGGATAAAGGACTTTGCTAATTGAGGGGCAAAGCAGGCAGGATAAATAAGCACAGGCAATGAGAACTGAGCAGAGGGGTTCCAATAATTCTTGGCAACCATAGAAATAAAGATGTTCCTTCTCCCATCATAAACCCCAGATCCTCTCAGGATAAAGATGCTGCTTAGAGCAAGGACAGTGGCTGTTACAAATTCACTTTGAAAACTCGAAAGGCACCATGTGGTGACAATGTCAAAATGAGCGTGCCTTGTGCAGGGCAAGCCAAGCGTGAAAACATGAGGCGTGTTCCAGGAGGAGAAGGCATGGGGCCACAGAAATGATAGGAAGGGTGCCAAGGCATCAGGAACCAAAAGCTCCTACTAGCAACAGGCTCCAATGCTACGTGAGGAAACAACATCACAGGCATCTTGATATTTTCTAGCCTCAACAGACAGAATCCCTGTTAGAAAGTTAGAAAGACCGTTCCTCCTCTGACTTTGAGGCTGTGAGACACGGCAGTCAAAACTGGAAGTCTGTCCTTCCAATGGCTCCTCTTCAACTTGTGCCACGTGCCTGCTGAATTAGACATTTTGTAAGAGGTCAAATAAAAAAAAATCATCACATTGACTTCTAGCATTGATCAGCTTTTGGAGGAGAGGGTATTTAAAGAGCCATTTTTCACAGGAAGATTCCATGTTAAATCACTAAGAAAGAAAATCAGCGCTGGAATGGATGGAGGGGTGTTGGGTACTGACTCTTAGGAATTTCTGCCTTCCACGTGACACCTCGTAGGCTCAGCCTTTTGTCAGTTTTCAGCCTGATAGTGAAGCTGCAATCTTTATCCCTTGTTTTAATGGTTCCTATTTTGTTAACTACCACCTAAGATGAGTCTGAGGACACAAGTAACGCAACCCTGATTGCATGAACGGACTCTGCGATCCCTGAGCTGCGTATTTCTGTATCCCTCTATACTAGCCTTCTTTCTATAGGAAGGTTTCCTAATCTATTACTGCCCTCCCAGTTAGGCAGTTCCCTTTTATCTCGAGTTCCTCACCTCAAATTAATTTCCTAGGAAAGCCGTTGAGATGAGTGGTGTGCTGCAATAACATCCCTGTAACAAACAGTAAAAGAGGGTACAGGGCTTACAACGGATGTTCATGTCAAGCTCATACTGCCTACAGGACATTTTGCTATTAATGTAGAGGTTTATGGTTCCATTAACTCTAAAGGGAGTCACACAATTAAATGCTCCACAGCTTCTTGGAAATTGACTCCTGGAAGCATCTCGTAGTCCTTCATCTGGCTGGTGACATAAAAGCACAGCATGAACTGAGTGGGAACTTTCTCTGTAGCAGCTTGTGAACTGTTCCAGGCAGAGGACACACAACCCAGTACAAAGTCCAGTATGTGAGAACGAGTGTAGTGGCACAGCACATCAGCTGGATGAAGTTCTCAATTCTTTCCCCAGCATGGCAAGGGCGTAGACTGAAACCCAACCAAACACAGGAGAAGCTGGTAAGTATTGCCACTGGAGGGGAACCTGGGGACTCATATGGCATTAGCAGATCATCTGCATTCATTTCCTCATGTGAGGGGTTTTCCCCTTTGGTGTTGTCATTGAACCACGCCAAGAAAAGACACAGAGGAGTGAGAGGGAAAGGAAGGACAGGGTAACATCTCGGGGACCAAGGAACTGATGGTCTTGCAGCTCTGCATAAAGGGCTTCAGTTTCTGGCCACTTCCCCAAACCCTCTCTTGAAATAGGTAACTGAAACCATGGAAGAGCCTGTTCTTTTTCCTGGGAGTCCTTAACCAGGTGCATAGTGAGAATATGCACAGCAAGGTCAGGGGAAAACACACAGCAGAATGTAGAGCTATTTCTGTTTTCTAAGTCATGTTGCAACGGCTCGAGATCCTTTGAGAGAGGTAGCCAGAGGCCATTAGGCAGTTTACGTGGCGTTGTACTTAATGCCTGTGACCTCCTTGCAGCTTTTGTGTTCTTCCCACTTGCAGGTGCTGAGAGTCATCTCATATAATGCACGAACACGTTAAAAAATACCTTGATGTGGAACAGTGGAGGTTTAAACTTTTTATGAGAAATGCTCGTTGCCTCTGAAGTTTCAGGCAGACTTTTCCGCTGTCATGTCACTGCCATAAAATAAAGTGGCAAAGGAGAAATCCTATTATACATTAAACACCCTGGTGAAAGCAATATTTATTGACCTGTGTTTTGGGACACTAAAATGCATGAAAAAGAGAAGATTTACAGACTTTGCTATGCTGGCCTTTCCTTACAAACACTCATTAAAGATCTTTCCCTCCCAGAGCATGATTCTCCTGCCATCTCTCAAATCTTGCATTCCTTCTTCTTTTCTTTTCTAAATCCCTGAATATATGTCTCTAACCCCCTACAAACCCTAAAATCCTCCAGCTTTCAGGACTTTTATTCCCACAGATTTGGGGACTTTGACATCAAAGAGCTTCAGTCCAGATCAAGGAGAGCTGATCCTGCAGTGCCAGACCTCCCCCTTGCCTTTGGTCACTGGTCCAAGTGCCATCTTCCCAGGGTGAAGGACTTCTGCACAGATGACAATTCACAGCTCTCTGTTACTTGATCTTTTGGTAAGTTTGCTTCTCAATAACCCATTTCTAACACAATGGGACCGTCGTTGTTTTGTTGCCCAACAGTTCTGCTGTGCATAAGATTCAGAGAAAATGTTGCAGGCTACTGCTGGCCTTGAGATTTGAAATTAAAATAACATACAATGAGGTCAGAAGGCACCCTGCAATGCAAATGTGATTCTCATCTTGCTGTTCCTCCCATATTTTTAGCTACGTTTGCCCCAGCCTTAGGACATATAGATAGAGCTGAAAACCTCCCCACATCATCCCATCCAGTCCTATTTTTCTATTATTGCTTTAACACATCCAGAATAAAATGCCTCATGCCTGTAGCGTTCCCATATTGGGGCTTGATTAGCATTTGTACATACCTAATATACAGATTTACCTCTGCTCTTACAGACTCATAGGGGAACTGTCTTGTCTTACTTGGTGTTTCCATGTACTTGAAGCCTGGATGACAGAATTTATTATTTTTTTTTTTTTTTCAACTAAGTGTTGAATAAAGGATTACATTTGATTAGCCCATGACACCTTCTGAACAGCATTTCCCCTCTCTATCTTTTTGTTCCTCCTGATGCCTTCACTTTGATTTACATAGCAAATGAAAAAGTAATATATCCCAGCTGCTGTTGGTCTTGAGATATGGCATTTGAGCGGCTTGACAATTACCTTACTGGAAATTCTGGTGCCTCCACCTCCTTGTTTCAACTGAGGGGCATTCCCAAGGTATCTCCTACTTTTGTATGGTCAGATCATATTTTCAAAGATGTATAAAGATCAAGGTTTGCCTTTTAGTCTTTGCTCGACTAATTAGTTTGGCGTTATCGAACTACACTCCCCAGGTGTTTGCAAAATCACTAAGATAATGCGAGTGACTGATGGGGTGGCATGACAAAGGCATATGCTGGATTTCACCTGCCAGCATGAGAATAAAAGAGTTTGTAGCAGAAGAGGTGCACTGGCAAAGGAGTGTGGAGCGGGAAGGAGAAACCACCTCCTTCAGAAATCAGTGCAGAGGCTTGTGGGCTCACGTGGTTGCACAAGCCTTGTAATATTTGTGCCTATTTTTCTTCGAGTCCCAGGTAGTATCAAGGTAGTATAGAAAAATTTTTTATAAAAGTCTTTTTTTCCCCTTTTTTCTTCGTTTACATTTTTCTTAAATAAACTGATACAGGTTTTAAGGGTATTTGAGGCTTCTGTAGAATGATAAGGACAGTCTAATGTTACCTAGTATTCTAGGAGGGAGTGTTTTCTCCTGTTAGATGTTGTGGGCTGCCAAATCATGTATTAAATGCAGCAGGACAGAGGTGTTGGTCAGAGAAGCCGGTATCCGGAGGGACAAAGTGCATTAAATGCAATGAAGAGTTTGAGGATGGGGAGTTCGCAAATAATAAAATCAAACCCAATGGGCTTCAGAAATTCAGAAATGCAACAGAAAGTTAACACAATCATTTATTTAAAGAAAGGCATCCTCTGGGATTTGGAAGCTGATGTAGGAATTCAGGATATTTGGGGCTGCATTCCCTTAATCAAATAAGAGTAAGGGCTTTGGTACAAGAGGGGATGCTAAAATAATCTTGAGTGAGAGCCATATAAATATACCTGTCATGTGGCTGCCCAAATGCCCATGGCAGAAAGATTAAGTGAGAGACTTTCAGACAGTGTAAATCAAAGCCCCTACGTCTAAAACACGCAGTTCAAAGAGCTGAAGCCCGTGGAGCTGAGGGTCTCGCCCCCACATTGCACAGTGGCCAGAGAGCATGAGGAGAAGCCTTTCTGCCAAGGAGGAGAGATGGCCAAGCAGCTTTGACACCCACCAGCCAACACTGCCGATGGGCAAAGCCACCGAGACAGCACAGAAGTGACAAGTTAAAGGGTTGTTTCCTCACTGGACCCAAGCTGCTGTCAATAAATTTAATACCAATGAGAAAAAGAAAGAGAAACACTCCGGGGTTTTGCTTTGGTTTTTTTTCCTCTTGTGTTTTTTATCTTCATGTCCAGAAAAGAGGTTGTCACACTACCCAGTAACAGCAACTGATTTGTATTCAGACAGAAAGTTTGGCAGATACATTAATTTGGAAGTTTCTTGCAAAGATGATCCAGTATTTACTCTGGTATGACTGAAAAGGCTCCAAATGGAACTATAATCCATAAAATGGGTCTTGAATGATGTTATTATAAATTCAAATTATGCCCTGAAATGCCAGGCTACAAATGAAGACTTAAAGGCAGGCGAAAACTAAGGCTGGTGTTAGTATGCAGCACGGTGGTTTTGTTTGTGGTGGAGTAATCACTGGGATATTCATGAAATAACTGAAGAAAGCGGTTTCTAAAGGGAATCTATTTGCAGTGGAGATCCCCTGACCCATGTAACAGCTGACCTGCTGCCCACAGAGAAGGCGAGTAAGTCAAGCTAATGAATCTTGCTATTAAAAACCTTCCTATTTCTCGTATTTACATAGTGCTGAGATATATATCGTACTTGTGTAATGCCTTGTGTCTGGCAGCATCACCAGACAGGAGGTGGTTTGCACCCACTAATGAAGCTGTGCAAGCTTGTAGACTGGAGAGATCTGGAGGACTGGGCATGGACTCAGTCTACCCACCAAAGTAAGTCGCTGCTTCCAAACACCTTCCCTGGTGACCCTCATGTGGGCTGGTGGGCAACAGTTAGCCAAGAAAGCAGATCTGGGGCAAAACCTACCCTGGTGACTCTGCACCTTTTTGCCCATGAAATTGGCTTCTCTTAAACAAGACTTAGATTTGATTGTTGGAAAAAATCCTTTGCTGTGAGGGTGGTGAGAGCCTGGCCCAGGTTGCCCAGAGAAGCTGTGGCTGCCCCATCCCTGGAGGG
>JAOXNO010000041.1:2079424-2102145 GCA_028565335.1 Limnodromus scolopaceus | reverse complement strand
GAGGATGGGGCCAGTCTTTTTTCAGTGGTGCCCAGGGACAGGACAAGAGGAAATGGGCACAAACTTGAATATAAGAAATTTTACCCAAACATGAGGAAGAACTTCTTTCCTGTGAGGGTGGTAGAGTCCTGGAAGAAGCTTCCCAGGGAGGTGGTAGAGTCTCCTTCTTGGAGACATTCAAACCCCACCTGGACACATTCCTGTGCAATCTGCTCTGGGTGGACCTGCTTTGGCAGGGGGTTGGACTAGGTGATCTCCAGAGGTCCCTTTCAACCCTGTGTGATTCTGTGAAATCTCTTCCTGCTGTTAAGATGTTGGTATACAATCAGTGCACTGACACAAATGTTTCTGTGGGTTGGATCGATACAGCTGAGTTCGTAAATAAAATTGGTGACTGGCTTCATCTTGCCTCTTGGGCACTGTCCCTGTCCCATGTTGTTGGCCAAGCTATGTTAGGAGAGACCAAAGGAAATAGAGCTCAAATTAAGGCTCAGAGGTGATTGCAGTCCACAGCTTGACTTTGTGCTCAGGTGCTGTGTTATTTACTAGGACAGATGTAGCCAACAGTGCAGCGTTATGACAGCCATCCTTCAGTTTCCTCCTCTAATATCATTCATTCATTGCTTTTGACTGTTTCCTCTTCTGAAAACCCTCATGATTTTTGTTTTAAGCAAGGAAGGTACTCTGCCAGTCATCTTAGTAAGACATAAACCAGGCCAATCAGTGCGTTCGCAGCCTTGCACTGAAGCAGCAAACTTAATGAATGGAGCTCTCACCAGTGATTCTGTTCTGAGGTCATTATCAAAACCAGAGCGTCATATGACCAGATGTTTCATGTCTGGACTGCAGGAAGTGTTCTGGCTCCCAGCTTTTGCAGAGCATTTCTGGATGAAAATGAACAGTTTGGGCTGGCATCTGTCAGTAATGACATCTGGCTGACCATAAATGCCATTATCAGGCTTGCAGCTGATGGCAGTGGAAATGCAGGTGGAACAGGTCCCACACAGCTTTCATGCCCGCAGTTCCACCTCAGTCCCTCCTTTATGAGCCACAGTTCTTTTAACAGCACACATAGGTGGAATGCTCCTGCATTGAACCCGTGGAGCAGTACCCATACACTTTGTCCTGACAGGAATATAGGGAAGGAAATGGGACTGGATGGAGAACTTGTGGTGGGGGCCTCACTGGGATGGGAAGTTGTTATCCACAGCTGCTTACACCAGAGTCCTCTTCCTTCTCTTCCTCTGCCTGAGATTTAATGGAAAACCTGCTCATATCCTTCAAGAACATCCTCAGGGTGGAGTTTGGGGTTCTTGGCTCAGGATTATGAGGGGATGGAGATGCATTCTCAGCCACTTGTCCATGGGCATTGTGAAAGTTGCAGGGATTCACATGTACCCCTCTGCTCAACTTCTGCCTCGCATGCAGAGATTTTGAGGTGGTCTTTCTCCCGTGCCTGGTTTTCATCATGCACCACAGAAGATCATAGGGTTTGTATTTCATTGCATGAGCCACAGGTCTGTGTGCTTTGTGGGATTTGGCTCATAGGTCAGATTTTCTCTGAGCAGTCTCCAGCTTTGTGCTCCCCAATTTCTGGGTGCTTGCCCTGTGACCTTGGTGGTAGCTTGCACAAGGGCTGAGCATCCACAGCTGTTTGTGGAGTCCCAGATCCCAGAGCATGTTAATAATGCTAAGTGGGCTAAAAGTACTGTAATTGGTGCTTCAAAACTGGTGCCCACAATCAGTGGAGGCTTTCAACCCTGGGTGCTCTATGCAGCTGCTCCCAGTCCGTAAAACCACCCCTCCTTCAACAGAAAATTAAATGGGTAGGTAATAGAGCTGATTTTGGAACAGAGTTTGAAGAGGACACAATAAATAAGGACTTAGATGGAATGCTGAATAATGCTAAAAAGCAAAATATTGATTTTCTCTTATTAAGGGAATGACCTCTATTCTGTGCACAAAGAATTAGACAGAGGACTGGAGGATAAAAATGGTGCATGATCATGAAATTACAGATAACATCAGAAATAAGCTCCACTTGAGGCTGAATCTGCATATGCAGCTTTATCTCTTTTCATTGCTTGATTTTAATTGTTGATATTATATCATTATCAATTTTCTTTTTTTTTTTTTTTGTAAATAAGACCCACAGACGCTCACTAAATGAACATGTACTTAATGTAGTCTTTTGTAGTGACCATAACATTTGTTAAGCTCTTCAAGGCAACGCCTAATGAAAATCATCAGCTGAATGGTTTCAATCAACAGGAGAAACAGGAACAGCCTTTTTGTAGAGGGGTGTTTTCTCTCCAAGATGTTTTTCTCTTCTACAAAAAGTGGATTGTATAAATGTAGCACAGACTCCCATCTCCAGGAGGTATAATTAAGACAGTCAAACCATCCAACCATTAGTGATACGGACTACTTCCACTAAGCCCTGTAAAAATCCTACTGGAAAGACCAAGTCCTGCTTGGCTTTGGCCAGAGTGGGCAGGTCATGGTGCTGGTCCCCTGGGGAGGTGGCCTGTGCTCATCACTGCAGCCAAGGTCGGGTCTGTAGGGTGAAAGGTTAAAACACACGGAGACTAAAAACATATGGAGACTAAAAACATATGGAGACTCAGACCTTTTCCCAGTCCAGCAAGGCACTTCAGACACACCTATGCTTCCTAGAACCAGACAGAGAAAACAAGACAAGACAAGGAATACTCAGTGATGCCAGAAATCACTTCCACACTGAGGTCATTTCATATCAGTGCAAATACCTGAGCTTTGGGGAAAGGTCTGGGTTTACTTATCTGTACACCTGGTTCTTTTCTACAGTGTCTCCTTATCTCAATATAACACTGTAATGAGTTTCGATATATCCTTTCAATTTCTCTTCCCAAACAATATGATATCAGCCTCTGAGGCATTAAGAAGAAAGTGAGCATTAATTAAAACAACTTCCATATGGAAATACAATCTCCCCATATAATTTTCATAGATTAAATCCATACTGAGGGCAAAGAATGTTATCATCAGTGGGAATGTGACATCGGATTGCCAAAGATACCAGCCACATAAAAGAAAAACAATACGGGTGTGAAAATGAAACCCTTTGGGATTCCTTGGTTTTAACATGAAAAAAAAAATACTCCTGTTTTCTCTTTGGACTTGCTGGAAGTTACGATGCGCTGCAGCTTTTAAAGAAAAGAAAAATATTGCACTGATAATTTCCAGAGTAAGATGAGGAAGCCCACTTTTCCATCCCCCCCTTCATGGGGGTGGGAGGTAAATGTCTTACAGGACCTGGAGCCGCCTCCCAGGCTGACACTGAAGAATGGGTGTAGCTGTCACTGCTGGGACGGGTTGGGATGTCATAGACTCATAGAATGGTTTAGGTTGGAAGAGACCCTAAATATCACCCTGCTCCAACAGGTCCAACCTGCTGTTGGTGGCCCCAGAGCTGGAGGCAGCACTGGGGGTGGTCTCCCCAGAACAGAGCAGAGGGACAGAATCCCCCCCTTGCCCTGCTGGCCACGCTGCTGGGGATGCAGCCCAGGATGCAGGGGGGCTTTCTGGGCTGAGAGCACATGTGTGTCCTTCCAGCACACCAGGTCTGAAGATATTCCCCGTGGTTTTCTGATGAGATGACCCTCCTCATGGCACAATCCTCTCCCAGCTCTCCCACAGAGGGTTTGCCTCCCCAGTGCTGCTCGTGCAGGGAAGTGTGACAGATGAAACTTTTGCCCGTGGAGCAGTGAAGTATTTAGAGTTGATAAACGAGCCTCACCCCATGCTGGCGCATCCCAAAATCTAACTGCCGGGCTATTAATTTGTGGCAATTTCAGCAGCAGCAGAGCACATGCTTTCCAACCCAAATAACTTGAAAACAAGTTGTGCCTTATGTTTGAATGTCAATAAAGACGTGATCTAAAGGAACAGATGTTGTTGTCTTCAGTGAAGTTTCATCTCTGCATACAAATTTATGTAAGACTTGAGTGACTCCATGGAGATGGCCTCTGCTTAATACGCAGGCCATTATAGAGTTTCAGCCTGTATATACCCAGATGAAGAAACCCATATAAGATACTCTGAACCAACAGGTCTTAGTCCTACCTGTGCATTAGGTGGGAAATCTTGCTGACTTCAACGAAGCCAAAGACACATCTTTCTAGTGAGGGGTTCTCATCTGGTCACTTACAGAGCTCTTTCTGGTGTAGAATCATAGAATAGAATCATAAAATTGTCTAGGTTGGAAGGGACCTTTCAGATCATCGAGTTGAACCATCAACCAAACACTGACAAAAATCACCACTAACCCATGTCCCTCAGCACCACATCTGCCCAGCTTTTAAATATCTCCAGGTATGGTGATTCCACCACTGCCCTGGGCAGCCAGTTCCAGTGCTTAATCCTTTCAGTGTAAAATTTTTTCCTAATATCCATCTTATACCTCCCCTGGTGCAACTTGAGGCCATGTGAAATGTTTTGTTCTGTCCTGTGCCACAGAGAACCCATAACCTATCTCTTTTTAGTGAATGTTTAACATATGTTAACCAGCATCTTAAGTGAGTCCAAGCATAGTGTCATCGAAAAAGTGTCAGTGGAGGGAGCCTACAATTGTGTTAGATAACTCAAAACGATCTTTTTTTTTTTTCCCCAATGGTAAGTTAAGCAACAGGACCAAAAAAAACCCTATCAATTTTCTTAGATCTTCTGAAGAAATCAGCATTCATTCCTTACCCTTCTGGACTACTTGTGTAACCTAGCAAATCTTCTAGACCCTGCATGCTGATTTCCAGTTACTTTTTAGCTGCTTTATGTACATGTAACATCTACTGGGTGGTTGGCCTCTTTCTATGACTCCGTTGGATCTGAGCCCGGCACACCGAAACCCTTACTTCCCATTGCAGTCCCCTTTTTTTACTCTAATAAACTGGTGTTTGCGGGAAGTGAACTTCCTTGATGTGTCCATTTATTCTGAGATTACGCTACGGTTACTTTTAGCTTTGACAAATCTTCATCTGCTTCCAAGAGGACATTGAAAGATTAAACAACTTTAATGCAAATACAGTTACAGGAAGCCCAGGCACTGAAAACTACTCACAGTAGCTCAGCTAATTATGGGGAATGTAGCTAATAAAGGTAAATAAGTGTTAGCCATGCATTCTTTATAAATATGCAGAGCAAGGCAGATGTACAGTCGTCTGGTTATTACATGGCTGAATGGTAACTGCTGTTTGATTACAAAGCTGTAGTCAGAACTGTATCCTCTAAATAACTTCGTAATCAGTCCTTTGCCTCAGTTTTGCCTGATTAAAATTGCTTCACAAGTATATATTCCTTCATACTGTCTTTCCCCAAGGGACTTTTTACAGACCACAGAGAAGGGTGCTATTTTTAAATGTCCAAGTTTTGCTCCCCAAGGTTGCCTCCCCTGTGTTTGAACGCATAAGTAAGTGCCACCGAATGTAAACTCAGAGTGTGAAAAGATGGAGGAACAGAATCATAGAATTATTATGGTTGGAAGAGACCTTTAAGATCATCAAGTCCAACTTTTAACCCAGCACTGCCAAGTTACCTCTAAACCATGCCCCTCAGCACCACGTCTACAAGTCCTTTAAATACGTCCAGGGATGGTGAGTCCACCATTTCCCTGGGCAGCCCATTCCAAGGCTTGATAAGCCTTTCAGTGAGGAAATTTTTCCTAATATCCGTCCTAAACCTCCCCTGGAGCAACTTGAGGCCATTTCCCCTTGTCCCATGGTCTGTTCCTTGGGAGAAGAGACCGACCCCCGCTGGCTACACCCTCCTTTCAGGGAGTTGGAGAGAGCGAGAAGGTCTCCCCTCAGCCTCCTTTTCTCCAGGCTGAACACCCCCAGCTCCCTCATCCACTCCTCACAAGACTTGTGCTCCAGACCCCTCACCAGCTCCGTTGCCCTTCTCTGGACATGCTCCAGCACCTCAAGGTCTTGTAGTGAGGGGCCCAGAACAGGACACAGCACTTGAGGTGGGACCTCACCAGTGCCAAGTACAGGGGAATGGTCACTGTCCTAGTCCTACAGGCTACACTGTTCCTGATACAGACCAGGATGCTGCTGGCCTTCTTGGCCACCTGGGCACTCTGCTGGTTCATATTCAGCCTGCTGTTGACCAACACCCCCAGGTCCTTTTCTGCCAGGCAGCTCCAGCCACTCTTCCCCAACCCTGTGCTGTCTATGGGGTTGTTGTGACCCAAGGGCTGGATCCTGCACTTGAACCTCATACCACTGGCCTGGGCCCATCGATCCAGCCTTTCCAGATGAAAGAATGAGGTAAGCAAAACTGGTTGGAGCAAAGCCTCCAAGCCCATTGCAAGCCCTTATGCTCTTTGATGCATTTAGGGATGAAACTCAACCCTCCTTTGCAGTTCACAGGGTTCTGACATATTTTTGCTGAGAGATTCAGCTCCTCCATGGAGCTCTGGGTGTACCAGATAAAAGCCCCCGTGTGGTATCTTCTGCTGGGTATGAGCACTGTGCAGGAAGCAGGTTTTGTAGAGCAAAGATTTTGCCTCACATTTTTCAGCCTCTTCTGAACGCAGAGAAATTGCTCCCATATTTCTATATTCTTGACATAGCTGCCTGTCTCTGAAACAGCTGGAGCTCTGCTTTCCGCCCAACTCATACTTGTCCACAAAGGTCATGTTGTGTGTGCTGTGAAAGCGCAGAGGGCCTTCATTTACTGCAATACATCTATGTAAATAAAAGACAACTGCAGAATTACATCCAGATCATAACAATAGCAGAGAATGGGCTGCAGAAGAGGCAATCTGCTCAAGGTGTTCAGTGAATCTGAAAGTGCCTCAGTAATACCTGTAATAAATAATACCAAATCTGGCAATAGTTTTCCCTCTCATTTTAACATCAAAGCTGTTGTTAGAAGCTTTCACACAAAGACAAAAAATACAGCCTAATGTTCTTTGCTTTTCAGAAGTGCTCTTTCACTAACTCCCTCCTGTGTCCAGATAATGCAGCTCTGCCTCTGTCTGCAGTTCTCCCAGGTCCTCCACCTGAGGTTTGATTTAAAATTTTGATGAGAAATTGAGCAGCTGATTTATATTTTTTTTTTAAAACCAGCTGCAGTGCATCAGCTATCAGAGACTTTACAGCTGCAACTTGTCAAAGCCAGCACAACATTTCCAACTGTCTTTGGGTCCCTAGGGATTTTAAGACAGATCCTTGCAACTGCTGGCAGCTCAGCCTGTAGCCTATTGAAGGTCTCAGTATCAGCAAGAAGGGATAACTTGTCCCTGTATCTCACAGGGTTGGTCCAGGGCCACCAAATCAGGCCACCAGATTTTCAGTCTGGCATTTCTTGGGGCTCAGGTAAAAGGCTGCCCTTTGCTTGCTCCAGGGAGGTTGGCCTTTACCTCCTGCATTTGCCATCGGTACCTTGTGTCAGTCCCACCGTCTGCAGCACTGGGTTGTGTCCTGCCTAGGCACAGATGTCCTACAGGTCACCATGAGAGCCCTGGCAAATCATGGTGCAGAGTAGGAGAGCCACCACACCACTGTGCTGCAGTCTTGGACTAGCTGTGAAAGCTGGAGCCATACTGGAGAAGATTTATTTCCTGGCTTCAGCCCAGAGCTATCATCCTTCCCTGTCACATCAGTGGCAATACCAGGCTTGTGCCCATCCCCTGACCTGATATGACTTTGTTTCACATGTCAGATAAAAAAGTGAGATGGGTGAGTGACAGTGACACCACATTTCCAGGTCTTTCTGCTCTAGCAGAATAGCTGAAGATCTGTCTTCCAACTTTGCCATCTCAGCAGCTCCAAAAGATTGGGAAAAACCACTTTCCCTTCCTGGGACTCACAGGTTACAGGTCTCAAGCTCCACTGCCTGATTCTGTCTGGTGTGTTCCCATGTCATGCCTGGCACTGGGGAAAGTTGGTGTCAGGAACAGGACCCCTCCCAGCAGGAGTTAGATGAGGGTCTAGCACCTTCACTAGCATTCAACAGAGAGCGAAGGAGTCCAAGCCTTGTTGTGAGTCCTCATAAGTTTGACAGTGGCTGCACAAAGAAGAGATGAAAAGGCTCCAGAGAGACATTAGAGCCCCTTCCAGTCCCTAAAGGGGCTCCAGGAGAGATGGGGAGGGACTCTTGATCAGGGAGGGGAGCCATAGGATGAGGGGGAAAAAATTTAAACTGAAAGAGGGGAGACTGAGATGAGATCTCAGGAAGAAATTCTTTCCTGTGAAGGTGATGAGACCCTGGCCCAAGTTTCCCAGAGAAACTGTGGCTGCCCCATCCCTGGAGGGGTTCAAGGCCAGGCTGGAGGGGGCTTGGAGCAACCTGGTCTGGTGGGAAGTGTCCCTGCCCAGGGCAGGGGGTTGGAACGAGGTGTTCTTTAGGGTCTCTTCCAACTCTAACTATTCTGTGATATAATGATTCTATGAAATCAGTTAAGAAGCTATTTTGGGAGGTAAGTGGGGACCTGCTCTTCCAAGCCCTTCCCATCTCCCTCCTGTTCTGATCACGTGGCATTTCCCAGCAGAGGCAGAGCAGCTTTGGCACTGAACAGAGGAAAAAGCTTTCCAAAGTGGGACACCTTGGAAAGAGGAAACATTTTCCCAGTATCACCGGGGAGGAAAAAAAGCAACTGCGGAGCCATGCTGTTTCCAAGCTGGGATGGCTTTGTAGAACAGTGGCAGGAAAAAGGCATCTTGGAAGGTTTCAGTAGCCAAGATCTAAGTCTTATACAAGAACGTGGCTTGTTGGCAATGAGTTTGTGTATGTGTCTGAGCATCTGGCTCCATCCCCACAGGTTAGGTAAAAGATCATGATGGCCTGTAGGATTTATACAGAGAAGCATCATTTCCAAAGGTTTAGGTTTTGGCGGTAAGCAGGGTTCCCAGGTGTTGTTTCACATAACATATACTTGCCAATTAGCTGGGCATTATTAACTAAGTCATGACACAAAGCGTCTTATTATGGGAGCTCATGTCACCTCCTATTAGTGCTAACCTCAGAAAAATGAAAATTTGTGGTCTGGAAAAAGAGGAGCATTTCAGCTTTTCAGATCTAAGGCGCCCACATGCTGCACTCCCTGTCTAATTTTCCTGCTAATTTAGTGGGGCTGATTTAAAAAAACAAAACAAAACAAAACAAACCCTGACGAAGTGCAGTCTAGAAGTCACGTAGGCAGCCTCAGGTTGTGGGCTGGTTACACAAGCCATCAGAGCCCATTTCTGCCTGGGGGCTGCTTCCTTCCGACTCAACGTTTTTTTGCCAGGCTGCCCGAGTTTTGCCCAGGGGTCAGACGATATTGTCGTCCTCCGTCCCGGTCTGCTCGCTGAAGCGCTTCTCTAAATAGAAGTTGAGGTTTCTCTTGCCTGCGTTCGTCCGTCCCCTGCTCAGGGTTTTATTGTTTCAAGGTCAAGAGAATTCACTACACTGCAGTGCTATTAATGTATTCACTGAGGAGGGAGGATTTGAATAAAGTTGGAAAACCACCCTTCCCTCTGTAGCACTTTATTAGAACTGAATCCGCACCGAGCTTTCCTTTTTTTCTCTTCAAATGAGCGCAAAAGCCAATTAAATACACATCTCTGCTTCCAGGCATCTTCAGACTCCTCCAAAGACAGGGACGACATGTATGAAAACACAGAGAAATTCAGGAACTGTCACATACGTTGGGAAAGGGATTAAAATATTGCCAAATCTGTCTCAATTGTTCCATGCGGCTCTTGAAATCTGTTTCTCTGGAAGTTGCTGTTGTTTAAACCAGGAGACAGAAAGTGAAACTCAGCTTTGATTTAAAAAAAACAAGTTTCAAGAAAAACTTTTCCAGGGAAGAAGCTTGGACATGAGGAATAAATTAAGTTTCTGAACTGAGAGCCTAATAAGAACTGGTGGTACGCTTTTTTCAGAAAAAAAAAAAGAATCTGAAGATAAATCAACTTTGTGATAATTTTAAAAAGTTTTATTTTAATATTTGAAGACCTAATTTTGAGAATGGTAACAGCATGATAAATAGATGCTATTTTTCACACAGCTCGCCTGAGCTGGAATAAGTGAGGGTCTTATAGGAAAGGTAATTTAGTTGAGCTATTCAGCTGAGTTTTTCTCTTTCAAGTTGTCTGAGCAGGTCCGGGTAATGATCTGAAGTCTGGGTGCTTCTTTTCTGTGAAATCTGTCTTTGAATCTCTAGTGCACCGACAGCTAATGATCCGGCGCTCTCAAAGCCTGGCGGGATCACAGCCTTTCAACGCGGTTTCTCTACTTGCAGTTCACCAACTCACTTTTGCTTTTTGATCCCGCAGCGAGCAGACATGGGCAAGCGCTGCAGCCCATGCGAGGCACACCATCCCCTGCACACCCACGCTCCCCAGGAATGTCGGTGGGGAGCAGGTGGTATATTTAGCAGAGAAGATCTCCGTCTCATTAAAAAGAGCGTGGTCAGCAGATGGAGGGAGGTCATCTTCCTCCTCTGTTCTGCCCTGGAGAGGCCACATCTGCAGAGGCCTGTCCAGTTCTGGGCCTCCCAGTTCAAGAAGGACAAGGAACTGCTGGAGAGAGTCTAGTGGAGGCTACAAAGATGATGAGGGCCTGGAGCGTCTCTCTGCTCAGGAAAGGCTGAGAGACCCGGGGCTGTTCAGCCTGGAGAAGAGCAGACTGAGAGGGGATGTCATCGATGCTGAGCAATATCTAAAGGGCGGGTGTCAAGAAGATGGGGCCAGACTCTTCTCAGTGGTATCCAGTGACAGGATAAGGGGCAACAGGCACAAACTGGAACATGGGAAGTCCCATCTCAAAATGAGGGAAAATTTCTTTTCTTTGAGGGTGGCAGAGCCCTGGAACAGGCTGCCCAGGGAGGGTGTGGAGCCTCCCTCTCTGGAGATATTCCAAACCCACCTGGACACATTCCTGTGCAACCTGCTCTGGCTGACCTTGCTCTGGCAGGGGATTGGACTGGACGATCTCCAGAGGTCTCTTCCAACCCTGACCATTCTGTAATTCTGTGATCTCAGCCTTTGCAGCTCCCAAAACTCTTTCTGGCCTCAGTCCCTGCTTGGTGTGAGCTTCCAGACCTCATCTCTTCATGCCTCTTTGTTTCCTTGCTTGTTGGAGGGGTTATCTCAGTTCCACTCCTCTTGCTCCCTTGCATGCCTGGCCGTGTTGCAGTGATATCCCCAGCCTTCGCCTCTCGCACAACTCCCTGCTCTGAGCTGCATGACCCAACATTATTCTCCTAATGGACAAGCCCACCCTGAATCTTTATGTAAGGGAAAGAAAGGCCAGAGGGAATTTTAATAGGCTCCTTTATGCCTTTCATTGTTCTGAAGCAATCTTATTCAAACAGGCTCTTGGAAGAATTTCTCTGAGCTCTAGAGGATCAATTACAATGAAGAGATGATTAAAGAATAGATAAAGGTTTTTAATAAATTATAAACTTCCCACAGAAGTACTTTAACAAAATGAAGTTATGATGGTGGTGATATGATACTGCCTTATGATCATTTCCCATTCGTGAATAGAAGATTAGATAAAGATTAGTGAAACAATGGAGAAATGGGAAATGTGAAGTTCAGGTTCAAATGCATAAGAATACTACAGCGACAATAGGAATGATGTTAAAACCAGAAAATATATGATTTGTATGGCACGCTGCCTTACCACCAAAAATTCTATAAATTAAATCTTGGTCAGTGTGATACATGCAAACACTTAGAGTTTTTGATATTCAAACTCCAAGCTGTGTCACTGGGTACAGACCTCAGGCAGTGTGATTCTGTTCTTTGATTGGATAAATTTAAATTCTAAAGTGGGGTTTCTGGGGAAAAATGATATTCATGAATTCAGAATTTGCTTTCCAAATTCATTGTCTCCAAGAAAATTCATTTCAGCAGGGTTGGTCTTGGCTGGATGATAGGAAAGGTGCTCAAAGTGATCTCACTGGGTAAACAAACGAAAATAGAATTTATGTTACAAGAAGGCTTTCACCCATTTGTGTTAGGAATAGCAACAATCAGAAAACTGCCCCACATGAATTTAAAGCTTATAAAAATTGCCTTCTTTCACAAATCAGAAGGAAAAGTGGAAATGTTCAAATCCAGTTCATCAAATGCATCCAAAGCAGTTGATGTTGGGGAAAATATTAATATAATATTCAACATTAAGAAAGTGAAAATCACAGAATCTTCATAGTTGGAAAGGACCTCTGAGATCATCGAGTCCAACCATACACACACAAAAGACCCCCACAGCCTCGGCCACTAGAGCATGCCCTGAAGTGCCATATCTACACGTTTCTTAAAAACCTCCAGGGATGGTGCCTCAACCACCTCCCTGGGCAGGCTCTTCCAGTGCCAGTCATACGACTTCTGGATTGCTCTCCCCAGTACAACACAAAACATCAGATACAACATGAATATAAAATACAGTATGCCAAAATTAACTCCAACTATTAATAATTATCAGAAAACTTAATGTAAAAGAAGTCAGTACACGTGAAAAAATTTAATCTGAATTGTTTTGATCCCCTTTTCCCAAGGAAAATCACTGAATTTGACTCCCATGAAACATTTCTATTTTAAGAAAAGCCATATTATCTGCTGGAAACATGCTACGCCCATTTTTGCTCCATGGGCAACTCCGGTATCCAATAACTCAGGTTCTTGTCATCACCCTGTGGAAAAGCATCTGACCTTGTGCTTAGTGATGCTGATTTTAATGAGGCTCTTGAACGAGTAAACTACTTCTCGAGACAAGCAGAAGGATCAAAATGTCACCCAGCGTCATTTCAATGGAGTAAGTTGCTCAGCGCTGATCCTGGCTGACCTCCAGCTGAATAAATGACCCTGTGGGAAAAATCACATGGCTCATCTATACTCATCTAGAAAAGGCAATGAGGGTCTGAGCCATCCCATAGCATTCATCATTCGTTTTCAGGTTGCTTTCACACTTTTCTCAAGATGTGAACGTGGGGCAAAAACCAGTACGGTGCTTCTGAATAAACTTGGTGCCATTTCCATTCCTGGTAATACCATCAAATTCAATTACATTTCACACTGATGGCATTTGATTTCTCAGCTGTTCTATAAATATATTTTTTTACAGGAAACAGTGTCTCAGAGTGTCGTGTCCTAGTAAATCAGCAGAGCTCGATTAAGCCCAGGGAAAGATGCTGATTTACTCTACCTGAGTTTTTCTCCCTGCATATTTATTCTCAATGATCTGGGGATATGCAGAGATTGAAAATGGCAAATGACTAATGCAGCTTTGTGAATCTCCATCCATCTGTCCAATCTTCCCTGGCTTATAATAACGCGTTAGTCACGAGGAAGAAATAATATTTAATGATATTATTTTTCCCATTCATTTCCTAGTTGACTAATTCAGTCATACAGAAGTCGTGTAACATCTTTCTTGGAGAAATTAAATGCAGGCCTTGAATGCTGCAGAAGAATGACTATTTGCTGTGACATTCAGTTTATATATACCTTTTTCATGTACTCGCAGTAAAACCCTTCTTACATACAACATGCTATTTACCCCCTCTTGGTTATAAGCGTTACAGTCACTGGACAGCAAAGTGAAAAGATGATGAAAATAGGGCTTGCAGATTTTATAAAGGAAAGGAAGCATTAGAATGACTGCTATATAATTCTTGTATTGTTCTTTCTAAAGCAAAACCCCCTCACTTTAATAATAGAGTTCCCTGGCAAAATGAGTCATATTCTTGAAACTAGAGCATGAGCTGCTTTTAATACTCCTGGCATCTTGTTAATTTATGAATATTTTTAAAGGTTTCACATGTTGCTATTTTTGGTGAGGGCCAGTGAGCAGTAACTTAGAAAAATATTTACTTACTAAAAGAAATTCCTCTGATTACTGGCTCGTGATGTACCAAAATGACCTATTGGACACCTAGTCTGCGGATTACCATTTAAAAAATAAAAACAGGAGTGACTCAGGACTGGTCTGTACTGAGTTGTGACCGTGATTGAGCAGGCACTAAATTTCAGGCTAAGGGTTATTTCAGCATCTGGAACTGCAAAATAAATTCTTCACCTGCAATGTGTTGCAACACAGCGCTGCACATGAACAGAAACACTGATCCATTTTTTTTATCAATTTTTAATCCATTCCAGAAAAAGATATCCTTGAGAATAACGTGTGTCAGAAACCTTGAGCTATCGCTCAGCTACTGCTTTTGAATGAGGCATGTAACTTGCTGCATTGGTTTATAACACCTACCAGTGATTTGTGCAGCAGGATGAAAACTGGCTGTCGTTCTTGGAATTTGCTGCTGTTAGAAGGAATTGTAGTCGTCATGTTTTGTTCCGATGTCAAGTTGCTATGGGAAAGGGCTGTAATACCAATAAATGCAGGTTGCCTAAAAACTATTTGGAGAACTATTACAGCGCTGGCTAACATTTATTATTTTTTTTCTCAAAAAGAATGGAAAAATGCACTTCCATGTTTTTATTAATTTCATTTGTTTAAAAAGAAGAAGTACCACAAGCAAGGGCTAAATAAACCTGAATTTTCAGGTCTGCAGCCGGTGTAGTTGCAATGATGGAATCAGTACTGATGCCATTTGTGACTGTCACAAGAGATGTGCTGAAAAATGATGAACTGTGCCCCGGACTCTTATCGTAATAGTCAGATTTTGAGAAAGAAGAAGCATATTTAAACCAATGCCTGAAACCGATAATTAAGATTTGAGTTTTAGGAGTATTAAATATAGACCAGAAAAAAAAAATGACATCTACGCCTCCATGTCCTCAAGACAAACTGATAAAACAGAAGAAGAGAAAGAATAATTAGGAATAAACTTCACATAAATCTGCATGTCATCTGCATAAAAACCGATCTCTTATCCATATCTTCAGATCATCTCAAGTCAAAGGAAGCTTGTGGAGGCTGAATAAAGATGAGCCCCATGAGAAACCCTGCGGGGCATCAAAGGAACTCTGTGAAATCTGAGCGGATCAGCCAACTCATGCGAATATGATGGATATAGAGACAAGAAAAGCCACCAGAGCTCAGCTGAAAGGCCAGTTGTGTTGTAGGTAGTGAGGTGCTCAGGACCGGGCTGCTGGTGGCTGGATCTTCTGGGTGGTGAGGAGCAGAGCTGATCCTGCACCATGTTGGGAGGGAGGAGAAAAGTCTCTGAAAGGCAACTGCTAGGCTCACTCCAGCTCTTGAGTGAGGGTTGATCTCAGCGAGGAACATCCTCCATTAGTGCTTGTCTTTGCACTGGAGAAGATCAAAACATTTCAGAGTTTTGAACCCAACTACTTTCTCTGTAACTATTTAAGAAACACTGCTTCACTTTATTTTTTGCCTTCATGCTCCAAAAATGCAGGGCTACTTCAAAATCCTCACCAATAAGCTTGAAGGTACCCTGCTGTCTCCACAGCAGCAATAGGGGATCTTACCATAGACTCTTTATCATTACCCACTATGGGATCTGAGCTGGACTTGGTGGTCTCTTTTTCATTCCCGGAAACGTTAGTAAGATGATGAGTAGATGTCCTTGCAGAAATCCTTTAGTCAGAAGTCTAAGAAGGTTAGCTTCTTTGCAGCTGTCTAGGCAAGTATAACTTGAAAATCAGGATTCAGCAAAGTACTTCAACATGTACACGCATTCTATTACAGAAAGTCCATGTTTAAGTGCTTTGCTGATTTAGGGGCTAAATTAATTGCTAATGATTTTATTAACACTACCTTATACATCATTTCCGCATTAAGCTCTAAATATTGTTTTTGATGAATCCAAACAATTACACCACGCATCAACACCATTCATTATAATAAATTAATACCTGCCCACTTTTTATTAATGGTGCTAGCTCTGTCGTACTTCTGGACTACAGACAGATTGCCTGGCTGGTGTAAATCAGCAATACTCCATTGTCGGCAGTAGTAGGAAGTTAATTTAAACCTCTGAGAGTCTGGCCCAGTGTGCTGAGACAAGTTTTCAGAACCCTGTGGTCCAGGTGGATCACAGCTGGTCTGATTAAAGTACAAGCAAAGTTGGCTGGATGGAATCCAGAATAAGCTGATTACCCAGTAGTGGCCTGAAAACACATAAATCATCTGTTCAAAGTATTGTGCTATGGTTTCTAATAAGCTTATCTCCCAGCTCCAGCAAGGCAGTCTCTTATGGGGAAAGCCAATAAATAACTGTAAAATGAAATAGGAATCTCAGAAATTATTACTGTTGTTTATAATTTATTAAGTGTGCTGCACTGGCATAGGAGAAAGTGCTCTGTGCAAAGGGGATTGTTCACCAAATCACACATGATACCCAGGAGATACACATGGAACACAGAAGAGCTAAACCACCATGGAAATGTAGTGCCACCCCTCATCTTGCCCCCTTAATTTTTGGACAATAGTGTTTTATAATCTCATTCAGAAAACTTATCAAACTTCATCTTCTAACTACGAGCACTTTGACTTCCTACGCACATCGATACCCCCACAGGAAGTCAGCTAAAGCATGTTCTAATTTCTAGCCCAGAACAACTTCTGGCCTGTTCAGACACCATTAGTTCTTGTCTCAGCATTTTTCTTTACTTTAAATATCTCAATTCCCTTCTGGTTTGGTGTGTGTTGTCGTCCCTGTCCCCTGTGCCCCCCCCACATTCTGTATATATTTATCAAAAAATGCATTTCCCTTTCATTTTGTGAGACCCAACATCCAAATGACCTCAGGATAGATGGATTTTCTATGAGTTGCCTGGTTCCAGGGAAGACTTTGAAGCATGGTTTGACTAAGAACCAGTTGGTTTTACAATGTAAATGGTATCTGATCTAACTAGCTGTGAATTCTGGGCTAACTAATACAATGGAACTATCTTGAAACTATGATGGTTGGACTAGATGATCTTAAAGGTCCCTTCCAACCTAGACAATTCTATGATTCTATCTTGAGCGTCCTACCACCCAACAGACTTTGCAATTGGTTGATCATCTCTGCAGTGGCAAAAAATTGTCATTCTTGACAGTGGGTGACCAGTAATGTAGAGGTGACCAGTAACATTGAGGATTCCCCAGTCTAACCACAGCAATGAACAGGGTCCTATCTGCACGTGAAGGAGTACCTTGCATTACACATGACTGAGACAAACCCCAAATTTCAGTAAAAATGGAGTTTTACAGAGAGAGAAGCCCAAGCTTTGGGTGTGGAATTTAAGACTATGAACTAGATGCAGAGTGAAAGAAGCACCAGGGCTATTTTGTATTTTGGGCACTGAATAGATTCAGCTCAACTATATGAGGAGATGAGAAATCCAGTAGACAGAGATGGGATTGGGACAAGGACATATCATCCCCTAGACCTTGCCTTTGCTGTAACGTCCTCAAAACTGCATGAGGTAAATGATTACTTGAGACCTTAGCTTAGGAGGTTGACCAAAATTATCTTAATTTTTTTTTTCATGGTTCATTTACCTATGTTGTGGGCTTACTGCTCAGATTTTAATTCCTTTGTGGCTGGAAATATCTCTTTGTTCTGTGTACCCCTTTGTACTGCCTGGCACATACAGTCCTGTGCTGATTTTTGCACTTCTGTGTGTGATCATATTAAACAGTACCTTCAAATAATGCATCCTAATAATGTCAAAAAGAGAGAGGAAAGTATCTCATGAAAAAAATCAGGATCCTTAGTCAGAACAAGATGGACAGATCTCTGCAACCGTCATATGGACAAGGTAAAAGAAAGGCACTGTTGTTAGGGAAACCACTTTTTCCTTAGTGATTAAAATAACATCTGATAGACGGCCGAAATCAAGCCTGTTATGAATATTCAATTTTTTTCCTCCCTTCAGAACAACACCCTGCTGAGGACTGCAAGTGTATTGCAGGGTTTTACCTTTAGATGTTTAATAAAAGGTTTTGAGAAAGTGGGATAGGTGAGGGGGCAGGGCGAGGGACTTTATCTTGGTGAGCTTCATCCTAATGGGAGCATTTGCAGAGTGTCAGCACTCCCATTGGGACCCCCTGCTTCCTCTGCAAGGATTCCGTATAAAATGCAGATTGAAGTTGCTGCTACGTGCTCATTTAGATGCCTTTTCATGTTAATTGTGCTCACAGCTAACCCAGGGGCTGTGGTTCCAGAAGTCTAAGTCCCAAAGCACCTACATCCACTGAGAGTTACAACCACTTTATTCTCCTCCACAAGTATCTAACACACGTTTCCAGTGGTGATGGTTTTTATCCTTCCAACTGAGGCTGGAAGGGATCCCTGGGGTTCCCTAGAATAGATCAAGCTGCTCAGGGACTTGTCCAGTCCAACTCTGAGTACCCCAAAATATTTCTCAAGCTCTTCAGGTCCCTGTTTCAGTTTCTGACCACCTTCATGACAAAAAAAAAGTAGTCCCTATATTTAATTTTAACTCCACAAGTTGCAATTTGTGCTGTTTCCTTCATCCTTCTGCTGCACAGTCTGAGAAGAGTCTGGCTCTGTCTCCCCTATGCCCTGACTCTACAGGCTGTCACTCATCATGTGGAAAGGACAGTCAAGGCATAGATCTGTACATCAGCCATGATGGAGTGAGATGTCATCTAAAGAGCACGATGGGACGTGGGTTTGGGAGGCGGTCCCTCACGGATGTTTTCTGGATATGTGCATGCTCTGAGGTGGGCTATTTTGGTGGCTCATGTGAAAGGACGTTATTATAGATGAAGACGACAGCACCGGTACTTTTCCGGAGTGACAAAATCACATTAAAAATTGCTATAACAGCCGCATGTGAAGATATGAAGGGTTGGAATCTAAAATGCGTCACTCATGAAGCCTGTGGGCTACAGAGGTCTGAGCATATGAAAATTCTTAAAAAAAAAAAAAAATTAAAAAGGTGACCTTTAGGTTACACTGGGAAAGTGGAAGAGAAGGAGGAGTTTAATTGACTTATGCTCCTGTGCTGTCTTGGGTTGTTCAAAATGTGTGGATGTTCAACCCAGTCATTAACAGTGTTTCTCTCTCAGTTCCTCTAATTCTGTGGGCTTAAATTTAAATAAAGGCTTCATAATAGAATGCAACAGCTCTGGTTTTTAAAGTAGGGGGCTCCAAGCAATATTTCAGTGTAGCGTTAATATTTCCAAGTATTACCTCTCAAATCAGGTAGGAGCCTGGTGTGGACCTTGGTACACCGGAAGTTACATTTGTGTTTCTTGTGTGTATTCTTTGGCACAAATTTTGCTAAATGTGACAAGTAAGAGATGCAGGGATCTGTGCGTAGGAGAGACTGACCTAAAAAGGACATCAGCTGGAGCTGTTAAAAAGAAGAACCTCTTAATCATTCTGACCCAGCTTAAAAGCAGTTGGGAAGAATCATCTCCTCTCAGATCTGAGCGTGTTCACCCGATGACAGTAATTAGACATTTCTTAGGCATCTTCTAACTCTCTTGTTCTTTTATAAATCCTATGCTGTGGCACAACACGAGCTTAAATCCTTCCCCAGTCATCTCAATTCCTTGAATGAAGACCTAGATTTTTACTCCCTTCAGGTAGGTCCTGTCTCCATCGCACCTTCTACATCTCAGTCAATTCCTGCTTTTTGTGTTGGTTTCATTTATTTTTTTCCAATTACAAAACTAATAAACTTACACTTTTATGTGGATTATGACCTTTCTTTGCCTGCCTTTACCTTTTTCCTAGTAACCTTTAGTACTTCAAAACAAAACACCATTTCCATGGTTAGAAACAGCAGAGACAGGCTGTGTGATGCTCAAGGAGGAAGGACTTAAGGTGATAAATCCGTGTAACAAATTTCAGTCTGTGGTCTGTATCACTCACCAAGGACAAAGGAGCAAGACAGATACTATTCTGGAAGCTGCAACCACCCGTCAGAATTTGTCATTTGTTGGACTGTAGCACCACATAAATGTAGAAGAGCTCTTTCATTTATGCTTATATTTTTAGAAGATTTATGTCTCTAAGGCCACCTCTGGTGAGAACACATGTGTGCACATACACGCAAATCTCTTCTCAGATCTCTCATGCTTTTTATTTTTTGCTTTGTTTAAAATTTTTTTGCTTCAGGAAACAGAGGTTGTGGGGGCGGGAGTAGATGTTGGTAGTTATCTTTCTGGAATGGTTAAGGGGAGGCAGAAAAGGAGAAATTAAATCACTGCAATTCTAATTCTGCCCAACGTGCGCTCCTCAACTGGTCTCTAAGTGAGACTCCCCGTGAGTCACTCCTTTATGAAGACTTGGCTTTGCAAACTAAGCAAGCAGGTTAAGTACTCAAGTTACAGAATTATTATCCAAGCCGTTCCCCGGAGCCTGGAGTGGAGTGGATAAGCCGTAAAGGCTGCATAATAAAGCCAGCCCAGGAATTCTCAGCAGCTTCGCGGGCAGGGACGCTGTCACTGCCTTCGCTCCGCAGGGAGCACTAATTGTGGCGCTTGCTGCGCTTACTGACAGAATGCCAATTTCAGGCAAGAACTAATTTATCAATGGCTGGAGTGGCTAAAGAGAATATATCTCCTGTCATGTTCCAGGCTGCGGCTGCAGGGTTTCTGAAGTAGCTTTTGTTGCTCTCAGAAATAATGCATGTTAGCAGGGTATTTCTGCATTGAGCAAGAAGGTCCTCTAGGCTTCTAGTCTTATTAGATAACAGTTGTTCTACATTAATCTGTTTTAATGAAGTTCCTGACCTTCTTCCTTGGTAGATTGATGAGTAATTTTCCAAATAAATCTTGCCTAGCATCTTAATCCTATTTTGCAAATAATCCCAATAACTCATGTATGAACACTTACAGCATTAGGACTGTGCAGAAAAAAAAAAAAAAAGAGAGAGTAATACACACAGAGACTAATACTCTGGGTAATTACATCATGTGGTATGTAGGACACTGATTGCCAGTTCTGATTCATGGGGGGAAACAGTATACAAGAAAGATGTGAAGTGGACTATTAAGTCCCATAAGAAATTATGCAGATGTCTTCAACAAACCTGTGCACTCATAAAGTAACCAGGCAATGTGGGAAAAAAGGTCTTATTTATGGTGCATTGCATAAGTCAAGAGATTTACTGAGATCTTATAACAAAGTGAGAGTAATTAAATGCCTTAGAATCAGGAATTGGACACTGTAAATGAAAAATGTGTGAAGAGGAACAGTTAATAGAGTATGTCAGTGTGTGTTTCTAGAGAAGTTAATGGACACGATTAAATCTATTTTTTATCTCTGCCCATAAACCATATTGGTTCTCAGGTGCAGATCTCAACGCCTGTGCAAGGAGAGAAGTGAGAAAGAAGAGCACAGTCACGTATAGATGGGCAGCATGGAGAGAAAAGTGGGAGAAGGATACAGAAAGCCCTTTTAAATCTATGCCTTAGATTAGGGGGGAAAAAAGGGGGATGTGCAGATATAATAAAGACTGACAGACATAAAGACTCTACATAATAACAACTTACTATGGTTTATGGCTTTGATGGATGTACGGTGGGGGGTGTCGAGATCACAATGAGCTCTTCAGGAGTGCAGTGCTTTGTGGAGATTTCTTCCCTCCTCTGCTCTCAGGTGAAACCACCCAACCCTGCCACTCCCAGGCTAAATTTCAACCCTCTTGTTTGCCACCTGGTTACATCAAGCATTCTTATTTCCATTTTTTTTCTAGGAAATGGCAGCTGCCAAGTAAAGTGTCTGTAAAGAAGCCTCCCAATAGCAAAAAAATAAAACATGCCAAGCCAGATGTAGACAAAGTCTGTTATTTTTGAATTTTTTGGCGTACCTTCTTACAGGTTTTCATCAGCTTGGGTCCTCCATTTCTGGTTGGAGAAGACGACCAGATAACTGCAGTTGCCCCTTAGGATGTCTTTGTCCCACTAATACTCCTTTCACCCAAGTTGGACAAATGCTGACAATCCTGTATTTCACTGTTCAAACATTTTATTTAATTCAGTGAACATGTGTTTATCTTATTTTTTTTTTCCTATTGCTTCTTTGGTTGTTATATTTTTGGATGTGGTACTTTGATCTGGTCATTGGTAAAATGAACAACCCATGCTGTTCAGTGTAATGTTTAATATATGAGCAGATTTCTACTCACAGAGTACAGACTGACCTGTTTTTTAGGAATTCTACTTTTCTACAACTGTGTTGGCTTTTTGAAGTCTCTCAGTGAGAGACACAAATTAAGTGTTCATTCATTAAAAAGAAAGTGTATGGTTTTATGTTAGCGAGCAGGTTATTTTGCCTCTAACTGCTCACCTTATCCAGAATCAGAAAGCAACAGCCGTCTCTGCACCGAAGTCCCTTCCTTTCCTTTCCCTCTCCAAAGAATCCTAAATCCACCCAAACCTCACCTGCTCTAGACTATTTGATTTTCCTCTGCAAAAACTTGCTCTGTTGCCTTGACTAAGCCACATTGCCTCCTGCATCTCCTCCAGAGACCACATCTCCAGCTGCCAGAGCATGAACCTTAACCCAGCCTACCTGTGATGAACAGAACAAGACTTCACAGCAGGGAGGCAGCTGGGTTGTTGTCAGGACAACTGATGCTCGTCAGGATGTTTTCACTGCTGCTTTCTATGTTTCTCATGTCTCATCTGGTCTTCTCCACCTGTCCGTTGAACAGGAGCAAGGGGTGTGTTCCACTGCTGGGGGTTTTTCAAGGAGTGTAATGCAGAGGTGCTTGCCGTCAGTCATAGAATCATAGAATCATTAGGGTTGGAAGGGACCTTAAAGATCATCTAGTTCCAACCCCCCTGCCATGGGCAGG
>JAOXNO010000041.1:2052212-2067162 GCA_028565335.1 Limnodromus scolopaceus | reverse complement strand
GACCTTAAAGATCATCCAGTTCCAACCCCCTGCCCTAGGCAGGGACACCTCCCACCAGACCAGGTTGCTCAAAGCCCGCAGTGCATCTCCTATGGTCAGGCCTGTGGTATAGGTCCATCACCTACACTAGGAAAACGTCCTCAGCACACTCCAGAAGTTTCCTGGACTACTCACAGTTTGCTGTGCTGCTTTTCCAGCAGATGTCCGGGTGGTTAACATCCTCAATCTGGACTGGGGCCTGCGAGCACAATGGTTTCTGCAGTTGAAGAATGAACTCTTCATCAACCTCCTCTCCTTGATCAGATGGTCTGTAGTAGACACCAACCACAAACTTTCCTTTGTTTAATTGGTGTCTAATTTCCACCCATAAGCTCTTGACCTGTGTATTGCTGCTCTTGAAAGACAGCTCCATGCAGTCAATCCCATTTTTGACATAGAAAGCAACTGTCCCACCTCTTCTTCCTTGCCTGACCCTTTTGAGTAGTTTATAGCCATCAATCACTGCACTCCAATAGTGTGATTCATCCAACCAAGTTTCTGTGATGGCAATCAGGACATACTTTTCCATCTGGCCACATCTTCCAGTTCCTCCTGCTTCCTTCCCATGCTGCATGCATTGGTACAGAGGCACTTCAGCTGGGCCAACAGCCACACCTTTTTAGAGGAGTTGGCCTTAATTCCCTTGAAGCAATTCACAGGTGTTTCCCTGTTGCTTCCTAATTCCTTGGCAGCCCCTGGATATTCTCTAGTGCTTAGGTCTCCATCCTTCCCCTGCTACATCTAGTTTACAGTTCTGTTTATAAGTCCAGCCAGCTTGTTGCCAAGGACAACGAACCCAGAACACCAATATAAATACTAATATTCCCTGAGGAACTCTTCCAGTGGCCTTGTTATAAAGAAATATTTCCTCTTTTAACCCTATTTCCTTTTTCTAGCTTCTTCCTTTCTTGCCTAAGTGTAGACTTACACCTCATCTTTTCTTATATAATTTTGTAACCAAAATAAATACCCTGGAGGTATTTAAAAGACGTGTAGATGTGGTGCTGAGGGACATGGTTTAGTGGTGGACTTGGCAGTGTTAGGTTTGTGGTTGGACTTGATGATCCTTAAGATCTTTTCCAACCTAAGTGATTCTATGACTCCAGTTTTCATGAGGTGAATGAATTATTCAAAAACCTGTTGGCTTTTCTGTAATTCATAAAGAAGGACTCTTCTAGAGCTGTGAGTGCTATTGACTGAACACTTTGGAAATGAATCCTTTCTTCTTCTGTCCTTGAACTCTGACTGTCTTTACATCATGTCCTTCCTCCATCTGCAGGTGACAGTTGATCCTTTCAGGACTTGTTTATAGGGTTACCCTTGACTTCAGCAGTCCACTCATCTTTGTCTGTATTCCCTTTCAGATCTTTCTGACTCCTTACCTGAAATCCAGGTCTCTGGGAAGTCGGATGACCAGGAGTGAATTCAAGCCCAGAGACACCATCCATGTTCAGGGCAAGAAGATGACAGACAGCTTTGCAGAAAGCACAGGAGCAGATCCGAGAGGAGGGATCAGAAACCAGGACCCTGCCCTGTTAGACAGCCCTTTGCACTTTTGACTCTGGAGTCAGACCTTCCTTCACTTGCTCTTATGCAGCCCCAGAGATGAACTTGTGTTTTTCTTCACAGTGGCCCCAGACCAGGGATGAAAGGCTGCAGCTGCAGGAAAAGCCAGAGGTCCTGATGGGAGCAAAGAAATCAGGGCTTGGTCTCAGCAGCCCCTTCCTTCCAGCAGACATCTCATACGGGCACTTTTTTGTACCATGGACGGAGGAAATACTTTGAAAACTAAATTATGAGTGTCTATTCACTTCCTGCTGGATCTGTGTTTCTTTGGTATTGTGGGTTCTCTACTGACCCAAAGGGAAAACGCATATTTTGGCATGTCTTGCCACTAACTACAGGCACAGAGGGTATCGTGAAGTGTGGAATGACCTCAAAAGACATGAAGTAGGGAGTGATTAAATGGGAAAATGGCTCATGAGTAACAATTTGCTGTTAAAATTGTAACAGCTAATTTTTTAGAGGCTAGGAGTCAGCACAGGGTTTTGCCTGGCACTTTTTTATCCTTCCTGCAGCCAAGCTTTACGATGCATTACAGTTTTTGATTGGTTCATAGAAAACAAATCAATTTGTGAGCTTTCTTATTGAAAGCATAATGTAATCGTTCCTACAACAGATCGTTATCTGCGAGGAACAAGATTATTTTGCAAGGGCCATGATGGGTTAAGAGTAATTACTGCCTAACAAACATGCCTGAAACCTTGTACTGAGAGGCATGGTTGTCTTTTCCTTTTCAAGAGAATTTAATTTAAGTGATGCTGTTGTGCTGCTAGTGCCAAAAAAAAAACCAAAGCAGGAGATTCTTGAGAATGCTGAACTCTTGGTGACCTCTCCAATGAGGGTGTTAGCACCTGCAAGTACTTGGTAGGGAAAAAGCACACTGAGAGCGGACCACAGGTCTGCCCCTTACTGCTAAAGGTAATCCTGCAGAATACGGATTGCACTCACCTCTGAACCACCCCACTGGATTTCAAAGAAGTCGCAGCGGCGTAAAGCTGGAGGAAAGCAATGGCCAATTTGTCCAGTTGCCTTTTCATTGACATTTAGGTGCATTTACAAATGGAATATGTAACAGTTTTCAATTTCTCATGCTAAGGTTGGACACAGAAGGCCAAATGCAGCAAGAAAGCCTTCAGTGGAAGATTCTGGGCCAGATCTGAACAAATGTGGTTGTAACCAACCCTTACAGGGGGTTTTATGTAATGCCACACTTTGTGCATTTGCAAAACTAGTTCCTGCTCTCAACCATGGCCACGTCATGCAGTCCTCACTACAAGACCCTCTTGCACCTGTCTCCAGGGTGCTTCTCCACTTGGAGGAGGTACAAGAAGCACCAGAATGTGGACAAGTGGTGATGCAAAGCGCAGCTGCAGCTAAAAACAGCAGAGTCAGAAGTGGCTTAAGCTGGAAGTGAGAGTTAATGGAGATGGGAGACAGAGAACATAACTTGGCATTTTCCAACAGGGGCAAGAGGCGACTAATGGATTAGCAATCAGATGCAGCCTTACCGTGGATTTACCCAATCTGAAATAAAAAAACAAGAAAACTCCATTAGTGTAATACATCTTTCACACAGCTGTGACCAAGCTGCAGGCTCTGTGTGTGGAGGGAACACCAATTTCCCCTGCTCTGAGCATTAGTACATTAGTGTCATCTTGGACGAAGAGGGAGAAAATGAGAAATTGAAAGAGTAAGGAATCTTGTTTCTCTGAAAGAGCAGCCCATGGGACAGAGGTGAATCCTGTAATCCCAGTCCTGTGGGAATGCTATTTAAGGACTGGCGATGTGTTTCCCTGGCCCTGTGTTTCCACTGTTTGTTGTTGAGGTCCTGGTCCAGATCTGAAAGTCTCATGATTGCCCCACCTCCAGTGTTGCCAACACGGTGAAAAAGACCTTTTGCTTTTGCTTTTGCTGTAAGAGGGGAGCAGAGAAAACAGCACACAGAGAGGATTCAAGAAAGCAAAGACTACCCCTGGCTTTACCCCAGGGTTCAGCGTGCTTGATATTGCATGGATTCAGTTGCTGAAGTTTGCCTTGTTCACATTGAAGCCATGCCAACCCCAAATTACACCCGTTGCTGCTGCCTAGCCTTGGGAACATGCAACAGCACAGTCCTGGGCAAGCCTGGAGGTGCCTTCATCCTTACAGTCCTGAGCAGCCAAGTCCCCAACTCATGCCTGTGTCCTCCCAGTAGCTGTGAGTTGAGCATTGTCCACTTAAGTTGCCTGAAGGCTGGGCTCAACTGAATGCATTTACACTCAATGTCCTCTGCTCTCTTCCTGTTAATTTTTAGCTTCTAATATCCTAATAGTTTAAAAATGCCACCAGGAAACAGGAGATTTAGTTCCTACTTCTGCTCACACCAGAGTGTCCCAGGTGAGGGCCTTTGCCCCAAGTCTGCAGGTTACTGTGGAGGAAAGCGGCCTCAGATCCTCTTTCTGGAGCTGTGCTCCTTTGCAAAATACTTGAGTAGAGGAGAAAAAGGAATGTGGTCCAGGTTGGGATTGTCAAGTGATTGGAAGAGACCTCTAAGTGATGAGGAGATGCTGATGGGCAGGGCTACACCAGCACCTCACACGTGGTCCCACAGTGTCTGAGTCCTTGTGGGGACATACCCAGCTGCTCTCCGGCCCTGTGAGACAATGGGTTATTTAAATATCTTTGAGGGCCTTAAACACCGGGGTATGAACACTTCCCACAGTTGTTATTTCTCTGGGCAGTGAAAAGTCGTTGCTTTTATCAGGAGCAAGCTGTTAAAACACAGAAACACAAGAAAAAAGTTGACGTGGTACAGAGGAGAGAGAGGAAAGTCAATACCATGAAGTCAGGGACAAATGTAGAAGAAACAAAGAAAATTTGGAACAGTTTCAGAACATTAAATCTGCAAATAAAAGAAAATGCAAGACCGACTATGATGAAAGCCAGGAGTGGTGAAAACTGGTGTATTTTTGCAGAGATCGATAAACCAGGCCCAGCTATTGAGATTCTGACTGATCAGCCGTGGACAGTTGCTTTAGTGAATATCCAAATGGTCTCACCTCCTCAAAACCTTGAGGACCCTGCCCACCACGGGAGGTCTTATTCACGTGGTCCCTCCTGGCCACCAGCCTGCATTAGCTCCTCAGCTTCAAGGAGAAGGTAAAGGCTTGTTGAAACACCCACCCTTAGCAGCACGTTCTGATGCATGGGAGGCTTTCTGCAAATTATCCTGATTTTTTTTTCCTTGTTGAAATTCTGGCTTTCTAAAGGCCATGCCTTTCATCTGCTCCAGCACTTGTCAGGGAGGGACGTGGTGGGGACCAGGAGAGAAGGCTGGCCAGGCTGAGAAATCAATATATATGTAGCATTAAAAGGGTCAGCATGGTGCAGCACCACGTACTTTTTTCCCCTGCTTAATATTTGATCCCTGTGGTTAAGATACACCGCTCTCTGATTGAATGCCATGCTACATGCCACAGCGTGAGGCTGCTGACCCAGCCTGACATGAGGAGCCATAAAAGGACGCTTTGACGGGATGATTATTTTCAAAAAGGTTTTAAAGCATGATTACAGAAACTCCAAATTTCAAAAGCTGGGGGCCTATCAAAGATATTCTCAGTATGTTCATACATAACTATAACTTCAAAGAAAGGTTGAGAGGGCTCACATCCCTTCCTGCTTGAACGCTGGCCAAAATTGCCTAGTTAACTTAAATTACCTCCTGGGAGTGATCATGGCAGGGTTTTCAGCTTTTATCCACTGAGAGGTTCTTAACCAATTCTCACAAAGCTGGACCCAAGTCTCTCTCCCTGTGTGTCCTACAGATGGGTCACATTGTCACCAAGGGATTCTGAGGGAGCTCCATGCGCTGCCTGCTTCATCTGGAAGACCTCACGTATTGCTGTCAAAATTAACCCCCTCTGCAAAGCCCAGGACTACGTTAGGAACCAAACAGGTCACAGAGCTCCAGAACATCATTATTTATCTGTTAGAGCAAAGGGACCTTAAGAAGTGCATAAGGAAAATATATTCCACACGGTGAAGACAAAAGATGATCATATTGAAAGGATATACCTTCTTCCTTCTTCTTCACCCCTGCCTTTTTCCATATTCCCTGTTTTTCATTTCCTATTGTATCCCTTAAAAAAAAAAAAGGGGATGGAGAGGAAATAAGGAAGAAAATTTAGGTAAAAAATAGCAACGGAAAAAAGTGCTGATTTAGTCTATAGGTTCTCTTGTAAATTTAGTCTATAGGTTCTCTTGAGGAAAAATTGATGAGTGAATTTTTTATCAATTTCCCACAAAAACAGGATTGTCTTCCAAACCATTCTGCTTGGGGCAAGGGTTGTTGTTGTTTTTGTATCAAACCCTTTCCTCAGTCAAGCTCCTCCAGAAGGTTACTCCTGATACTGAAGACTTGCGAGGTCCTCCAGGTGTTGCAGGATCTAATATTTCTCAGCAGTGTGAAGGCACCTGAACTGTCTTATATGCTCCCTTGCTCAGCGAGAAGCAGTCTCCCCTCCCTGTGAACCCTTGTGTTGTCCCATCTCTCCCCTCTCCAGAACCACTCCCACTTTGCGTTTCTGAAATAGAGGATTTTAGGCAGTTTTCCCTCATGCCTTTTCTCTTGACTGACCTGAGGTGCGTTAGAACCATGATGGGGGTAGCACAAATTCCTGGAATACCTTATCGGTCATTTCTTTTCCTTTCGCTCGCTCTCCTTCCCAGTCTCTCACACCTGCCCACCCTCTGCTCAATCCCTTCCTCTCCTGCCTTTCAGGCAAGTCCAGAGAATTCACGTGGGAAATTACACTGAAGGCAGGACTTCTGGAATCTTGGCAGATGTGCCAATAACAATGCAGCTTTTCACAAAGCCCTTCATCCTCCCTGTCAAACTGGTTGCAAAAGTCCCAATTTTTTATTAGTCAGGGTTTTAAAAGACACAGGTAACACCTTGACCTTCAGCACATTCACTTTCCGTGCCTACCTTGTCTAAAAGGATTGCTCACAGTTGGGGCAGGACTCTGCTGGCACAGAGGCATCCAGTCTCTCCAATTAATTGGACAAGGTGTTGTTCAGTGCTTTGAGACTTCAAGCATAGACAACATGCTTGGCTCTGTTCGGTTCAGTTTCTCCCTAGTAAGTTACTGTCTTGACACTAAAAAAAACAATCTCTGACAATCTAGTGGCTGCCAAGGTCTTCTTGGATAACCCAATGGATGGAGAACTGGAATGACGCTTAAACAATTCCTTTTTTCCCCTCCTTTTGTCAGTTCTTTGTAATATCTCCAGTCTACTGAGGTGGCCAGCCCAGTTAAAAGCTGAAATTTAGGCGTGAAATAAGGTTTACTTGGAGTAAAATGCTGAGTGTCTGCATTTACCCTTGAAGCTTCAAAGACTAGTAAGCGCTGGTATATCACCACCTCAAAGTAATGTGAGAAAGCTGCTGAGATGCTGTGATGCCTGTAGGTTACTGAATAATGGCTGAATGGTCTTGGACCACTCTCATTTCCAGGGCCATAAGAGGAGCAGTCTCAGCAGAACCAAACTCACCCTGCTCAAACAATCCCTCTAGAGCAACACTGATCTGAGTCAGAAAAAACCTATCAGCCAACTAACCAGGCAACCAACCCCACCAGGGCCAAAGAGGATGGTTACATTTACTTATCAAATGTGGTTCATTCAGCAGGTGGGCGTAAAGAAACAAAAAGTTGACCAAAGTTACGCTGTACGTTGGTGCCATAGCAGGAGTGTTTACATTTTAAAAATAATGGTGCTACTTCAAAGCTGGTCCAAGGCCCATGTCCCCCTTGCTGCAACCAAAAATTAGGGATGTCTGAGCTGATAATATACTTCTGATTGCTAAAAGCAGAGTTTCGCCTTACCCCACACTAGCGTTGCTGACACTTGTGTTACTGATTTCTTCTACCCTTTTGTGAGAGGAGATAAAACGTACTGTAATTGCAGTCTATAGGTCTGTAATTGGGAGGACTGAAAGGAGAAATTGGAGCAAATTAAATGAAAAGGCTCATTTTTCTTAGACACAGAAAGAAATAATAGGTACGTGAGTGCCTGCTTTTCATAAAAAGGCATTTACGGATCTTTTCAGAAGGGATGTGTGTGAGCAAGACACACACGTATATAATAGAGACAAATTGAACTCCCCTGAGTCGATGGTGGCTCTGCCTGGCGTTGGAATACAAAGGAGAAATACCTGGAGACACACTTGATTAGACCCTGTCTGTAGAAGCCATTCCACCTGAAGTCTCGTAGGTTTGAGCACCTAATTCTCTCAGACTCCTTCCAAAATGATCGTTGGCCTTAGCCCAACGATCCAGCCTGTCCAGACACCTCTGCAATGCCTTTCTGTCCTCCAGTAGATCAACAGTCCTGCCCAATTTGATGTCCTTTGCAAATAACAGATCTGAGAGGGGACGTCATTGATGCTGAGCAATATCTAAAGGGCGGGTGTCCAGAGGATGGGGCCAGACTCTTCTCAGTGGTGCCCAGTGACAGGACAAGGGGCAATGGGCATAAACTGGAACATGGGAAATTCCATCTCAACATGAGCAAAAACTTTCCTGTGAAGGTGGCAGAGCCCTGGAAGAGACTGCCCAGAGAGGTGGTGGAGTCTCCTTCTCTGGAGACATTCAAACTCCACCTGGACATGTTCCTGTGCAACCTGCTCTGGGTAGACTTGCTTTGGCAAGGGTCTGGACTGGATGATCTCCAGAGGTCCCTGCCAACCCCTACAATTCTGTGATTCATTCTGTGTATCTCTGTGAGGTGTAAACTCCCAATGGGACAAAGCAGTTGCAGGAAGACTCAGGTCGTGTTTCCTCACTGAGCACAAGCAGCAGCTGCAGAGACCCAGAATATCCCATCGGTGTGTTGTTGCTCATGTTGCTAACAATTAAGTGTATTTACTAATTTCTGGCAGTTTCACTCCTAGGCGTTCAGCTATGCAAGAAAAACAGTAAATCAGAGACACACACACACACACACAAATCCCTCTTACTAGATACTGAACGTGTTGAGTGTTGGGTTTTATCAAGGAGGAAGAACATGAGCCCTGGAAGCCAGATAGATCAACAGTGTTGAAAAGACCAACAATTCCATGGCACTCAAATGTCTACTGCATGGACTGAAATCCACCATATGAATTTCAGAGAAGATCAGTGCTAGAAATTCTATCAAATTCTTAGACAAGGGATGCACTGAGGAGAGGAACAGACCAGGGGATCAGAACAGGGTGTTCCATGCGTGGACCAGTGTGAAAGAAACCACAAAATTCCTCCACTGACAAAAACCCCCGACTTGCACAGGGGTGCAAGGGAACTTGCAAGGGAACATCCCTGGGAAGAAGAGGAGATAACATTCAAATTAATGACATAGGAGAAGGCAGTGCTACCTGAAAAAAACATCAGTCCTACATCCAGGAGGCACACGAGGCCCCATCAGAGGTTGCTTTGCTTTCATGAGGCTGCACTCCATGATTTTGCCACGAGAGATTATCTGCAGTTTTTTTTAACTGGAGTGTCAGAGCTATTTTTAGCTTTGCAGTTTTAAAGATCCTGGTTGCTTGGCTCCAAGCAGGCTTTAAAACCCAGTACCCAGGGATCTTAAGCAAACAAAACCAAGGGCTTTTCTGCTTGTCGTGCTGCCTGAATTACGGACCCTTTTGTTGTTTCGGTGGGTTTTTTTTTTTCAGTCTGCCAAAATGTGGTTATTTACAGCTTACTCACTGTCAAGGCTGCTGGTATCATAGCGGAGCCAAACGTTCCTCACATTGCAAACGTGCCAGTGTGTTCCAGCAGGAAAACTTGCATTGGGCCAGATGCTGTCTGTTCACCAAGATGCCAAGGAAGTCTGGGATGATGTAGGAAATGGTGCGGAGCTGAGAAATCCACTGCAGACCAGAGCAGAGGAGCGAGGAGGCTAGTGGAGTTCATCACGGCTGGGGTTGAGATGCACTACAGAGTCAAGAGTTTTCAAACTGAGAATGAAATTAAGATAAATAAAAGAGTGGCTAAAGCTGTTTTGAAAGGGAGTTTGGATGCACTCATGTTCAAAGAAGCCTCCAGTGTGGGAGGGCATCTGGAACCAGGATATTTAAAAAATTTCTCTGGTACCCTTTGCCTTTTTGTGCTCAGTCTCTTCAGAGTAGAAGAATTTTTTTTTGAATTCTAGCCAGAGAGACAATAATTCTGCATTGTTTTAATGATTTTCTTAAAACCCAGGCTCTGTAACAGGCTAAGAGAGCGGTGTGATGAAGTGTCCTTTCCCCTGTCACTGCAGGTGGAAGAGCATTTGGAGGACAGAGATCACTGCTGATCTCCCTGCGGAGGGGAGCGTGAGAGTTTGGTTATTGGAGAACAAGAAGGAAATTTTATGTTAATTAATTTGGAACAGTTTCTAATGTGAACACGTTAAGATTTGCTAAGAAAAATTAGAGGTGATTAAATAAAATCCAATAAGAGAAAATTCAGTGCCAGGAATCTACTAAATTGCCGGGACTTTTTTTACCTCTGTACCATCTTTATTAACCACCTGGAAAGAAAATGGAGTAAATAACTTTCATTCAGTCAGTGGGATGAGGATATTGGCAAGTGGCATTTCCCATTTATAATAATTACCTGTTTCATTTAGCGAATTCAGCGTGACAGTGTGACAGGGTGTTGGTGGCAATAGGTGGTGTTAGCTTTCCTGGGTTTGCCAGAGAACACTTTCACGTGGTAGTTACATGATGGCTCTCCAATTATTTACTGGCTTTGATCCTTTCTAAAGGCTTATTTCAGTAAAAACAGCAGGTTTTTACCCCCTTGGCTTCTTTCACATGTTGTCAGTGGAGGTCCTATGGGATGGTAGGGAGGAAGGGACAGAACAGAGGCATCCGGTGGCTTGTTTTCTGGGGCTGATGGCAGGATTAGACCAAAGAAAAACCCATGGGTTGTTTCTCATACAGACACTCACCTTGTCACAGAGATTTTAGGTCACCCTTGAATCCTCTTTGCCAGTTGAAAGTCATGAGTAATTTAGAACAAGTTGGATGGGGCCGTAATGAAGATGCGGTATGGAGACACTAACACATCCTTCACCACCCACCCATTCTTCTCCACCCATCTCCTGAGAGCCCCATTTCTCCTGCAACCAGGACTGGTGTGGGACCCCCCAGCCCAAAGCCCTGTCGATCTTTAAAACTCATCAAAATTGTAGCTGTGGTGATTCCAGCTCTTCGTTTAGAGTTTTAGCAGAGGAGCAGGGGGGTCATCAGAGTTTTCTCCATGCTTCTGCTCTCCTTTCATGCAAATTGTACTCTAATTCTCTTTCGTGTTGTCATGAGTCTCGTTTGGCATGTCAGCCCTTCTACAGCTGAACACAGAAAAGCAGCCTTCAGCATCAGGATTTTCCTCAAATAGCCTTATTCCACAGGTGGCTTAAAGTCAAGTCTCCCCCAATTCAGCTCAGAGCAAGCGTGAGGAGGATCCATCCCATAGCTGACACATAGATCCTCCTGCAGTTTTGCTCTCAGGTAGGAAAAGTAAATGCTAAGATGATGGATGTCGCAGTGTTTTTCTGTGGTGGCACTTCTCAAAGGCGGTGATTTGCAAGGCGCTGCTTTCCCGTGAGGGGAGACATCTGTTTGGGGATCTAAACCAGGGAGGAGACACAGCTGGCCCCATCTCCAGCCGCCCCACCAGGCAGTTAAAGTGCCATAGTAAGTATATTTACCAACCACATCTGTTTAAAAAGGATAATGCGGCAAGGCTCCATCACCCACTGGGAAATTCTGAGCACAGCTGTATTTTAGAAGCATTTCTCAAAGAATTATAGATGAGGTATTTACTATGTTTTAAAAACAGAAGCTTCATTTAAAAAAAGAAAATACAATTCCATTATTCTCCAGCTGTGCTCAGGATTTTTCTCCCCAGCTTTCCAGCACCAAGGGCTTTACTTGCAAGGAGAAGACTTTTCTGACTTTTCTGGCTTTGCCAAGTTAACTTTGCTCTAGTCCTACTTAGCTTAATGCTTTTGCTGCTCTTTTTATAGCCTCAATTTACTCACACATTCTCAAACATCCTTTTCTTGAGGCCTTCAGACCAAACAGCTCCGTGCTCCGATTGTTTGTGTTGCTTGTGCTGTTGCAGATAAGTGCACCAGCAAATTGCCAATAAATTCCGAATTACAGATTGTTTCTTTTTTCTTTTTTTTTTTTTTCTTCTGAATTTCTGCACTACAGAGAGCACCTGGCTATGAATTTTTGTTTCTGAGGTTTTCCTAGCATGAAACACAACTCAGAATCCATCCACGCTAGAGAATAAAATTGTTTGTTTTGCCTCGGGTGGAAATCAAACACAGTATTTGTTAAATCTCAGAGATATTTATACGGACTAACTTCAAAGCTCTGGATACGCAGAGCAATTAGACAGAAAACTATATGTGTGTTATATGATCACTGCTCTACTATAATATTAAATTGAAAAAAAAACCCAAACTCATTTATGTTTGCTAAAGAAAAACAAAACCAAAAAACCTTTTCAATAAGCATCTCTTTCATCTTCACTACAGGAAACTTCCAGGTAGCAAAGCAGAATGAGTTTCACCGCGGTGCCTCATTAGTGCCGAGCTTATAAATACAGAAGGGTTTGATGAGAAGGAGTAGATAAAACACTTTGCCATTTCACTTTGAAAGTTGCTGCGTGCCTCCCGGTTTCTGAATGGGTGCTGGGAATCTGCTGACAATCCAGCCTGGTAAAGGGATTGGATTTTGCCAGCGGTTTTAATAATCCTAATTCAATAATTTTAACAACGCAAAATGAGCTTCTCATGATCTCTTTAACTACGTAACGGTCTTGTTTGTCCATTCTTGCTTAAGATCACATTAGTTTCATCTTAATTCAATAACCAACATGAACCAATGTATGATGATAAATTACTGTTATGTATAAAGATAAATTACTCCTAGACGGTGGGATTGATTTCTGATAGGTTGTCCTGTGCGTGGCTCGAGCGGCTTCTTGGCCTTGGCATAAGCTGAATAGGTAGGATGGTGAGGGAATAAACACAATACACGTCAGAGCACGTTGCATGAGCAGCAGTAAGAGAAACCAGCTGTGAGCTCTTCGAGGACAACCTGGTTTTGCCGTGGCAATATCAAAAAGCAAAGGGAATCCCCTCCCTCTTTTTTTTTTTTTTTAAGTTGCTAAAAAAAAATTAACTTGGAGGACTCACTGTGCAATATTTAACTCTTTCTTTGAGCTCCTTCATCACAGAATCACAGAATCATAGAATGGAAAAGTTGGAAAAGACCTTAAAGATCATCCAGTTCCAACCCCCTGCCCTGGGAAGGGACACCTCCTGCCAGACCAGGTTGCTCAAAGCCCCATCCAACCTGGCCTTGAACCCCTCCAGGGATCATCAACTAAACTGTGTTTATGCTGTGGTGGAGGAGTTCAGGCAGGACATTCATGCTGGTTTAAAATTTGGGCTAATCTTTCAAGGACTGCCTTTTTTTTCCACACAACTTTGCGATTTCTAAACTTTTTTTTACAGGGACAAAAGAATAAGAGATGTTCTTATGAAAAAGGACACTGGGAAGTGGTTGCTTCCCAAACCATCTTGTTTTCTCAAACTGACTTTGCCACCTTTTTTTAAAAAAGTGTATTTCTTTTTTGATTGATTGATGTTTTAAATCCTTTTTTTCCATTTTTGACCTACATGGAAATAGCAAATAATCTTAATTTGCATCGGATGACCATTTTTCTGTCAAGACATACACGAAGCAAGAAAAATAAGAATTGAAGTTATTGTGCAATGATACACATTAAGGTTTTAGTTACTGCTGTGGTTTTGGTTAGTTTGGAATTTCAGGTTAGAGATAAAGAAAAAGCCCCAGTCCTTTGAGACTTCAAGTGAGCGTGTAAGAGCAGGTGACGTGGGTAAATTGTCAGCGCTTCTCCATTGTCAAATCCTGGGAAAACAGGAGAAATCAGACCTTGGAAATCATGGTTCCTTTTGCTGCCCCTCGGTTGTGCTGAGGAGAATTTTAACGCACCATTTGGGAAATTTAGAATCCCATAAGGAAGGAAAAGAAAAGATGAAGTTACAGTTGCATGTAACTGATAAAGTGAAAGCGATATTTTGTCCTTCTTCGACTATTTATGTGTATGTAAATCACAATTCCACTTTTCGCACTATATTGCCAGAAATCACAATTATGTCACTGCCCCAACTAGAAGCAGTAATTAAAGACAAATGTGTTTTTAATACTTTTTTACCTTATGTTTCTTTGAAGCATATGGCACGTGAATCATAAACAAGTACCTATTGCTGTTGGAAGTAGTTACAATTTGTGTACACAGCCACCACTACAAATATTTATCTGAAAACATGAAACAAAGTAGCGCATGAAAACCATTTAACTAAAACTGCAAGACGTGCTGTTATTCAGTGGTAGAATTATGAAAACCATGGATTTTCCCATTTCTTTGGCTGTTCCACTGTTCAGTATTTCGAGTGTAGCAGACTGATTGAAAACTTTTTAAATTAATGAATTTAAATTATTGAATTTATTGAATTCATTTATTGAATTGATTTAAATTCATGAATTATTGAATTTAAATCCCTCCCTATTCTAAATTATATATTTAATTATCTGGTTTCTCTGAATCTGGACTAATGCTTCCTTGTGATTGAGAGCAAATTTTTAATGTTTTTATCACACAAATAGAAAGATCATTTAAAAATAAAAACAGTAGAAAAACAGAAAACCCGAGACATTTCATTTAGTTTGTCAAAATAAAGTTGTCTTGGGGAAGTGTTAATTTTGAGACCGCAAACTTGGGCGAGATGAGTCCTATGGGTGGAAATCTATGCACTTGTTTCCATTGAAATGCTTATAAATGTATTTGTTTATCCCAGGTGTATAACTGGATGGAGTTTGTGCCTGTGACACCAGTTGGACTGAAGCACACTCATCCTCACAAGTTTGAACCCAGTTTGAAGGCTTGGCCAGGGCTGTAAACTAATATACACAGGGCAGTTTTGCATCTGAATCCATAGGAAAAGGGTCATTATATTCAAGTTTTCCATCAGATTTCACCCAGTGGGTTTTCAGTTAGAATCATAATCATAGAATCATTCAGGTTGGAAGAGACCCTTGGGATCATTGTGTCCAACCATCAACCCCACTCTGCAAAGTTCTCCCCTACACCATATCCCCCAACACCACATCTAAATGACTCTTAAACGCATTCAGGGATGGTGACTCAACCACCTCCCTGGGCAGCCTGTTCCAATGCCCGACCACGCTTTCTGTGAAAAATTCTTTCCTAATGTCCAGTCTAATCCTACCCTGTTGGAGCTTGAA
>JAOXNO010000041.1:2027369-2047602 GCA_028565335.1 Limnodromus scolopaceus | reverse complement strand
CATGGCAGGGGGGTTGGAACTCGATGATCTTTAAGGTCCCTTCCAACTCTAATGATTCTATGATTCTATTCTATGATTCTATCCAGAGGTGCAGGCCATGCCCTGGAGGTGCCTCTCTGCCCACTGGCCACTGGAGAAGTGTAGATGGCCACTTGGACAACACAGTTAGTTTAACAGAGTGCCAGTCAGCTGTATCGACCCACATTGAACATCCCTTCTCCTTGGCAGCGGGCGAAAATCCATATCCAGCTGTCATTCCTGTTTATAGCATTTGTGGAGAATCGTCAGCTGCCCTGTGAGGATGATTTTCCACCTGCCTTGTTGATCTCATGCAGAACAAACTGAGTATAATCAGGGCCTAGAATTCAATAATAAAAAATATATATATATATATACTGACACTCTGCAAGATCCACTGACTCGGCATTCTGTGGATACGACCTTTGGAAACTTAATGTGAGACTGCTTTAGATTGGAAGGTCAGGCTGAAGATTAAACAAAACCAACTTGTGCATGAAAGACTTGGCAATGCAAAAAGATACTCTCCCTATAAAGTCTCAGCTGCAGATTTTGAAATGGGATACGTGCACAAATGCTGTTCACGTGACAGAGAAGTCTGGAAAAATGTGGTTTCGCCTCTGTGATCTTGAAAGATGCTGAGCTCAAAATGCTGCGGGGCTGATGCCACTGCCATCATCTGCCTGATGTCGTCGAGCACCCATGGGTCTGAAATTTTAATGGTTGAACTTTTCCCTGTTTCAGATATAGAAACTGGAACTATGCCTAGATTTGGCAGCATAAACAGCAGAGTGCACCAAACTATCCTCAAAATGCGAGATGGGCTTTCACTAAGTAACTAAGTTTTGGTTACTCAAAACTCTCACAGAGCTGCCTTATTTTCCCGTCTGGAGATGCTACTCACAGCCTCACCTGCAGTAACAGTTCTGCTGTGAGCTCATGAAGGAGGGCTAAACCTGCCCATTTATCTTGCATTTGCTGCAGGTTGATGGGATGCACAGAGAAAATTATCATAGCTCAGCTGATGCACGGGGAGTCTTTACCCAAAGATCACTTTGCAAATGTCAAAAGGAATGGCTTGTCTAGGGGAAAAGAAAAGAAGAAACAAGAGCTACCAGAATTTGTGCTGATCAGCCAGGTGGTCTGAAGGTTGTATAATTTCTGTGCAAACTCAGTATGTTTATCAGTCATTCACCAAGGTTTGTTGAAGGGTGGTGGCTGATGATGCCTGAGGTCTTTGTTGGCCTCAGTGGCACAGCACTACATGGTCCACCTTCCTCAAGGTATGAGGAAGACATATGGCATCCCATGGTGGGGTGTTCAAGACCGCATAGGTGGCTATGTCACCTGAAAGAATGTTATAGAGGTGGGGGTGTCGGTCCTTCTCCCAAGGAAGAGGACAAGAGAAAAGCCTCCAGTTGATACTAGGAAAAGCTTCTAATCTGAAAGGGTTATTAAGCACAGGAAGAGGATGCCCAGGGCCATGGTGGAGTCCCCATCCCTTGAGGTATTTAAAAGCCAGGCAGACGTGGTGCTGAGGGACATGGGTTAGTAGTAGGTTTGTCAGTGTTGGGTTGATGGCTGGAATGGATGATCTGAAAGGTCCCTTCCAACCGAGACAGTTCTATGATTCTATGATTCTAATTCCTGGCACTCACCTGGTGGAAGGCAATGATCTGAGGAGCCACAACCCAAGACAATTCAAGCTTTCTCACCTTCCATCCATCTCCCCTGTTGACGCTTCTGGATATGCTATTTTTCACAGTGTGTTTACAGCCCTGCGACCACACTGGCTTTTGCCCTTTAGTTACTCTTCACCGTATAATAACTTCTTGCTGGCATGCTGGTCATCTTCAGGCATTTCCAACCCAACACAACATGAAGCTGAAGTTGCACAGGGTATGGGGAAGGGAGGAAGAGGTGTTCTGGTGACTCATACTGTCCACAGCAGAGACACAGAAGATTCCTTGATTCTTGCTGTCAAAGGATTGAATATTTATAATTTAAAATTATACACGGAGGTAGTTCTCAGCACCAAAGGCACTTCTGGGGAGATTCAGAATGGATTTATTTACAAATGGGATGACTCATTTTCATTTATAAATTATGACTTCTCTTGATATGTTTTGAGTTGGACAAGAATCTGTCCAATGTTTTTAAGATATTTTGGCAGCTCTTGGCCATTGGTCAGTGAATTCAGTGCTTAGTCAGCTCCTTCTGAGGCTGGTGGCAGCAGTTCCTAGTCCTGCAGAGGTCCTGGAGTGCTTCTGCAGAGTGCCTGTGAGCCTTGCCTCCAAGGGGGCAGGGGAATCCCAGGGACACATAATAAAGTCCAACCTGCCAGAGAAGACTCTGTGGAGGTGTCTGGATCCCCTCTGCCTCACTGTCCTGTAGAACTGGGTCAGTGTTTTGTCCTCTTGTTGAAACCAACAGAAATTCAGATATTACCCATGAACATGTCTACAGAAGCTGGGTGCAGGACCACAGTTTGAGATTATTTGGTTTTTTTCAGGCAAGAAACAACAATTACCATAATCTTGTCTGGTGTCTTACATGACCTGGGCAAGTTCTCCTAGCAATTCTTTTAACTTAAGCCCAAGCTAGAACAGAGAATTTAGAATGACAATCATTCTCATATTGGAGTTACATATCTTCTCATTTAGGAGGACAATCCTTTTCATTTTAGAGTTACATTTATCTTGCAACTTAGACAACCAACATTAAAGGGATCTTCCAGATGAGTGGAATAAGAGGGGTCCCTCGCTTAGGGAGATGAGTTGAACTCTGGTAGATGCCATCTCCATCTGTTAACCATGGGTGGAGAATAAACAACTAATGTAGACTTGATCTCAGTCTTTCAAAGCACTGAAGTTATGTTCATACACAGAGATTTCTTTTACACAGCCCTGACTATCTTTGCTAAGATGGCGGTACATTCCTGTTAGGTTATTTTCTCACATCAAACACTTTCAGCTCCCAGATGGGACAATTTCAACCCAGCAATCCATTTAATTTTGCCCATCACAAAGCTATGACCTTTTGCACAGCCACATTCCTGCACCAACATCTGCTTGGGTAGATCCCAGGCCCCAAATCAAAGAGAACATTTTGGAAAATCCACTCATTTTCCCTCCCTTTGTTTAATGCTGGTCATTTTTTTCTTTGAAAAACCTTTCGTTCAGATTTATATTCTATACTTCTGCATTAATTAACGAAATGAATTTTCTCTGGATTAAAAAAAAGAGTCTGTACCAGTCAAATAAAAGCTTTGTACTTAAAGGAGGTCCTTGCTCACCAACACTAGTCAGGACTTAAACCAGTGATGAATAGGTGAAAAGGCATTTTTTTCCCCTTAATGAAAGAGTTCCATTTTATTGAAAAATAGCCTGACTTGCAACAAGAATTGTAGTCTAAAGAAATTTAACTCCACAATAACTTAAATTATGGAAGTGAGAAATGTGTAGTTGGGAAACCAGTAATAGAACAATAATGAATGTGAAAATATTCCGAGTTAATAGGAAAACCACAAAACTAATTTTCTCCACATAAATTATATACATATATTTATTTATAAATATATATAAAATATTTTTTTTATTAAAAAAATATATATTAAAAAAAAATAAATATATTTATTTATAAATATATCCACGGGGTTGTATGTGTGTTTATTTATGCCTCCTAAATGATGAAAACTAAACTACACAGATGGGATTTCTGAGAAAGCCAGTAATTTCTCACTTAATACATCAATACTGACTTTTTTTGAGTGTCTGTGGATCTTCTCTAGCACTGTATTTTTCACACTTTTCACTAGTAAACAGAGGTTGGGTTTTTTTTGTGTGTGGCATAAAACATTCCATTTTCACCATTTTCTGACACAACTGATTCACTTTTCACTCCGGGAGAGGGTAACCATCTGTTTTGATACTCCCCTTTGCATTTTTGTCCAAAAATTGAAAGCCTCTTTCATCAATGGGTTGATATTTTTCTCCCAGGCTTTCACTGCCAGTGTGCAAGCTCGATAAAAAGGGTTTGTCGCTTGCGAAGGAGAACAAACTGCCAGTTCCTTTTAACAGGAATGAAAGTTGTCTGAGCAATGCGGAGCTGCTGCTTCCACTCTTTAGTTTGGCTTGAAAAGAAAATGTAGAAGCTCTTTCTACTGCACATATTGTTAAGAAATCCGGGCTGTTTCATGTTTCAAGAAATACCAAATTGTTTAGACTAAAGAGAGAAAAACCACACGTTTAAAGACTGAAATAGTTATATTAGCATGTAGTCTTGTAGAAGAGCTAGAGCCCCTGGTGTGCTTTTCTCTTTGCCATCCTCCTCTAAGGAAAGCCTGATTTGATTCAGGTAAAGGGACACCTGACAGGATAGATCTAATAAGAATGTTGGAGAATTTTTAGAAATTAATTCCCAGAAACCAAGGAGTAACAGCCACTGTTATAAATTTAGCAAAGTAGGATCTGCAGGCTTTCAAGAAACATAGTGCTTATGTTAGAAAAAAAACCAAAAGAACACACCTCTGGTTTTAGGAAACTGCTGACTCCTGAATTATTCCAGTTCAAAGCATGGGGGATACTGCTGGAATTTGCATCCTCTCTGGAGCAAGACCAGGCTCCCACTGTGTGTGTGAGAGGAGAAGAAGCCCCCTGCCTTAATGGTTGGGAGAAATAAGGTAAAGAGAGGTTTTGAGGACGGGGACAAAGACTTTACTTGGGGGCATCCCGGTACGTACAGAGGGAACCACCTCTGATCTGAGAAAGTTCCCACCATTTGCCAAATAACTCAGAAAGCTGTCTGCTCCCAAAACACTGAGCTCTGTGACACCCTCTAGACAAGGGTTGTCTACTCCTTGACCACAGGGACCAAGGGAACATTTGTTTGCGTCTCCTGTGGCAAGCAGGAGATTTGGGCCAGCCTAGAGAGAGAAAGAAAGAAACTCCTTCCAAAAACATTCACCCTTCTCTAAAATGTGCTCATTTTTGCAGCCCCACTCATCCCTCCACCCAGGCAAAAGTTTGAGAGATTTGGAAGAAAGAGGAAAAGAAAGGAACAGGGTTAATATTACTTTCAATGTGTTATGTCCTTAGCCAAGGAAAGGCCTTCAGCTTTGCAAAGATGAGAACTTGGAAAAAAAAAAAAAAAAGAGACAATTTTAGCATTTGAAACTAGTATTTTAAATGAAAAAACTTGATAATTTGAGATAATGATTCAGTCAGACACATTTGAAAGGCCACGTGCATTGGTCATGTAACATTTAACTGGGAGGAATTTCTGTGGTGGATTTAAGTTTCTAGGCAATTTTCAGAAAAGTCTAAGGCTTTAAGGTCCACTGTGAGGCTAAATATCACAGTTCCATTTCATTCCAGTTGCAACATAATTTGCTGCAGTTTGACATGATTTGGATCCAGGTAACCACAAGAGGGTATGAAGAAATGGAGCACCCTCAGCATAAGAACCCTTTAATCCACCCCCTTTTTTATCTTGAGCTGCTTTTTATAACCCCTAGCTTCACAGGAGCGATCCTTACCATGAATCCCTTGAAGGTCCAGGCCAGAGTAGAAGACCCTCATCTGTCCTGCAGTGGTCCATGGCTGTAACTCAAGCACCAGAGAAGAGCACGAGCCCACCTGTGTCCCGCAGGAAAAGCTGAAAAGTTTAGAGCTTCAGCAGAAAAGCAGCAAAAGAAATCACAGAACAATATCTAGCTGAAGGAAAACATACAAAACTCAACCAGGGAACCAAACTGGGTTTGGTTAAGAAGGGGAGAAGTGAAAACAGGCCTGGTGAAGAAAAACGTGAAGCACCTGTAAGGACCAGTAAGGAAAAACAAAAAGCACCTGTAAGGACCAGCAGGGGAAAACAAGCACCGCCTCCTGGTGCTGTTGTCACTGAGACCAATGACAAACACCCCCAGATTTCAGGGGAATTTTTCCCTTCTACAAAAAGCTCCAACCTGATAAGGATGCAGATGAGCATGCTCGGTAAGAGGGCTTCAAATGCAACATTAGATCTGTGCCTCGTAGAAAGTAGGAAGACAATTGCAGCAATATTGAAACTGTTAGAAAAGTGTCTCAAGCTGTCCTACAGATTATCTCCTGCTGCCTCAGCTCACCAGGATTCTGAAAGTAGAATAATTTAAGTACAAATACACTGTATACAATCTTTAAAACCACTTCAGATGAACTCAGGAGGACTTGGAGAAAGTATTATTTATCATCATATAGTGATATAATGAGGTAAATTGCTGATGTCATCAGTTCTTTTTCAGTTACAAACAGTAGGGTTCTCAGATGCACAGCTTCAGTCAAAAGAAATTTAATATAGGCACCATGACACTATTTTAAGTTTATTTGATTCATTTCTTGCCAGATTCCATTTGCTGACACTTGGTTTTTGGTTGGTTTTTTTTTGTTGTTGGTGTTTTTTTTTTTCTGCAGGAGAATCACATTATCATATTAAAGAGGTAGCGATGGAAGCAGAATTTGGAGATAGTGATCTTTAAAATAATTGGTGTTGGGAAGCCAACCCTGAAGATAGTAAATCAACTACCTGCTCAATTTAACAATTATGTGTTAAAAGCTGGCTCAAATCAGAACCACTCCTGGGTGAGGGAAGCTTGTATGGAAGTGTCCATTGTCCCTGAGTGGAAAGGATGATAACAAGATAAGGCCAGAAGGGCCCCTTGGGTAATCAGGTTACTCCACTTGAACATCATGGTCTCCTGGATTATAAAGTTACTGAGCTGTATCACAGATTAAAAGTCTAGCACAGAGTGCCTGATTGGCTGACCATGTGTGTAGGAAGATGCTGGAGGTGCTGAGTCAGGCCCGAAATAATTTCTGTGTGCAGACTTATTTCTAATGTTTCTCTGAGAGCTGAGATTTTTCATCAGGGATCACCAGCATACAGATATTGTTGGGACTTCCTTTTGCAGTAGAGGATGCTGTGCCCGTATTCAACTTATTTTCCTCATTTGCAACCGTTCTTTAGGAGAAATCACCTCTTCCGCTTAAATCGGCAGCTCCCTGTATAAATCCAGCGGTGGACTAATCCTGAAACTTTGCTGTATGAGTAATCCAACCTAATAACACCCACTAAGGGCTGGGATGAAGGCCCAGGTTGCAGGTATGAGAAGAGCAGAGGAGCGTTCCTTTCCACCGCAGACTGGAATATGATTTAACCCATCAAATTAGGGCTCTTTTGTGCTCATAAAGATAAAAGTCAGCTTTCATTTCTCTCTATTGTTCCTTCGCTTTGCTTCGTAATTAAAGTCAACGCACAGCTCAGAACCTCTGAGCTCCCTGTCACCTTGAGACCTCTGTGCTTCTGCAGCACTGGAAGAGCTGCAGAGAAATCACAAGGTACAGACTCGAGTGATTTGCTGTAAATGCCAACCCCTCCAGCTGACTTGGTGGTGTATACGTTGAACGTAGCCGCCTGGTGGGTGTGCTGAGCCGACTGTTCCAGGATATATTAGAATTGTTAGTCGTTGTATTTATCAGATCCTACCCCAGATGCATTCGGAGCTCATCAGTACAATCTGAAATATTCTGCTTGTGAAGACACCTAGCTACAGAGCAGCTTAACAATATATAAGAAAAAAAGAAGAGGAAGGTTATTCTTAAGAGGCAGTGGAAACTAACTCTGGCAGTCTCCCTAGATAGGGAAGAGGAAAGAAAATCCCTATAGCGACAGAAAAGGCTACCCCAAACTTTGCTGAAATAAATTTTATTAAGACAGTTATCAGGCAGGTGATAAAGAAATAAGCAAAAGCAACAAAGCTCAGACCAGATAGGGCCAAGAGCAGGGCAGGAGCAGCAGGAAAAGAAGTCAGCAATCAGCAAATAATTTAAGTTCCCTCTTCCCTTAAGTCTTCATATGAAGAGCCAACATGTCATGAGAGATCCATCTGTCACAGAGAAGCCTCTGATTAGAGTGGTAATTAAAGCCAGCACAGCAAGAAGACCTCTGACCAAGTAAGAAACACCTTCCCCACGCAACTGCCCACAGTAGGCTTCACCAGGGATTTTATACTCAGTTTCTGGTGCTTGACTGGTCCACCTCAGGCCATCCTGAGAGTACTGAGACCCTGGCCCAGGTTGCTCAGAGAAGATGTGGCTGCCCCATCCCTGGAGGGGTTCAAGGCCAGGTTGGACAGGGCTTTGAGCAACTTGGTCTGGTGGGAGGTGTCCCTGCCCAGGGCAGGGAGGTTGGAATGCGATGATCTTTAATGTCCCTTTCAAACCAAACCATTCTACGATGCTCTTAGGACAAGTGTGGCTGGGAGGAGAAATGTGACCTTCGTTGCCTTGTGATGGACTGGGCATTTGGAGAATGGTGGATTTCTCCTGCTTGGTCACCAGCAATTGCTCACCTGGAATGACTCACCAGGGTAGGCAATAGCTTGTTGCGTAGAGCTCTGTTGGGGTACTTTGGGAACTCCCAATGGTTGATGTGGGACTGGGCAGCAAGGTGAGATGTGAAGGGTTAAATGGGAGATAAAATATCTACCGGGACAGAAGCCTTTTAGCCTGAAATTGTCAAACTCAATGAACGTTCTCATAGTTCCTCAATTATCATCTCCTGGAGTGTCATCCTCCTCCTCCTTCTGCTTTCGTTTTTAATCTCTTTTGCTGTCATTACTTTGACTGATGTAGTCTGGATAACTGCCTGCCCAGGCTAAATTCAAAGCAAATTGGAGTTTCCCGCTTGCTGGATGTAATTGCTTGTCTGTATAGTCACTTAGTAGAATTAAAGGAAAGTAAGAAAAACAGGCACACCCATTTCAGGGAACCAACCTCAGAAAATTCATACCTGCTGGATCCTCAAGTCATTTTACTTGTCAAGAGCCCAGTGTAAGTCTGGAATCAGGTTCAGTGTTATGCTAAGACTGATGTAGAGAAAATACAGTAAGCAAGCATTTACCAAGTGGAGGTCAAGAGAAGAATCTCAAGACCCTGGACATGATGGGAGTGAAGTTCTTGAGGGCTGCATATACTTTGCAGTTAGTGTAACGTTACCAAGGTCCCTTCTCTCTTGCCATATTGGTCTTGGCAATGCCAGAAACCTCTAAATGAGGGGAAAACCCACTGCTCCTTTTGTATCATTTCTTCTCTGGATGCGAGGACACTCAGGTCTGTTTTTCCCTCTCACTTGCAGGGGGAACTATTCCAGAATGTCTCTTCTGTACCTGCCAGGAACTTTCTTCTTCTTTCAGCCTACGTGGAGTCAAAGTCACCTTAAACTCACTTATTTTTGTGTTTTCATCGCTCACTGGAGAAATTGCCAGTGCCGTGGGAGGGAGAGAAAAAAATCAGGCTGTCCCAGTAGGAATGTGATTAGAGCGCTTTCCCTCCTTGTTTCTGTCATATTGTTGGTGGTGATTAATGAAATGCCTCACTTGGCATCAATAATTAAGAGAACTCTTTAATTACACAATGGGAAGAGTAACAACCAGTGGAGGAAGAGTGTGCTATGCTGCAATCACAGAACTGAATGACCCAAGTGGCTTCAAGCAAGATGTCCTGAGGATGGTATGTATGTGATGTGCCCAAACTCTGAACAGTCAAACCGTTGCACCACTTTCCTTGTGAGTCTCTTAAATGTCTCCTGCAGATGTTTCATGGTAGGTACTAATTTCCCTTTCTGGCCCCTATTTTCTGATTTTCCTCTCCATCTTTACTTTTCGTTTCTTTTTTTTTTTTTTTCCAATCCAGTAGTGCTTAAGTCCTATTCATAGAAAAAGACTATTCACAACAAGCGTTAATAAAGATGGATAAAAATCAACTTTTGCATAGGTGCTTGGCTTTTATTAGAGCTTGACCCTGTGACAGCACAGGAAAACCTTGCAGTCAAGCCCCTTCTGCTTTTCTTTCATCCATCTGCAGCCTACCATCTTGTCTTCTTTCTTCTTCTCTTCTGTGCAGCTCTGCAAAGGTCATTGTTGACCCGTGGGACAGCAGCAGTTCTGCTTTGATTCTTTTCACATTCCACCTCTTGAGATAATTTTTAAGAGTCTTGAAGCCATTTTCTACTCTCAGAGATTCAATGCCCACTCGTGTTACATCGTTGACCCTTTTAAATGATGGTAAGGAGATGGCATTGGACTACAGGATGCTTAGACAAACCGAAGGACAATGGTACATTGGAGATCACACCTTGGTTAGGGCAGACTCCTGATGCCAACGGTTGTATGCAAAAAACCTCTCCAAACTCTTCTCTGCTTCCAAGTTAATATAAGTAAAAGCAGAAACTGTTTTAGAGATTCAGCTGTTTCTCCTAAAGTATTTCTGTATTTCAATGTACTTAGAAACTGTGTAAAAGACACTCAGCTGGTGATATTCTCATAAGTTGCATTGTAATTAGTGCATCAACTCCCACCTCTTGAGAATCAGACCTAAAATGCACATACAATAGAAAAATTCTACAAAGCAAAATATGGCCACAATAACAGCCTTTCAGAAAATAAGTAAGCAACAAAGCTATTGTTTTCTCCCCAACTCTGCCACAACTAATTAAGCATATTTATCTGACTAAATAGTTTGGTGTATTGCTATAAAATGTTTCTGTGTCTCACTGGCCCTCGGTGATAGTTTATTTTTAGTCTCCGTTTGCTGGTCTCTGTTATTTCTGTGCAAGAAGCAGAACATTTGCAAGTATGTTAATTTGAATTTATTTTTTTAGTTTGGGGGCCTGGATTATAGGGGTCTCTTTGCCCTATTATGTGTCCATTTCCACTATATTTCTGATTGCTTAGAATAATGGATATTTATAAGCTTAACAGAGGAGCTTTGATCAGCTTGACATCTTTGTCTTTTGACAGTCCAACAAATTGCTTGCCAGTTTATAGGTAGTTTGCCTGAACAGCAGCCCAGCATTGCAGGAGCTGCTTGCTCATTATACTCGGGGGTTGTGTATAATAAGCAGTATATTGAAGTTTTCTCCACATGTTGATGTTTCCTGTTGCAAATCCAAAGAAACAGAAATACCCCAGGGAGCTGCTGACAGATCTGATTGTATAAAAGAACCGGGCAAACCATTTGCAAGAAAAAACCCACAACTTAACAACCCAAAGCGCTGAATTTTGACAATTTGCCTATTAGTGATTTACTGGTGAGCTCTGAGTTTTACATTTTTATTCAGTGAATGGTCTGTGGTTGGTCTCTGCCCATGGGTTGCTTATATAAAGTATTTGCTTTAATGGCACTGTGAGCTCTGGCTTTAGGCACTGAAGAATGCATCCTTCAGACACAAAGGACCAGAACCTCCACTTCTGCTCTTCTCATATATGCAAAAAAGCAGCTGAGAAATGGAGAGAAAGCATTAAAGATGTCTTTTAGATTTTTTCCTTTCTTTTCCCTCTAACATTTCCCTAATTAAAGCTGATAAATGCCAGTCTAAACAGAAAGATTGGCTGAGAAGCAGAGCTCAAATGGAGACCAAGCAGTAGGAGCAGGACAGGAAAGTGGAGTAACCTCTTCTCATTTTCTAATGAGATTCTGGGAAAAGGAGACGTTGAGCCAGTTTCTTTTTTTGTCTCGGGCGATGGGTGTTCAAGCCCTATCCTGGGGGGGAGCAAAATTGTTGTCTCAGTTGTCAGAACAGATAGCTGAAAGCCTGTTCCTTATTGCATCCTTCTATGTGTGTGTTTACAGAAGAGGGACTCTTTTTTTGCCTATTTGAGGGAATAAACGTCTGCACAGAATCGTGCATTTTAACTGCACCTTTCTCAACTGAAATGTGAGCCCATTACCTATCTGTTCACACAACCAATGCTCCCCTTCAGTAAGAAGCCTGAACATGCCATTTCTAATGCACCAGGGTGCTTATCAGCCTTTGGATCCCATCGCTTTGAATAATTTTCCATAGGTTGAGAAAATGATGTTTCAGGAAGATGCATCCGTGACACCACCTTGCGATGGCACTCACATTGATTAGAACTGAGTTATCTCTCTGCAAAGTGTATAATCTTAAGAATTTGTTATGACTTCAGTTGCCATTTCAGCTCTGTCATATTTCATTGAAAGGTGAGGTTACGTTAATAGGAGAAAACTTAAGCACCTGGAATTTTACCTAAATTTACTGCCAGTTTCTATCCCTGTAACCTGGATTTCCACGCTGGTTTGAGTACCAGTCAAACTACCACTGGCTACTTGGACCTGTACTGTTAGACTAGAGCATATTCTGCATTTTAATTGCAGTAGCACTTCTTTATCTTTCATCCACACTCCAAACTTGAATCATAGAATCTTTGTTTGGAAGAGACCTATAAGATCGTCAAGTCTAACCATTAACCCAGCGCTGCCAAGTTACCTATAAACAATGTTCCTCAGCACCACATCTACGAGTCCTTTAAATACCTCCAGGGATGGCAACTCCACCATTTCCCCGGGCAGCCCATTCCAAGGCTTGATAACCCTTTCAGTGTGGAAATTTTTCCTAATATCCATCCTAAACCTCCCCTGGCAAACTTGAGGCTGTTTCCTCTTGTCCCATTGCCTGTTCCTTGGGAGAAGAGACTGACCCCCGCTGGCTACACCCTCCTTTCAGGGAGTTGCAGAGAGGGAGAAGGTCTCCCCTCAGCCTCCTTTTCTCCAGGCTGAACACCCCCAGCTCCCTCAGCCGCTCCTCACAAGACTTGTGCTCCAGACCCTTCAGAGCTTCACCCTTCATCAGTTGTGTTTGGTCTGTGGTGATTCCTGGCTCTGGGCATTAAACCAGATTTGTGCAGAGACAGAATTGATGGGAACCCTCTAAGCCTGACCTCATCTGCAAATGATTCCTGGGTCTATGGGATTGCAGAAAAGCATTTAGATGTATTCTTTGTTATCTCCCGCTCTTTTCGAAAGTTTTTTTTTTTCCATGATATACAGATTTCTCATTGTGCAAATCACTCACCTTTGCAAATGCTTAACATTCCTTAGAATTGTGGTTCCATCAAATGAAAATATTTGTGTTAAACACTACTTTTCATACGGAAGGTGGGTCTCTGACTGAGGCATTGTTCAGCTGAGTCAATTTGGAAACAGCAAGTCTAATAACTAGCTCTCAGCAGACTGTGGTTTCCCTTGTGTTCCAAGAGGTGGGCTGGCTGGTGCTGCCAGGCTGTTGGGTTGCAGCACAGACTGTCCCTCCTGAGCTGTTTTCAGAATCCTTAGATTCATTTTCGTCAAAATTTTCCATTTTTTTTTGTCCTCTTACAGGAAAATTTCCTCTCTTTTTTCCCCCCTCTTTTCCATCCTCCATCATCATCATTTTATTTTTCCATTCCAGGCTCCTCTAATTGACAAGGGAAATTGCTTCAGTCCAGGCCATCTGGATGTTATTCTTTGTATTGAAATATTTGTTGCAAGATCACTTTTCCATTCTCACACTGTTTTCATTATTTATTTACAAACGCTAATAGGTTCAGTAGTATCACATCCAGCTTTTTTCTCTTTTGCAGCCACTCTTTGACACAAAATAAGGAGCTACTGTGAGAATTTGTCTCCTTGGCATGTTTATATGCAGTCTTGCAAGTTGTGCGTTGGTGATAAAGCACTAAGGACTTACTGATGCAAAACCTAAAGACTTGGCAGGGTTGTATGGCAGGGAGAGCCCTGAGTTCCATGCTGACATACAGGCAGCTGATGACACTTCTGATATCCAGAGACAGCAGTTTCTAGAAGTCCAGAGGAATCTCATTCGGCATGTTTTTAGCTCATTCTTCTTTATATTATCTCCCTCTTCAACAGCATTCAACTTCTCAATGAATGTTTTACTTTCCTTGCACTTTGAACAAATATTTCATTTGTACATCAATCAGCCCCTGTCTTGCTGCTCATTTTCAACACAGCAGAAAAAGTCCAAAAGCAAGCAGGAACTTAAGGAGGCTTAATAAAAGGTATTTCATAAAAGGCAGATATTGCTGTAAGTCAGGAGCAATGCTGAGATCGTTCCGGGAGAGAAGAACCACCCAGACTTCAGACCAGGCAGCGACTCCAGCGATCGACCACTTCCAGGTTTTCCTCTTGGGAGTAGAACATTGATCTTGGACCTTTGAGGTGATGGAACCAGCAGTTCCTCTGGGTCTCTTATCATTGATTTTCAGAAAGCAGCTTTGATTCTTGAATGCTTTGTTGCAGGTGTGTGGCCAGGGCTGCGGTGTCTGAACTTGAGCTGTGAGCTTGTTGGATAACCTTTAATGAAGAGGAAGGAAAGGCCAGCATTAAACTCAGCGAAGCAGAGGCCATTTGAACAGTTAGGTTCAAATGACAGAGGTCATTTGAACAACTAACATCAGAAATGATCACAGAGGAAATCTGGGGACTTCACTTAATGCAGTGTTTTTTTCTTTCAGTAACATGGGACGGAAAGCAACTCCTCTCTGCTGCGGTTTGTAGCAGATACGGAATATTCTGATTTTTGCCTGGAGAGACGAGGAACCGTTTGCCTGCGAACCAAACTTGTGTGGGAGATGAAGTTTCAAAGTCTTGAGGAACAAAAGACTACCTTGCAAAGTGTCACAAGACATCCCGAGATCATTTACTGCGGCTCCTGCTCTCACAGGGGAGGAACTAGAGGCCAGTGACATTGAGAAATAAGGACAGCAAAACGCAGACCACCAGAATCAGCAAAACACCAAGGATAAGCTGGAAGGTGAATGATCCAAATTGCTGTTATGTGCTGAGTTAGAGCGCTGCAAGCAGCATAATGAAGGAGCAACTAGACAAAAGGTCCTGCAGAGAGCAGAAAAAGCCACTGAAAGCTGTTGCTCGTCTGAACGCAGACGAGCTCAGAAAAGCACCCAAAACTGCTGTGGGAACACGTTCCTCTCCGAGGGCTCCCTGTGGAAAAGGAGAGGGATGCTCCCCAGTGGGCTGGAGACAAATGGACAAACAGTTTCTTCCTGGAAGGAAGGACATCCCTGAAAAATAAGAAGTATCTTAAGCATAAGAAATGCATTTTGTGACAAGTCATTCTAGACTGTGTGCAACCTGCCCAGCACAAATCCACTGACCTGTAAGGCTTACTAAATACAGAAAGGAAGCAGAAAGAGAGGAATACTTACACAAAAGTCCTTAGAAATCCATGCTAACCCTTTAGCAAGAGGGCAGCAAATACTGTAGATAAGGAAGGAGCCAAGCGACTGTCGAAAGGGAGAGATTTCACAGCACATTATCTTCCCCCATAACAAGAGTAAAGGCTTTCTGGGTTGGACCTCCAGAAACATCATCACTCTTCTAGTTGCAGACCATTCCTGATCACAGGACCTTGAAATTTAGGAACTAAGGCTCTAATAGATAGAACAAAAAATGTTAAGCAAGGTATTAGTTATCACAAAAGCAGAAGATGACTTTCTAAGCATCTCCTCACAACATATTGGAGAAAAACCAAAGCTGGCATGAGACCTCTTCGACATGGAACAATTTGTTGTGTTCCACGTTGTGGTGGGTTGATCCTGACTGCATGCCTGTTGTGCACCAAAGCCACTGTCTCTTTCTCCTCTTCAGCCAAACAGGGGAGAGAAAATATAATGAAAGCCTCGTGGGTTGAGATAGGGACAGATAACCACTTAGCAATTACCATCACGGGCAAAACAGACCTGACTCTGGGAAAGAAATTTAATTTATAGCCTATTAGAAGTCAGAATAGCGTAATGAGGAATAAAATCAAATCTTAAAACACCTTCCTCTCCCCCACCACTCCCTTCTTCCTCGAGTCAACTTCACTTCCGATTTCTCTCCCTCCTCCCCTGAGTGGTGCAGGGAGATGGTAAATAAGGGTTGCAGTCGGTTCATCACACGTTGTCTCTGCCGCTCCTTCATCCTCAGGAGGAGAACTCTTCACACTCTTCCCCTGCTTCAGTGTGGTGTCCCTCCCAAGGGAGACAGTCCTCCATGAACTTCTCCAATGTGATTCTTCCCATAAGCTGCAGCTCTTCAGGAACTGCCCCAGCGTGTGTCCTTTCCATGGGGTGCAGTCCCAAGAACAGGCTGCTCCAGCGTGGGTCCTCCATGGGGTAACAGGTCCTGAAAGGAGCCTGCTCCATCATGGACTCTACATGGCATCACAGCCTCCTTTGTGCACATCCACCTGATCCGGTGTGGGGTGCTCCTCGAGCTGCAGGTGGATATCTGCTCCATCATGGACCTCCATGGGCTGCTAGAGGATGACCTGCCTCACGATGGTCTTCACCAACCTGCAGTGGAATCTCTGCTCTGGTGCCTGAAGCACCTTCTCCCCCTCCTTCTTCACTGACATTGGTGTCTGCAGAGTTGTTGCTCTCACAAAATCTCACTCCTCTCTTCTGGCTGTTGCTGCACAGGTTTGTTTCCCCCCTTTCTTCAATGCATTGTCCCAGAGGGGCTACCACCATCACTGACAGACTCAGCCTTGGCCAGTGGCAAATCCTTGGAGATGGTGCCATTGGCTCTATCGGACATGGGGGAAGCTTCTAGCACCTTCTCACAGAAGCCACCTCACTACCAAACCCATGCAAACCCAACACACATGTAGACCATAAAAATAATTGCAGTTCTGGTCTGGGTCGATCTAGGCTGGAGTTCCAATGGAGCTGGTGGGCTTGAAATACATTTATCACTGACTTTTAAGCAAGTAGACGCTTGGGAAGTGGTATCCGTGCTCTCGCTGCATCCGCTGTGTGCAAAAATAATTAGATTAAAAAAAAGAATCTTTTGAAAATATAGTTAGAACAGGAAAAATACCTACCAGTTACAGGTTCGCTGTTAGTTAAAGCGGGAAGTAACGAGGCAGGAAAGTCAGAAATGCAAAGCAGACAGTTCTGTTTTATATCGGACAGTATTTAACTGGCTTCAAGAAATGAACACTTCATCCATACATTGGGATGATTTCGTCAATTTTCAGCCACCTACCTGGCAACAAGAACAGAAGACCAGAGAAAATGATTTTTCTTTTATGTTATATCTCTTTACAATAGACCCTTTGATGGAGTGCAATCTGTCATTACACTAACTATCTGTTCAAGCGAAATGGCATCTCTGCTACACTGTGTGGCAGAGTGGATGCCCTAATGCGTGTAGAGGTGCACTTCCACAAAGGCTGTGGTTTCAAAGAAAAAGAAAAGAAAAAGGAAAAAAAAAAAAGAAAAAAAGAAAAGAAAAACCAAAAAAGGCTAGAGGCATCAGGCACTCAGCATTTCTTTTTAATAGGATATGAGATACAGAATCCCTTAAACTCCTTTGGAAATCTGAGCCAGAAATCCTATGATTTTATAAGATAGTTTGACTAATTAAGCCAAAGACATTAAATAGGTGGTGCTTACACTGCAGTGGCACAGTAGACGTATGAGGTGTTGGCTTTACAGGGACCTGCAGGGAGATGGGCTACCAGAAAGGGCGTAATGGCAAGCTCTGCCGTCTGACCCAAGAGAACATTCGAGGGAGAGGGAGGATTTTGCAGAGGTGACAAGTGAAACAGAAATGCTGTAAATAGAGACTCTGCACTGTTTTGTAGCTCACAGGGAAGAGGCACAGAGGGATTCGAGAGAAATCCCTGGTCCAAGTGCTGTCAAAGCGCCGCAGTGCTGCTCCAGCTTAAAAATTTGTCATTTTGCATTTGCCGATTAAATGCGTAACAGCGTCAACTGTCAGACACGCAGTCGTGACATGCAGTTTATTACCTGCGGGGAAACTATTTGAAAATACGTAATATTTCCTATTATGTATTAATCATGTGACAGGCTGCATCGCATGGTGCGGATACACCAGCGTTTGGTTTCTGTGCAGACTCTCCGAGAGAAATCTTGCTCTGTGTGTGTGTGTTGTTTCAATTATACAGTGCTTTTCTTTACTTTTAGCACTATAGAAATGTAATAATTTGGCTGGAGTAAGTCCAACCGCATTGTAAAGTTAATGAATTTCTTAGCAGATCTTTTTTTTTTTTAAGACTTTGTGTTCAGCAAAAGCCACCGAGCACAAAATTAATTGGGCAGGGTTACAAAATATCCAACTCAGACATTATAGGAGTCAACGAGAGAGGTTGTGTGGAGAAAGGCTTATTGCTTTTATCTCCCCGCATGTCATAGTCATACAGCCAGCGATGATGATGCTTTATATTGAAAATTAAAGGGAGATTCAAAGGCAATTTAGAATGAGAAAGGAAAAACTGTTGTTACTGGTCTAAACTTGGTGGGAAATGTGACTTTATTGTCTCAGCACAGCCCTGGGTGTTTGCTGCGGGCAACGGTTTGATGACCTGAGTGTTTTCACATAGGAGGGTGAAGTGAGAAAAATGCCCACCTGGTCTCCCCACGCTCTGTGGGGACAGTGGGTGCTTCTCCCCCCAGGACTTGCTCTGCAGCATCCCTGATGCTTCTGCCTGGGTTTTACACTGGGTTGGAGCTGGGCTTGGCTCATTCCTCCAACTTCTTCTCCTGGGGTTCATTCACCGTCTTTGGGTGTTTGGGACAAAACTGCCAACTGGAAGTTGGGGTATTTCTGAGTACAGAAACCCATCATATGTGAAGATCCTGGTTAATACCACCCAACAATCATTATGCTAAAGGCTTTGTCACCTGAGTTACAGCCACTGCTACAGCAGATGGAGTCAATGAAGACAGAAGTCTCTTCGGTCACAGTCATTCTGACCATTCTTGCTCCTCTGCCGGGACCTGGGAGGGAGCCAGACAGATAAACCACTCGCTTCAGGATCTCAGTGAGGAGCCTGTTGAGATGGGAAGGAATCTGTATGCCAGCATCCAAATACAACACACGTAGCCCATGTAACTGTACACACGAACCAAACCTGGAGAGCTTCTGGGTGCAGTTTTGGCAGCATTCTTTAATTCTGGTCCTTAACTCTTAGCCCTGGCCAAGAGCATGCCCTAGGGGTTGGACAGGGAGGACTGATTACTTTACCACCTTCCCATCTGGCCCCTTGAATGTTTTATGGCAGTCCAAAGGCGCTGCTGGATTGTGCTATGGAAGAGTGGCCTCAGGGTCCATGTTCATCACGCTGTGAACAGAGGAACACCCTCTGGCACAGCCCCGCTGGCCACAGGGAGGTGCATCAGGTGGGATGTGGGAGAGCTGCTCTCTACCAGGTGAAAGCTCTTCCTTCCCTGTCGGCTTCCACTTTCAGCACCTTTTATTTTTCTTGATGGCATGAAAACAGCCTTAAATTTAAGTGGGGGCCAAAGTGTTTACCAGAATCGGCTTGTGTAAAAAAAAAAGTAGAATGTGTCATATTTAATATTCTAGTTTTCCATAAAATTTGCATAAGCATAGTGTGTGCCCTAAGGCTCCTTACCAAGGATTCTGTGCATTATCATCATACATATATTAACAGTGTGTTTGAACTCTGTAGCAAATTTTAATTTTTCTTAGTCAATATCAATGTTTCCATTGCATACACAGGGTGGAATGAGCTCAGTGTTTTCATTATATTTTTCAATTAACTTTTCTTCCCCTCATCAATGCTGTTTTGGATTAATTCATTCTCTCCACTTTTCCTCAAGAAAAGAAACAAAAATGATTATCTGATATGAAATATTTCAGTGCCTTGGAAGAAAACTGGCTGTGAAAGGGAGAGCTCAGTCCAGGTAGTAGTATGCTACCAGGCTAAAGGCTTGACCACTTTAATGGAACCAGATGATTCTATGGCTTGAGAAAACTGTAGAAATACCCTAAATCTGGCCTTCTGGGGGCTATTTAAGAGGGAAGGTGGTCCAAAGAAAACAAACTGTGGGCTGGGAGCTTCCTTCCCTCCTCAGGGCAACACAGGCTGTTGCTGTAGTATTTCAGAGGAAGGTCCACGTCTCCTGGTCTATGGTCACAGGTCCATAAGCACAAGGAGATAAGAATCATGTTATAAATTATTGGAGGAGTGTAAGGGAAGCTATTTTACTGCTGTTGGTGTTGCCCAATCTCCCATTCTCTTACCCAAAGAAGGAAACTCCTTGGAACTCCCCTTAAGAACCAGGGATGGCTTTGGTGATGCCCCTGAAAGTGCCTCAGGCTCAGACATCCTTCCACCCTGGGGCCTAATAATCCAGTTATTGATATCTGGGGCAGAAGGAAGAGATACTGTGTTCAGTTCTGGGCCCCTCACTACAGGGAGGACATTGAAGTGCTGGAGCGTGTCTAGAGGAGAGCCACCAAGCTGGTGACGGGTCTAGAGAACAAGTTGTATGAGGAGAGGCTGAGGGAACTGGGCATGTTTAGTTTGGAGAAGAGGAGGCTGAGGG
>JAOXNO010000041.1:2016540-2027269 GCA_028565335.1 Limnodromus scolopaceus | reverse complement strand
GAATAATGACAGGACCAGAGGACATGGTCTGAAGTTGTGGCAGGGGAGGTTCAGATTAGATATTAGGAAGAATTACTGTACTGAGAGAGTAGGCAAGCACTGGAAGGGCCTGCCCAGGGAGGTGGTGGAGTCACCATCCCTGGAGGTATTTAAGAAACATGTAGACATGGCTTTTCAGGGCATGCTCTAGTGCCCAAGATTATTGGCTTGTGGGTGGGTGTGATGTGGTGGGGTGTGGTTTTTTTTTTTTCTTTTGTGGTTGGTCTTGATGATCTCAGAGGTCCCTTCCAACCATGATGATTCTGTGATCTGTGATATCCCACCTCATACCAAAAGGGCCTCCCAGACAAGTCATTTTCCTTAGCTCCTTGTGGAGTAGAGAAACTTTTGTGGCGTTCACTCAAGAGCAAGCTGGTTTGGATGGTTGTTCTTGTCTCTAGATTCAAGATCACTTGTGACACAGGAGAACACCTTCTTCACATCTGCTGGCATGAATACACCCCTTGGATAAAGCCCAATTATCTGGTCAGAGTTAGTTATCTCAGGTGGGATTGGGAAAGCTGGGTCTGGGCACTGAACAAGCACAAACCAGAAATGCCCCAACTGTTTAAAGCTCATCATTAACAAAGGCAGAATGAGGAAGCACAGGACAGGTGTTCAGGGAGTTTCTGGGATGGATAAGTAGGGAATAGAGAATCTCGACTCCCTCTATCCTTCTTTTCTCCTTGTAAATCCCAGTTGGTACATCCCCATCCTGCCATTTCTATTCCAGGATGTGCTTCAAATTGTGCTTCCCTTTCCCTCCATGCCTCTGAATTGGCAAATTATTCCATGGAGTCAAAACCTGCTCATTTGGAGGGCATTTTATTGGCCTTCACAGGCAATTGTTTATTTAAGACCACCATTGCCAAGGCTGCCCTATCGGAAATTGGTGCTCAGGATGCCTAGAATGGGTACGTGAGGAAAAAGTTACTCTACGATCTTCAGGGCTAAGCTCAGGACACATTTAACACCAGCTTTGAAGCACAGCATTTCCGCTCCTTATAGGTGATGCAGAACCTTCCCTTGAACATCTGTGTTCCTCCCTCCTCCTGCAGTCCTTCGAGACTTGGCTAGAAAGCAAATTGCAGCAAATCAGTGTCCACTCTGCTATGCAAAACATGTTAATTATTATGTACTGGCATGATACAAAGAGAAGCGATATTTCAATGTTTTTGGTTTTTTGTTTTATTTTTTCAGACTGGGAGGTGGATGAAGATTTGTGATTTTCACTTATGGAACTGTCTTCCTGATGGGGGTCTGCATCTTGCAAAGGGATTATTTGTTGTGCACCAACAGTGGACTGTTTATGTAGAGCTTTCAGGAAAATAGAAATCTGTAGATGAAATAACCTGCCATTTAATTTATCCTTCACAGTTGTTTCATGTAAATGAAGAAATGCAAGTCTTTGTGAGCCATCAAAGCTGTGAAATAAATGCACGACGAGATGCATAAAAGTGCTGAAACCCATTAGCACTCATTTTAGAATAATAATGTACTTCAAGTCTATTTGTTGAAATATAAATACAATTATGTGGAAAGAAATTAACGCACAGTATGAAGTTTCTTTAAGATCTCATAAAATTTTCTGCAGCACAAGATTAAATTAATGAAACCATGTTTTTAGAAGGCAAACAATTAGGATGTTATATGAAAGTATAGATAAAATAAAAAACAGTTATAACATCACCAACTATAAGCATCAAAGCAGATAAACGTGTAAAAACTGGTCTGAATGATGAAAGCACAGAATCTGCCTTGTTCTGGCCTTCAGTAATGTGGCCAGCAGGCAGAAAGGCACGTGGTTTTGGGGGCACAGTTGGAAGTGAAGATGCTTCTGGCAGAGGAGAAGTTCCAGTCATTAGAAGTTTGTCCAAGATGCAGATTAGACAAAAAATTCCTGCTTCTCTCAGTCAACATTTAATATAAATTTGGCTCACGAGTGGTTTCTCATGTGTTAAAAAACATCCTATTTGACCTTTTCTATTCCCATCCTCCCCTGGCCCCACCATCACAGCTTCTCAGCCTGGTGGTAAAGTCACTCACAGAGCTGGTGGCCAACTGGTGGCCTCCAATGGCAAATGAAGCTGGCTGGGCCAACACAGGGATATCTGGGCTGGATCACCTTAGAGGTTCACCCAGCCTGGTGGCCTGTGGAGGAGAGTGATTAGGGGCATAAGACAGAGGGCAAGTGTTGACTGGTCGTGCTCCTCAGGGTGTCATTCAACCTTCAGTGCCCAGCCAGCGTAGGTGGGAACAAGATCTCCTTTGCATGATGGCACATCATCCAGCCTCTGCTGAAGACATTGTGCTGCAGGGGGATCCTGTGGGCGTTGCTCATACTATCAGCCCTTCTTTTGAGTGCTGCCAGGAAAGGAAAAGGAAATCCTGTCTGTGCAGGAGGGAACAGGCAGGGAAAGGCCACTTTAGGGAATTTATTTTACGCTATGGGAAAGTTTTTTTGACTGGCGTTGAAAGGCTTCCAAGAATATTTTAGCTCTGGTAGCCAGAGAGAGGGCAGTTAATTGTGCTATGGAAAGGTGCGCTCCATATTTCTGACAGCATTCATTCAGGTGGAGTATAAAGTGAGAAAGTGTCCCCAAAAATGGAGAAGTATTTGCCACAATCCTGAGAGTACTGAGTAAAAAAGATCTTTAAGAGTAAATGTATCAGTGTTTGGTCACCTGAGCTAATATTCAAGTGACAGAAAAAATGGGAAAAGAATGTAATCTGGTGACACAACTAATTATGCTTCAGCTCTAGGAGCTCAGAATCTTACAGGAAGAACCAGAGTTTTCCTTGTCTCTGAGAGTGTGATTAATGTTGTCTAAATCCGTAAGGATGCTTCCATATGTAAATATATACATGTGCTTTTGCCCTTGTGAGTTGGCATAGTTGGCATAGGAACCTGGCAGCCTGGTTGGCATCTCAGGGGAAGAGAGCCAGGTGTTGACATAAAGGCTGCCAAGCCCAGTTCAGAAGGGCTCATGTGTTGGGAGGCGCAGCACCCAGCGGACCTTCTGGAGGCTGCCCAAGAAGTCACAGCTGTGCACACCGAGAGCTCGGGGCCGTGTACGTGGCAACATCGAGCAAGGCATCTGTAACTGTAGAAGAGCTTTGCAAATCGCTAATACACTCGGGGGGTTTTTCAAGATGGCTTGTTTAGGGGGCATGAATCACTGCACGCTGCCAGCTTGTTGTTGAGGAGGAGCTTTGAGTTTTCTTTCTTGCGGGGCATCTGAGAGGTTGTTGAGAAAGCAGTTTTATAACGGCACTTGGACTGAGCGAGCCTGTGTAGAGCTCACGTGGAGAAAAGTCTCATGCTGACACAAACTTTTATCTGCCCTGGCTGTCATTAGCATGCGGGAACAGTACAACTTGCTCAGGGCTGTTCCCGGCAGCAGGTCTGAAAAGCGTGACAGTCTGGCAAACGCTGTGCAGTGATGCTATGGCAGCTGCAAGACCATCAGAATCACACAGAATCACACAATTGTAGGGGTTGGAAGGCACCTCTGGAGATCATCTAGTCCAACCCCCTGCCAAAGCAGGTCCACCCAGAGCAGGTTACACAGGAACGTGTCCAGGCGGGGTTTGAATATCTCCAGAGAAGGAAACTCCACCACCTCTCTGGGCAGCCTCTTCCAGGGCTCTGCCACCCTCACAGGAAAGAAGTTCCTCTGCATGTTCAGATGGAATTTCCCATGTTCCAGCTTATGCCCATTTCCCCTTGTCCTGTCACCAGGCACCACTGAGAAGAGTCTGGCCCCATCCTCTTGCCACCCGCCCTTTAGATATTGTTCAACATTGATGAGATCCCCTCTCAGTCCTCTCTTCTCCAGCCTAAGTATCATTTCCAATACAACTGTAACACCCCCAGAGTCCCTACCCAAAGAGCTCTACTACTCAGCGTTTAGATGGACATGCACAGACACACAGAGAAAATCTGGGCATTGCAGACCCAGCAAATTTTACCTCGTTATCCTCCCTCCACAAAAGGGGTGCAGGTGTACTAAGTTTCCTGTCTGCATTTACACACGGTGTCTGTGATGAAGATGGCCACTAGAAAAAATTATTGCAGAGAAAAGAATTTAAATGGCACCCTTGTCATCAAAAGCAAGGCAATAAAGGCTCCTGGTATGAAGTAAAAATGTAGAGGGCACCTTGAGTGCCTTCTTGCTTCCGTACTCAGGATATTTTTGGCCTCCAAATCATAGAATTGTCTAGGTTGGAAGGGACCTTTAAGATCATCTAATCCAACCATCAACATAACTCTGATTAAAAAAAAAAAAATAAATCCCCTCAAACCCCCCCAAAAACACAGCCAACCAAAAGAAAACCATACAAGAGAACCACCCACATCACTAAACTATGTCTCTAAGCTCTGTGTCAACCCACCTTTTGAAAACCTGCAGGGATGGTGCCTCAACCACTTCCCTGGGGAGCCCATTCCAAGGCTTAATAACCCTTTCAGTGTAAAAAAATTTCCTAATATCCAATCTGAACCTCCTCTGGGGCAACTTGAGACCATTCTCTCTTGTCCTATCGCTTGTGACTTGGGAAAAGAGACCAATCCCGGTCTCTCTGCACCCTCCTTTCAGGGATCTGGAGAGAGCAATAAGGTCTCCCCTCAGCCTCCTTTTCTCCAGGCTAAACAATCCCAGCTCTCTCAGTCTTTCCTCATAAGGCTTACTCTCCAGACCCCTCACCAGCTTCATTGCCCTTCTTTGGACCCACTCCAGCACCTTGATGTCTTTTTTGTGGTAAGGAGCCCAAAACTGGACAAATATTTTGCTCCTACTGCTAACTTCTTTAACAGAGAACTTTTGGTTTGTTTGTTAAATTGAAGATATCCTTCTTGGGCTGTGCTAAGAGGCTTGGCTTTTCTAAAGGACAAGAGAAACTGCTCCCATGTGGCTTCCTCTGGCCAGATTTTGCAGCCTATGAAAACGCTTCTGGGAGCAGCGTGTTGGTCCTCCCCCGGGGAAAGCCCGGTCTCCTGGAGAAGCGGCTGCAGCTGGTGCAGAGACTCTGCCACAAGGTGCAGCTCATCTCTATTCTTCTGACATTTCCAGGGCAGTGCATCGACATTTTCCCCCGGGGCAAAGTGGCTTCTGACAAGAGTATTTGCTTAATCAGGCTGCCATGCTAGGAACCAATTTTACTTGAAATCCTTTTAATTCCGTTTTGTACATGCACCCTTAAGTCCTCGTGCTGGTTAATGGAGAGTGTTTGGATGCCCCTGGGCAATTTGTTAACGCTCTGTTAATGCCAATTACATCAGACCATAAGTGTGGAGAGCGAGGGTGGTTGCTCTAGCGTGGAGAGGGGCATGGTGGGAGACCGGTTTCTGACTACATCCATGAAATGCAACAAGCTTCTCTTTGCTGAAGGGCAATAGATAATGAATGGAGAGAAACCAGGTTGACTTTTAATTGCTCAGTCTGCTGACACCACCATGCGTGATGGGAAGGGTTGAGATTCATGTGCAGGCATGCTGTAAATGGGATGGGACGACACAATTGCTTAATCTCTTCGCATCAAATGACCTGGCAACCTGTGCTGTAATGACTGATACTAATGAAGATGTAAGGGGAGTGCTATGGCTCCCAGTAAATCCCCTTGAAATAATCATAGCTAAAGAAAGCTCCAGTAACAGCAAAATCCAGAAGTCTGAGATGCCAGCATGAGGAAAGGATATTCTATGACTGATTTTATCAGAAGGGCTTGCTCTTATCAGATCCATCCAGAGTCACAACTCTCTGAAGGACCACAGAAGCCCCAAGATTTGCTGCCACCAAGCTGGCAGGCTGTCAGAATGTCTACCTGAAAATACTGGGTTGTCCGTAGAGTCTGTGAGCTGCTAAAGTCCAACAGGTTCTCTAATTTGAGAGGAAAATATGACCTGAGTGGACAGATACGTGGTGAGTGGCAGCCCCAAGGATTAAGAAGGAACACCATAAGGGCTGAGGAATTTCCCGGGGAGCTCTGTGCAAGGGAGGCTGCGCTCACACTTTCCCGTGCTTTCCTTGGTTCCTTTAGCCACTAGTTATGTGCGAGAAAGACAGGAAACATATAAAATAGATGCAACTTCAGACAAACAAGCAGAATCGCAGACTTCGCTTCTGCCTCTGTTTACGATGCCAAAACTGGCAGACCGATGGGATTTGTACTAATGAGCTAATTGGGAAAATTTCCCTTGACTGTTCCATCAGAAGCTTGATGTGCTCTAATCAGCTACTCCTTGACAGCAGATCAGGGAAAATGGCAAGCTTTAACCTGCTGTAGTCTTCTTGGCTTTTGGCTCAGCTGCGGGTACCTACGGGAGTCTGGGATTTGGATTCAGAGCAGTGGTAAGAGGGGTTGATATTTCTTCCTGAGCATTACTGCCTTATCGTTTTTTCCCTGGGATCCCCTTTTTCTTTTTTTTTTTCTCATGGATGAATCATATTTTCCATATGGGTTACGATGGGAAACTATTCCTACCCAAATTTGTCTTGTTCTCCTCAAAACTGAAGCTAGCCTTAATTACCATGGTTACCTGCATCTCTGCACCCTGCCAGGGAGCACCAGTGAATGCAAACCAGCTGAAAATGGGGAAATTATTCTTGTTTCTCCTGCCTTATAAAAGTATCTCTGCTGATTTCTTCTTCCCAAGTCTCATTTTTCCACTGACTGTTATTTCTGTTCATCCTGATGAACTCTCGGGTACTCCACTGGGCAGTACTAATATCAAATTCTCCAGGGACAGCCTGGCCAATAAACCAGAGATCCTGACCTACTCCCTTTCCTCTAGCAGCAGAATTGATTCAAAACACATTAATCATCCGAGTTCCTTTATTCAGAGAACAGCACAAGTAGCAAGAGGTTGCTGTGTACTTGCGATCAGGCAGCGCAGCTTGAATCCAAAGAACATCACCAATTCACTGCTCCCTTTCAATATACATACTTCAATCCTTAGAAATGATAAAACTTTGAAAGCTGATTTGGGCATTTGTGGTCAGCACGTCAGGAAACACAAGGTGTCTACTTACATTTTCATTATTCATTTAATGGACTATAGATACCACGCTCAGCTGTGTGTTAAGCCCTTACTTATCAGTTATGCTCCCAAGCACCTTAGCTGGATACACCTAAAATTTAGAAATTCTGGTTCTCAGGTCTGTCTTTGTCTTGCTCTAACATTAGTGATGGAAGAGCCGTAAACAGTGCACAATAGAAGGAGAATTGCTAACCATACATGAATGTCAGGACTTCTTTGTTTAAGAGCAGCCGCATTTAGAAATGGTGGGGAAGTCTACTTGATGAGAAATAGCATTCCTGTTGATAAATACTACCTCCTATGAGGGTGAAGACTGAGAAATTTCAGCCAGATTTTTTCCTTATAAGAGATAAGATAAAGGAAATATTTTCCGTGACTTGTTTCCTTATTTGTTGCTGTGAAGGAAAAAATCAGCACTTCATGGCTATGGGAGATGACAGCACTGTTCAATGGAGTATAGATCTGATAATCCAAAGCCTTCTAGAGGCTGAGCCAGGATTAAATTTAAGCAAACCAGATTTACTGGTCAGATGACTAGTAAATCTACAGCTCAGATTGGAAAGAAGAGATCATTAGCAACACTGTGCAAGGATAATTAGGCTGCTTCCAGACCCAAGGAGGACTCGTGTGGCAGAACCGATGTGTCAACACCGTCACACAACTGCTTGCAGCCTTTTGGTAGAGCCAGGTCTCCTGTGAATGCACCTCTGGGCTTGTAACCCTGCTCTGGTCTGAGCAGAGTCAGTTCTTGCACACTTCAGTTTGTGCAAATCAGTGCTTCTGGTTGAGCAACAGTGCTGATGGAGCCAGGTCTGATGTCTGTGCCCCTGTGAGGTCCCTATGCCTTATTCTGTTCCTGTTACTGACTTATATATCAACCAACATGCTCTCACCACACTCTAAAAGCACTGTAGAGCTGTGGAGCCAACCTTTTTGAACCTGTTGACAACAATATGTCCGGGAAAAATTGAAGGATACGAGGGACATCATGTGTTGGGTGCCACTCTTTTACACAAGCAGAGATTCACTGGGGCTCTGGTAGATCCTGGGCTTCATAAGCATTGGAGACCCCAACAGCTTTATAAACACATTTTTTTCAGTGCAAACATGCTGAGACTTTTTTGGTAGACTTTTCAGAGAAAATCAAAACAAGCCAAAAAAATCACCAAAACATTGGGGGTCATCCTTCCCCGGGAACTAGTTCTATATTGCTTAATAAAAAAGCTAGACCATAACCAAGAAAAATGGTTCCTGAGTGCATTTCTGGTTGCCAAGAAATTATTACTGCAGATGCAGATGTCTGGTCATTCCTAAGAAAATAGATTGGACAGGTCTAAGCGCTCCAGGGGACCAGGAGGGATTTTGCTGAATGCCATCCAGCAGAACAAATACTGTCAAGCAAGTAAAATTTTCTGAAATCAAAGAACAGGACATATTCATATCATTTTGTCCAAATAAACGGATTGGTGGGCTCTTTGTGACAGCCCAACTCATGACAAGCGTCCTGCTCTGGGCACCATTCAGCCACCGTGTTAAAGTTGATAGAGTAGGGTGACAAGGATGTGTTGGCCTGAAACCAGCTCCATCAGCTGGTGTTAATCCCTTTGGGCGTCTGGGCTGTGATACATCTGGTAGCATCTTAGCAATAGGATGAGGGGTAATAGTTTTAAACTGACAGAGGAGAGATTTAGATGAGATATTAGGATGAAATCCTTTACTCTGAGAGCGGTGAGGCACTGGCCCAGGTTGCCCAGAGAAGCTGTGGCTGCCCCATCCCTGGAGGGGTTTAAGGCCAGGTTGGAGGGGGCTTGGAGCAACCTGGTCTGGTGGGAGGTGTCCCTGCACAGGGCAGGGGGTTGGAACTGGATAATCTTTAAGGTCCCTTCCAACTCTAACCATCCTATGATTCTATGGTTGCTTCCTTGCGGACATCTTACTGGGTGGGTTAGTGGCAATTGGGACGGAGCTGGGGCATTAAGGGTCCCTAGGTACCAGGTACCAGCCACCGCTCCCCATCCATGCCTGGTAGTGGGACATGGACAAGAGTCACCACGAGGCCTTCTACCAACGGATGCAGGAACTAGGGTTTCTCCTTCAATGGATGACCTTTGCCTCACTGTCTATTTAGCCAAAAAAAGAGAGAGAGAGAGACAGACGTCTATGTTTGCTGAAGCAGTGCAAAGAAACTCTAAAGCAGTGAGCGCTCTAAGCTTCAATGTATAAATCAAACATGTTTCAGCTCACACGCCATTTACTGCAAATACAATGCTGGGAATTCAATATTTGCCTTCTGGAACATGAGGTGTTTCACAGGGCCCTTCTGTGGCATGATATTATTCTTGTCCACTGACCGAATGAGTCTAAGACTGAAGTTTCCCCTGAAAATGCCGGTGATTACCAGAGCAATTTGAAACGATATTCATTTCACGCTCATTGTTGGAAAAGACATCTTTGCCTGTAAATGTGTTTGTTCGGTCAAGAACTGAAAGCAAACAGACAAAAGAGGGACAAGCAGTCAAGGCAATCTCAGGGAAAAAAAAATGAATAGCTCTTCACAGAGAAACATTCACTTACACTAGACTTAAAGGCTCAACAATGGCAAAGGCGCTGTGAGAGGGAACATTCAGACAAGAAAAGGGATGAATAATTTGCAGTGCACCTGGTCCTCGGACCTCAGGAGCAGCTGGAGCATCCGCAGCTCAGAAATTGCACCGGCGACCAGGGTTCATGATAGCGTGGGGAAAAGCGAGCTTGAGTAGAGCACTCTGCAATTTACTATCACTCTTTCTGCCAAGGAAAATAGAAATATTGGCCTCTCCTTTCCCTTTTTGGGGGGTTTGTTTTACAGGGAAAATTGGTTTTAAAAGATTTCTGAAAGCATCACATCTAGAAGTACCAAGGAAAATGAATTGTGCAGGAGCATATTTTTAAATTGGAGATGAAAATAAATTGGGTTTCATGGTCATGTGTAAAGATTGTAGATGTGAATTATACCTCATTGCTTTATTTTTAAAGCTCAGAGGGAAGTGAATTACTGTATTCTTCTTACAGTTTATTGAAAGTAGAGAAAACTAACAAATGTTTTTAAAAGTTTTTAAGGTTCCTTTTTCCTTTTCTGTTGTGGAACACGGAGAGATTAAGATGTGTTCTTTTTTGGTGAGGAAGATTATAAAGAGAAACCGAGTCAGCTGGCTCACATTTCCTTGAGTGGTGGCTGTGTTGCACCCCAGGTCAGTGGAGAAAGGAAAACTTCGGGTCTCCAGATCCCACCTGGAACCACCTCCAGGCAAAGCAGCTCACACAGCTCCAAGTGGTGTTGACCCACTTGTCTACAGGGAACTGCTGGAGAGGGTACAGCAGAGGGCTACAAAGATGATGAGGGGCCTGCAGCATCTCTCTTACGAAGAAAGGCTGAGGGACTTGGGTTTTTTTAGTCTGGAGAAGAGAAGGCTGAGGGGGGATCTGATCAACACCTATAAATACTTAAAAGTGGGTGTCAGGAGGATGGGGCCAGGCTTTTATCAGTGGTGCCCAGTGACAGGACAAAGGGCAACAGGCACAAACTTGAACACAGGAAGTTCCATCTAAACATGAGGAGGAACTTCTTTCCTCTGAGGGTGGCAGAGCCCTGGAAGAGGCTGCCCAGAGAGG
>JAOXNO010000041.1:2005747-2016323 GCA_028565335.1 Limnodromus scolopaceus | reverse complement strand
CCTGGACACGTTCCTGTGCAACCTGCTCTGGGTGGACCTGCTTTGGCAGGGGGTTGGACTAGATGATCTCCAGAGGTGCCTTCCAACCCCGTATCATTCTGTGATTCTGTGATAGAGAAGAAATATCCAGAGTTAGAATGCAACCAAGGTTTCTCCAGAGATATTAGTTATCCAGGTTTAGGGATTTCAGCCAATCCTGTACTATTGGAAATTAAGTGAAAATTTTGAGCTTTTTATTTAAAGTTGCCTACTTCCATATGATTAGTCCTACAGCAAACACATAAAGATGTGAGCAGCTGGGAAGTATTTGAGGCCAAGAGCCCTTGCAGACATCAGAACACAGTGGTCTGTCATCTTTTCTGTCATCCCCAGAGCTGAATTCCCAGTAGCAGGAACTCCCAGGCACAACCGGGACACGTCACTCCCCCAGTAACAGCAATGGCAGACCTAAACCTGAGCTGTCTTCTTCATTCAGAATACAAGTTTTCAGAATTAATACCGTGTCTTACCCAAGTCGTTAAAATGATTGATTCTGTGAACACTCAGAAGATAGAAATACTTTCAGGATTAAAAATCGTCTACATTTGTCAGAAGGTATGTCTTTGTAATTCTCCTGAACTATAATAGACATGCAAAATAGGATAAGATTGTCTAAAAAGAACTGCAGTTTCATTCGTAAATCATCTAATTCTGGTGTACTGATGTATGCTATCACATACCACTACCTAAAACCCAAGAACTGAACATAAAAATAATATTGGTGTGTGTATTTCAAAGCAAACACAGCTTAATATTTGATCTTAAAGGTTGTCTAATTTGCTATTATAAATCCATAATGTTCAACAGAACATTTAGAAAAGAAATTACTAGACTATCCATTTTTTTTCCTGTTTTTTTTTAATGGTTTTTTGTGTTTGTTTTTTCTCTTTTTTTTTTTTTTATTATTTTTAACTGTGTACTGGACATAAAAAAGGAATATGTATTATTTATCTTATTCCAGATGTAGTTTGATAAGTACAAATTGTCACAAAAATAAAACAGAGCAGGCTATCTACCACCTACAGAAATTATTTAAATTGGTTTTGCCTGCTTCAGTGGTATTGTTTCTATTGTTAGCAATACTCACCTGCAGATTACCTAAAATATTTGATCCCTCAATCAAGACCTGATCTCCCTCAAAAGAATTCAGTAACCTTAAAATTATGATAAATTATAGGCACCACAATCATTCATGGGGAGATTTAAGGATTTTGTCTTGATGTATAACTGGAATGAAGTTTTTAGAGAATTTTTTTCTATTACTTCTCTAAACCTTGGTAGAATGAAACCCAGAGAGATAAGAAGCCTCTATTGTCAAAGCTCATCAAGGTAGTTTTGTAAAAAATACCCAATATCCGGATTATTCGTATGTGACGTTGTTTAAAAGCCCCATTTTCTTCAGCAAAAGAAAACATGTCCTGCTTGCAAAAAAGTTACGGGTTAAAATCAGGGGATGACTTATGATTTATGTCCCATTTTCTCATTCTCTCTAATTTACCTAATTGCTCACTCACAGTTGCGTCTGCGTTCAACACATCTTTGCAGAGGCTGCCTCTTCCAAACAGCATCTGGAAGCTTCATTTAAAAAAAGGAACACACCGATGGCAAAGATGTCTCCTGCCTTTCAAATACAGCTTCCTTGTTGTCTCATCTCTAATTTGACATGTCAAGAGGCAATATTCAGACTCAGGACAGATAAAGGCTTATATTCCATTTCATCACCATCAAATTCAGGACGCAGGTGGTTTTATATCCTTAGACCAGGGAATAAAATTATTGGCTTGGCTTCTTTATTTCTCCAGTCTTGAATAGTTGGGGAAGAGTCATGTTTTAGACACAGGAGACCACAAAACCAAGACACTATTATTTATAGCTAATCCGTTTCCTATAAAATATGTAACATATTGAGCAGGTCCAAATTTCTACAGGATTTTTCTTTAGAATACCTCCGAGCATTAACAATCTTGAGCTGGGATCAAAAAATGTCCCTCAAAACTCACAACTTAGATTCTTTGCCCAAATTCTTTCTCTTTTGTTAAGCATTTCATGTCCTTGTCTATATAATGACTGTTACCAAAATGTATCTGTTTATTCTAACTCATGAAGTAGTTGAAATCATACGTATTCAAGCTACTTGAAATCCAGCAATTAGTACATATCCCCCCGCCTCCTCAATCACTGCAGATAAGGTAGGGTGGGGTATCTCTAAGTTCACCCATTTTTTTCTCATGAAGATGGAAAACAGTGATATTGTCTAAAGGGATAACCCCAAAAAAAAATCGAGGCAAATTTCATCCGAATCTCTCCTTCTCGTTGTTAGTCACCAGTTAGTTTATTTTAAGATGGGAAAGTTCTGATGAAGTGTTGCAATAGGAGGGAAATTACATACAAATGTTTAATTAGAACCTTCTTTCCACGCTAAATGATACTCATGCAAGATTTTGTGGGACTAATTGGTGTTGCTCCACTCCTTCTGCTAAAAAAAAAGATTGGGGGTGAGCTGACATGAGAGGGAAGTTCCCCTTTCAGCATGTCAGGTGGGTGGGCGGTGGGACGGTGAAGGAAGGGAGTTGAGAAGAGGAGAAGGAGCTGTGGAGGTGGAGGAGAAAGCATTCGTGAGAGGTGGCCTGAAAGGCTGACAGGTAGAAGTTGGGGGTGACTTTGAAAATAATTTTTTCAGGGTGAATAGCTCTAGAAATTTTTGGTTTTTTCCAGAAGCTGTGACACTCCTAGAAAGAATATTTTTTAATAAACATTTATTCTTATGTATTTTTATTGACGTCAGCCAACCAGGGTTCAGTGAGCATCTGTTAATGTGAATTTAGTAAATAGCTCGTAGAGGGGAAAGAAATCACCATTGATGATGTCTTGCCTGAGGATTTTCAGAGGTTTGGCTGCATAGTAACAACAGTGAGAATGGGTTATGAAATATCAAAACAGCAAGGCAGTGAAATGAAGCTTTTCCTCAACCTTTCCTGTACGCCATTTACAGGATGAAAACGTAGAGGTTAAGTACCCAAAGCATCAAGGCACCTTAAAACCAGAGGCTAGCTTTAACTCCATTATTAAATATTGAATATCCAACTGAATGTTCTTTGCAGACACACTTTTTATTCCAGCCATCACTTGCTAAATGTACTCAATACATTGAAAATGTTCTATCAGTGAGATGAGAAATATTTGACACGCAGTTCAGCATCAGACTGTAACTCCCAGTGCCAAAGCAAAAAGATATTCGTTCTGGTAATATTCTGCAGAGTAACAAAAATACAGGAATGTTAAAGGCCACATTATTGGCAAATTGGCATTTTGTTTAAAAATATCCTTTGGGGTTTCAGCTCCAGCTTGGAGAATTCTCCGTTGTGTGGTGCTACCCATGGGGTAATCTCCCAAGATGCTCTGGAAAGAAAGAAAAATATTGGCCAAGGTGAGCTAGAAAAGAAAGAAAGCTTTTGTCAGAATAATATCTTGTGATAGTTCAGATTCTATTTGAAATTCTTCCATTTTATCTAGATTGTTCTGAGAAAATAAGGTGGTTTTTTTTTTCTTTACAACTTAACTTACTTTCATTTAAATATCACCATGATTGACTAGATTATGGTGTCTTGGCTGTGCATGGAAACAGTTTCCATAAGGTAGTATCATAGACATTACTACTTGATTCTGTTTGAACAATGAAAAGAGGATTAGGGGATGGTGACCTTTGCTGTTCCTTCTGGTGGTCCTACACATCTCTCTTTCCGTTTTTGTGCAGATAAAGCTGCCAATGTTAAATACAGCAAATAAACCAATATTTTGGCAAAATATTGTTTTACATATGAATCATGGGTTTAAGCCAAACCAGACTCCAGGGTTATTTAGCTTTATGCCTGGCTCTCATGGCAACATTAAATGTCCCCAAGAGAATCTCCAGGACGTGACACTAGAAGACATTGAAAGGGATGTATTTTAACTATCTTAACCCCTGAGACAGGGTGGCTGCAGCCTGTGATGTGAAATGATCCTTAACCTGTTCTATCTTCCAGTCACAAATTCATCAGGAAATACCCACAGGTTTGTTGGGATGAACCAGCTGCAATCGGCCGGATCCACACTAGGGAGAACACATCAGTTATGAGCACAGTCAGCCTTTGTGCTCCTCACTCGGGCGATTCCTACTCTCCCAGGTTTTTGGGAATGGACTATTTCTAGTTCTTACAATGATTTGAGTTTGTCCCCTCAGTGTTTTCCAAAGGTGTTGGTTAGCACCCTCTCTGCTTATCCATCTGCCTTCAGCTCCTTGAAAGGAAGGTGCAGTGAGGGGGATCTGTCTCTTCTCCCAAGGAACAGGTCATAGGACAAGAAGAAATGACCTCAAGTCACACCAGAGGAGGTTTAGGATGGATATTAGGAAAAATTTCTTCATGGAAAAGGTTGTCCTTGAAGCCTTGGAATGGGCTGCCCAGGGCAGTGGTGGAGTCGCCATCCCTGGAGGTATTTAAAAGCCAGGCAGGTGTGGGGCCATGGGTTAGTGGTAGGTTTGTCAGTGTTGGGTTGATGGTTGGACTCAATGATCTTAAAAGTCCCCTCCAACCGAGATGATTCTATGATTCCATGATCTGACGAAAACACGTGCTTCGTTCACTCCCTTGTCCAGCTCCTGTAGGACATGAATTTATGAAGTTAAGGCTCCCTGCCCACCTCCTTGGGCAGTCTTTCCTAATAATTTTTCTGTGGAGCAGCACACTTGGTGTTTAAAATTGTAGTTGTTTTACAACAAGCCATTATTACCCTCCAGAAACACTCAAAGCACTCTTGAATGGCTGCTTTTCTTTTCGACACTCTTCTCTGATCCTTCATAAAACATTTCATTGGACTTTTTCCCTTCTACTTATTTTCCTTTTCCCAGCAGCAGCCATAGTGAAAATGGTGGCTTTCAGTTGTCAGAGAAAGAAGGGAATATACAACATTTCTGGGAGTGCCCAGTGCTTGTGAGAATCTACAGCATGAACTCTCCCTTCAGCTTTTTATCACTGGCTTTCACTTCATTTAAACCTATCAGTGATAGACTGACTTAGTCTCCTAAATCTAAAAGATCTTATTATAAGAGGAGAAAGGCAATGCCAACAAAGCAGCTTTCTTTGCACCCAACAAAATCCTTTTAGCTCTGACACATTCTATGGGAATCTGTTGTGGATGTGCTTTTTTTCTCCAGACGGAAGTCATTAAAGGACTCATGTGGAAACACAAATCTCTTTATCATACTAATAATTCAAGACAAAGAGTGAACACTCATATCTTTTCCAGACATCTGAGAGAATAGCTTAGTCTTCTAACTAATGTCGGAAAATTATGCACATTTTCAGCTTCTTTATTTTGCAAAGATCATTAAGTGAAGAAAGTGCTATGTTTAAGCATTCCCTAAAACTCTGCAATTTACCATAGAGTAACTCTTTGGAAACTGCAGATGGAAAATGTAACCATGGAAATCTGAAATTTGATAGGTCCAGTAGTTAAGAGTATAAGAAGAAATGAATATTATAGAATGAACTTTTAAATGCGTCCAAGGCTGGGTCTACACAGCAGTGCAGCAATTAAAGAGTGAATTTCCAAGCAGCTTGTCCAGGTACTTGGTATTTGGGGTAACTTGATGTACCCTGGAAAGGAAATGTTATTTCTATGACTATAGGAATGACTTAGAAACCAAAGCTCTGGTGCAATGGACTGGCATTTCCCTTTCCAAGCAATGAGAAAGCTCTGAAGGGTAATTTGTGCTTCCAATAGATCTCTACTTTTCACATTGGTCATTCTCAGACATGAGACCGTCAGATGGTCTAACAAAAAACATTACTTTTTCCTACCAACGGGGCATAATTTAAAAATTCTCATCTTTCCAAATATATGTATTTCAAAGCATAACCTTAGTATGTCTACAGTCAACCCAGCACTTCTGACACTGCTCCTACTTGCATTTCTGTAGCCTGAATCTGTTCTGGGATTCATTCAGCTTCCATCAGTTGAGAGTATTCAAGCTTTGGTGTTGCAGTTTCCCCAGAATACCTAAGCGATTTCGGGGCTTTCATCCTTTTGATTATGATGTTTTGCAATGTTGTGCCTGTCCTTCATTTCAACTGGAGCGCTGAGTTGCAGTGATTGGATTTTGCCCTAATTGCCCCCAGTTAAAGCTTTGCCTTTCAATTTACTCTCCTAGTCAGATGTACTGCCAGCTATATATTAGTAAACACAGTTAAATTAAAAATTAGGCAATGGTCAGGAATTCCATGGATATAATTTGGCTTTGCCCCTGCAGCATGGATAATTTTGACTGAAAATAATCTTGTCAGCTCTTTTCTGCAAATGGTGAAAATCACACACAAAGATATATTTACAGAATCTTCTGTTTATCCTTATATCTGACAAAAGGAAATTTAGAGCCCATCTGAGGAATTTCACCAAGCAGAGCCAACCTATGGTGTATGCAGCATTTCAGCTAGCCAGTTGCTGCAGGTATATTATTTCTGACAAAAAATAGAATAAAGTTTATAAAAACTTTTTTTCTAGTCTTTGATTCATTAAACTCTTTCAATATAACACAAACCAAAGGCCTGGGAAAAAAAGCAGAGTAAAAAATTTCTGTAGTTTTTTCCTTCAGCATAAAGAACCTTTTGAGAAGCACGAAAAGTTACAAATACGAATATCATGGTACAAAATATCCACCTTTTAATTTTTTTCATTCAAATGCTGTAGTGCGATTGCCACTAATTGGGATGAAAGCGGACATTTTGCATAGATATTTGTCTTTTCATTTTTGTTGGAAGTTTCAATTAAAAATGAAACCCCAGCAAGTACATAACTGATCTAAAAATGAGAGAGGATTTCAACCCAAGAACTAGCCAATTTCCTTCCTTTTCTAAAACAAAGGAAAGGTCATCTTGTTACATTTTCAGGATCTTGAAATATGTAAATATGTAAAACATTAATCCACTTTTCTTACACTTCAAGCTAAAATTGAACTCTTCAGGTATTAGACAGAAGGTCAAAATGCATTTTTATTAAAGAAAATTATACTTGTAAGGATGCTTTCAGCAAATGAAATAACCAACATTAAACAAAACTCCTGATGTTGGCTCCTGAATAATATAATCCTTCACTCAGTTTTAAATGATCTTTTCACTGGCAAGAGCTGAGATAAAAGCGTGACCTGAAAATAAAAGCATCAGGAGTGCAACTATTATAAACCTTAGTGCAGCATTTAGATTTTTTTTACATAGGTATGATGACTTGGAAATTTGCAGTTTAAAGGACAATTCAAAAGTAAATACTTTTATAATTGGAATGATTTTTTTTTCTTCACCTTGACCATACAGAACCTACTTAAAAACAGTTTGAAAACCAAGAAAAAAATAGGAGAGAGAGACCCTAGGTGACACCAATAGGGTTTAAAAAGCCCACAGCGTTTGTGAAGTGTGTACAACTGGGTAATTGTTGGGGGAAAGTAACTCTTTTGCTGCAGTTTGGTAGGTTACTCTATTGTAATTAAAATATTCCGTTGCCAGCCTCTCTAGCATGAATTTTCATTATAATACAAAATCGTACTTGAAATTAATTACCGTATGTCTCAACTCATCAGAAACTGACTTTTGTGACACTTGGGATGTCAGTTCTGATGACAACAGCGCTGAAAGCAGGCATTATGCTTCCCCGGGTTTTCTCCCTTGCCACTCAGAAACCGCTGCAGTGAAATGACCTGGACCACTGACAAAACCGAGTGTCTTGTTTATTCCAAAATACCAGGAAAAAACTCCTTGCCTCCCATGACAGTGAAGACTCATGATAGTAGAGTTACCGGTTTTGCAAACACCAGCTCGTAGTAGTTCAACCAATGGTTTTTCTGGTGCTTTGTGTTTCCAGGTTTGGTGTAAATTCCTCCAAAAGTAGAGCCCATGAATGGCCACCTGAGCTCTTCTAAAACTGCAGTCATCAGCCAACTGCAGCACATACTTTCCGATGAAATTCATCAGTGGTGATAACTCACTGACAATAATGCGACCACACTCGGGGTTTGCAACTGGGCTGCCCGATGAATAATGTAGCTCCTTGAAAAACACAGAACCTTAATGAAACACAAGAAAAACAGACATTAAAATTGCAAAGCTCCTTACAAAATGCAGCCTTAATACCCATTCTTCAGCTTTCAGAGTGAGGAATGTACCTTCTTGGAAGTCACAACGTGGCTTCAGGCACAGCACAGGGAAGCAGTAACTGCAAAATGTCCATGCTGGCTACTCTGGGATCCTGTTCTGAGTCTTGGGTTCTCCAGTATCTTTGGGCCTAATAATTTCATCTCCATTTCACCAGTGGCAGTTCCAGTACTGTTGTCTCTGCAGTGTTGGACAATACAGTTAAGGCTCCTTAGACCATCAGTAAGAACGTATTTTCATTGACTCATAGATGTATTGACTGGAGAAGACCTCTGCTGGTCCATCCTGCCTGAAGTGAGACTATCCCAACGTCCAATGAAGTCAGCCACAAATTTGTCCAGATTTGTCTTGAAAACCTTCAAGAATGGGGGTTGCACAATCCCTCCAGGTGCTTGTTAAGGGCTGCACTACCCTTGTAATGAAAACGTTTTTAATATGGTAAGTTTCCTCAAGATTATGGGTCCTAGTGTCCAAGCCATTTCGGCAGCGTTCCACTGGCTGCTTTCCAATTTCTCAACATCTTAGAGCTGGGGTGCCCAGATTTGTGCTTCAGTCCCCATGAGGACAAACTTGTCCTATTTCTAAGGAGTCCATCACCTCTTGCTTAGTAGGGTTACTTCAAAGCATAGGGCACTTCAGCCTCTTAGATACCATCTGTTGGCAGGTTATTTCCCTTGCACTAGAGTGAGGTTCAGCCCTATATATTGTGAATAAAAAAACATCCAGATACAATTTTTTAGCTTTTATTTTTTACATTCTGTAGCTGTAGATGGCATTTAGTTCCAGAAAAAGATATAGTCACTAGGTCCTAACAACTTGGAGTAAAATAACCGTTCAGTAGCTTTTGGTATTTGTGTGGACACCTGAAGGGTGTCATTTTCTAAAGGTGCTTCTGACCAGAACATCCATTTATATGCTGCAGCCTTTGCTCACAAAGCCAAGGCTGAGCCAGATGCATGTTGATTTTTAGCTAGAGTTTATTTAAGGGGAAGTGGGAGGAAAGAAATTAATTATTAGGTCACTGCTGAGTCGTTTTTTGGTTTTGGCTTTGTGCTGGCATTTTTGCTCTCAAATGACCTTTTGAATTATTTTATTAATGGAAATGTGGGCAGATGGACTTGAAAACGTAACTCTTCACTGACTCAAATGAGAATCTGAAGTAATTAAATATTTTATGGCTACCTTAAAGCTTTATTCTGCTCTCTTTCAACCACTGTCAACAAGCTCTCTCTCTCAGTAGCTGACCTGCCCATTTCATCTGTCTGGAGACTGCCCAGTGCTGCCGTTTCACACTCCCCTACACTTTTGTACAGGTCCCACAGCTTAAACACCACGTTGCAAACCTGTGCTCTGGTTTCCTCCCACCCACACTCAGTGGTGGTTGCTCATGTGCAACTTCACGGATTTCCTGGTAGCTGCTGGCCACCGTGTGCCCAGGCCTGGTGCCAGGAGATGTGGCATTGGTACCATGGATGAATGCTCTGGACACTTAAACTTTGAGGGCAATGCAAAGCCCCGAGCCTGTCCCTGCTCTCTCTGAACTTGATGGGAGCTTGGCTGTGGACCTCAGTAAACATGGCAAAAGGCTCTGGTAGGAAAGGGTTGGTCACTTCGGCATCACTTTTCTCCTCTCAACCCTGCTCTTTACTACCTTCACAACTTCACTCTCTGGCCTTGAAGCTGCTCCAGCAGAATCAGCCATTCTCCCCAAATATTGCTTTTGAGAGAGCTTCCTGGGGGTGTCTCCTGGGCCTGATGTCACTTGCATTGCTCAGCTTGTGGCTGGTGCAAGGGGGAAAGAACTGCTCTGGATAAGGATATCCACCCCAGCTCCTGCTGCCAGATGAGGTATAGGAGCAGTAGCAACCTTTGGCGATTAAAAAGAAGACATGGCTGTGGCAGTCTGATGTTCTCACTCACAAAGACTAATGCAGGAGCTTGCAGGACTATTTTTATTAGACCATGATGTTTTGTTGAAGCCAGACTATTTCATGAACACTATTGATTTCTGTGACATTTTTGATGGGAAGTCCAAACTGACTTCATGTCCATCCACAAACTGTAACTCTGTCTTACAAAGTCAACTGAAGTGTTTGGTTTGTGGTTGGTTGTTGTTTTTTGTTTAATAGTTGAGTTGGAAGAGACCTACAATAACTGTCTAGTAATACTGCCTGACCACTTACCTCTCCTATGAAGACATCCTGAGAGAGTTGGGGGAGTTCAACTTGGAGAAAAGAAGGCTCCGGGGAGACCTCAAAGCCCCTTCCAGTCCCTCAAGGAGCTCCAGGAGAGATGGGGAGGGACTCTTGATCGGGGAGGGGAGCCATAGGATGAGGGAGAAGGGTTTGACACTGGAA
>JAOXNO010000041.1:1986217-1997011 GCA_028565335.1 Limnodromus scolopaceus | reverse complement strand
CCTGGTCTGGTGGGAGGTGTCCCTGCCCAGGGCAGGGGGGTGGAACTGGATGATCTTTAAGGTCCCTTCCAACTCTAGCCATTCTATGATTCTATGTTCTTCAGCTTTCTAGAAAAGTTACCCAATTTAAGTCTCTGCACCAAGGGCATTTTAGACCTTTTAATGTGCTGCTGTCCCTAAAGGGGGAAATTTGTTAGTGTGGTCTACAGGTTTCCCCACAGGAGAAGGTGTTGGGAGACTCTTGTTCCATTTTTTGCCCAGTGTGGGAGCAGGCACACAAACCTGCCCCTTCCAGCAGCTCCCAGCGAACACCCACTACAGCTGGCTCTCATCTTTGAAGCACAAGGATCTTACAGAGATTAAAAAAGCACAGCTGGGAGGGCCTGAAACTGCTGGATGAGAGGATGTATCACTGAAGCTATATGTCATAGGAGAGGGATTTTTGCTCTCTCTTGTACCGGAGACGTGCCTATGCTTTTATCTTTAGCTATGGGGATAGAGAATATTCAGTCTCTTTAAAGGGAAAAATAAAAATTGATAAACTGCCCCGTGATTTACAACTGAATGAAATCACTGGTGTATAATTTTCGCCGTTTGTGCATAAGTACCGTCAGGAAGGGAGAAATTGGCTCTACCACTATCATTAAAATCTTATGTAATGAATAAGACGAGGCATCAGGAAATGGTATGAAATACTTTATTTATTATGTATTTAGACGAATGGATTTCTTGGTCTAACTACAGAAATCTGGAGTGGGATTCAGTCACTGTGAAATCTTATTCTTCCAGACTTTACCAGTCCATTGGGACTTGGGCTACTGCTTTTTTTACTGTAATCCAAGACAAGAAGAAAGCTGTACAAGCTGCCCTCCTCTTCTACAAAACATCTTCTTCCTCTGTAGGGTTTCAGGAACAGACACTGAAGCTCCATTTCAAAATTTGCCCTGACCTAAACTGTCTGAAATTCAGTCCCAGACTGTGGTTTTCCACTAACCAGAAGAAAAACCCTTTACAGGAATTGAGACCATTCCTAAGTAATGTGAAAAGGGCTATGAAACACCTTAAAACCCTAAATGGCAGATGTCAATTATTTCTTACAAAAGGAATCATATGGAAAATGCTGAGAAACCAGAGTTGGAGTTGAATCGAACGGAATGAAAACATTTACTTATGAGCAGGAAACGCACAGGGAGCCTGGAGGGAATAAGGACTTTTGCTGCAAGAAATCCTGTTGAAATGAGGGGATTGGAGTTTTTGAGGATCTGTTTCCCTCTGGGCAGCTGTCAGAACCCATTTTTCCTTGCTGCTGGAATCATTCAGAAACATACGGCTTCATAAACGTCCTTCAAGGTCTGAAGTATTTGGCACTGCTGGAAAGCATTTCGAATGGGTTGTGTTGCTTACCTTTGACATCAGTAATGCATTCATTATTATAAACCACACAAATCACCAACCAAATCTTGTCTGTCTAGAGGTCAAAGCTTTCATCTTGCTAGTATGAGTATATTTTTATACTTATGAATAAGAATGTTCATTGTTGAGCTACTTGAAATCCTCGCCAAATAATGGCAGACAGTAAATTAAAACTGATTTATGAAACCTCACAGATTGTGGTTCATCTCCCATAACTTTGGCTGAAAAAAGTTAAATACCTTTCCCCAGTTAATCATCTGACCTCATTTGATAATGAGCAGGAGAGTCAGGGACCTCTGGAGAAGAAGTTATCCATCTTTCAGACGGTGATCTCGGAACAGCACAAATTGGTTCAGGACAAAGCCCCTCTCCCTTTAGTCCCTAAAGAAGACAGATGCAGATATGACACAACTCATATGTACACAGGTGTCCCTAAATTTCAATAATGTTTTTTAAAGCTTCATCTTAAAGCTGGGAAAAAAAAATCCTGGCTCAGGCCCCTTGGGACAGTCGTCATCTGTTCATGTCAAAGTGTGTCCTCATAAAATCATGGAACGTTTTTCTCCACCTCACCCACAGGATGGACCACTCTCCACCATTTGAGCAGATACTCTGTATTTTGCTTTCTCTTGTTTCGCCATGTGTCAGCCAAGCTCGATTTGCTCCATACACATCAAACCTTGCTCTGAAGACAGAATTATTAATTTCCTATAGGCTTTCTTTTTTTTTTTTTTTTTTTTTTCCTGATGTGTCTTGCTACAGTGGCTGAATGGTTCACAAATTCAATCTGGATATTTTCTTGCTACCTCAGTGAGATAAGAGGCAATTATTAACCCTTGTTTTCAGAGAGGGAAGTGAGGCACAATGAGATTACGTTTACAGTTATTCACTGGTTTCAGATACCCAGGCCAGGACACCTTGGAGCTGATATTTCAGGGTGCTTAGCTGGATTTAGCACTTTTTATTCAAAGCGCAATTCCCTCTGACTTCGGCTGCAGCCAAGAATGCTCGGCAATATTTGCAAACCAATCGCCAGGGTCTCACTCTGGTACCTGGAAAATGAGGTCTGCATAAAAAGTGACCCCCTGCAGAAGGTGTGGGAGCAGGGGTAATTTGATGAAAAAGCACAGGCTCCCAATTGCGGAGCCTAATTTTAGGTACCTGGTGTGAGAAGAGAAAGCTAAACCAGAAAACTAGGAACCTACATCTTCTCTTAAGTACCTTAAATCTCAGCAGCCCTTATTCACAGCACAGCCAAGATTAAAAAAAAAAAAAACAGAGATCGAGACTGACCTCCTGGATCCCACCTCTCTTCAGGTTTACTCATGAATTCATCAATTTGCATCTATCTGTGCTCCTGATTTGCTGTGTTCTGCCAAATTTGTGCCCTGAGACCATGTGCCAGCCTGTCCAGGAGAGGAGGAGGCAGAGGGTTGCTGAGATTGCAGCAGGAGGGAAAGCCTTCACCAGGACACACCAGAGACGTGTTGGAGCCTTTTGGCAGCCTGTTGGGATTTAAATGCACACTCCCAAACTCCATTTAGTTTTAACAACCAGGCTTTTATCAACAGCTAGATTTAGACAAATCCAAAAACCAGTTAAATACAAATTCTTTAACTGGATTCATCCTTTCAACAGCCTCACAGAATTATTAAAGTTACAGAAAATACTGTATATTGGCAGAATAGTTGTTCAGAATCCTTTATTAGGAATCACGGATTACATTTTATAACAAAAGCTAAATCCTATGCTTTTCCTTTATTTACAGCTGAACTTTCTGGCTTTGGAAACAAGATAAAGCACGGATGTCAAGGATGTCTTATCCAAAAAGCATTACCTTTTCTCTGTGAACATGATATTTTAATCTATAAACTACATAATGCATATGTGCATTTCAAGCCATAGTAATTGATTAGTAACTTCATGATATGCTTAGTATATGACTTGTCCTATTGATTAATGTTGCAGTAAGGTTATAACATCACCAGAATCACAATGTTGCTAAAGATAATTTTGAAAAGATCACAGTCCGGCATTGCTAATGTCTTATAAATAGAAATGATGCTAGAAAAGTCTCCATTACCTAATTTGCAAACACTTCAGACAAATAGACATGTGTTCTGCAAAACTGATTGGCCTGACGAGTCTGCTAGAAATTATAACGTAAGCTTTGTTCCTTTTAACTGGCCTGAGCTGCTTGAATGAGTGTGGGAAATAGGTAAAATTGCAAGATGGATTTTTCTTATCATCATTCTTTCCTTCTCCTTCCTTTACTCTGGCTCCCCTCATACCGTTTGGTGGTGTGACCTGGCAGCGGGAACATTCTTCCCCATATGATTAAAGAAAAAGACCAAAAGCGTAAGCAATTCAAAGTACCTGCTTTGCTGTGAAGTTCTGGACATCCAGGGAGAGGTGGTTGTCCCATTTCCATGCACCCAGACAGTTGGATGCCTTGGTGCTCCCTGGGCTAAGCAGCAGAGGGGGGGTTCTATAAAGAACCTCCAGGTCGAGTTTAAAAATTGATGCTTTATGGCAGGAGTAAAATAAAGTTTCCTCTAAATGTAATAAACAGGATGGGGCCTCTTGCAGCCACAGGCTGGACTGAAGAGGCCAAGCCATCTCCAGTTGTGTCCTCAGTCCCCAGAGACCGTGCCCAATGGGTGGTCAGGTCCAACCAGCAGATGTAGGGCTGGTGGGAGGCTGGGACCAGGAAGATGCCTGGGGTGAAAGCAGGCGTGTGTTTTGGGGGAGCACCACAGGGCTCTTGCAAACTCCCCTGGAGTCCCCTCACAAGACTCCGCTAGAGCTGTTAATCCAAATAACCACACCAATGTCCATGGGTTATGCTGATGTGCAGCCACAGGAGCTGCTGCTTCACTTTGCAAAATAATCCTGTTTTACCCTGCTTCCATCACGTCAGGCGAGCTTTCTTCCCTGGGAATACTGTGGCAATGAGCCATCAATTTTCTCCTCCTCACGGGGAGATGTTCCCCATTCTTGGGCATTCGCCATATTCCCAGGTCACATTGTGGATAGGATGGGCCAGGCACAACAGTTGCAGGCATTTTTGATGTAATCACAGAATCTTCAAGGTTGGAAGGGACCTTAAAGATCATCTTGTCCAACTGTCAACCTAACTGACAAAAATAGACACCCACACAACAAACAAGGAGCATCATCACTAAACCATACCTCCCAATCAAGTAATACCCCATAATGGGGGTATTACTTGGATTATTGCCTTTAACTGTCCCTTCAGGGGGCTTCCCCAAGGGCATTAATTAGAGTCTCCTGGCATGAATTACAGCCAGGTGTCAGGTCGCAGACTGCCTCAAAGACTTGGAGCTTTCTGCCCTTGGATGACTACAGAGAATGGGAAATAAGAGATATTTTTTCCTCTTTTGAAAGACAAAGCTCGTGAACAAGACCTACCACTGATAAATAATCAATGTTTGTTCCAAAGTCACAATGAGAGATGAGGTTTGTTAATGATAATTGCTAATAAAAACTCCCAACACAGTCAGCCTTCTGTATTACAGCATGAATGACATGAAGATTGTGCATCAGTCAGGGGTATTTTTCTCCAGGATTTTCTACAAGTATTATTATTATAACTGATCAAAACAGAAGTCATTGAAAGGGAAGAGGAAAGTGAGAGTAATGGTGAGGGATCTTTCCATTTGTTTTAGGTCCCATTGTGTTTCCAAGTCTATCACCCTCAGATTTACTTGGAGGTAAAAAGAAATGCCAAAGAGATGAAGCAGCTTGGACAGACTTTCATTTCTTTTTTCACTGTGCTTTTTTTTTTTGGTAAAATAAAAATAAGATAAATAAGTCAGTCCGTATGTAACAAGGAAATCTGCATTAATCTAGATTTATTTTTTTTACCATGGAAAGCCTGGCACCCTGCTCCCCCACAATCACAGTCTTCGAGAGGTATTTGAGACAGGAAAAGCAACGAGAGCTTTAAACAAAAACACGTTGATATCCAACTGGAGTCATGGCTTTCTAAGCCTCGTCCTTGGGTCGAGCAGCCCAACTGACAAAATGCACCCCAGCAAAATCTTACAGAGAAACCCAACATGAGATCACTTCTTGTCCTGAAGGAACGATGTTGAATTTCAAAGCTTTGAAAGTCTTTGCAAAGGGGATTGCCCACTCCCAGAAGTAGCACTCTGAAGGGCTAGGTATTCACTGGGTCAAAGTATGTGTCAAAGAAAATATTCTTTGGGCTTCTGTTGGGCTCTTTCCTAGGAAACTTTTCCATTAGCAACCTGGTTTTAGAAGGCTTTAAGAAAATATGAAACCGAGAGTTTTTATCACTCTGTCACCAGGGTGTTTTGTCAAAGTTCTTATACAAGCACATGCAATACATGACTTTCTACATTATTTTCCAGTGAAAAGCAAAATGGCTTTATGGAACTTTTTTTCAGGATGGTTGGGGGGAAGTAAAAAGGAACAGCCATTGACATGCAAAGGTGGGCTGTAAAGAGCAGAAGCAGAAATCTGCTCTGAATAGGTTTAAGCAACAAGAGACCCTAGGGGAAACCATCATGATGGACAGAAACTATTTTCTGACAGGTAGGCTCTGGAAAAAGATGCTGAGGAGAAATGGTGAGAAGATGCCAAAGATAAATGGGAAAAAAAAGATATGACAGCTTTGCCTAGTCAATGTATCATGGAGAATACATGGGTTCCTCTCCATATGCATTGGTGTGGAGAGGAACTATAGGACAATTTATTCTGTTTTTTGACATGGCTCTTACAAACTAAATTCATAGCTTGAGTCCTTCAAATAAGCCAAGATCTCAGAGCACAGTTTCATCAGCCAGTGGTGCTGCAAGACAGAGATGAGGCTGTTATACTCTGCTGTGAACATTGTGATCAGGTTACTGGATGAAATTTGAATGGATAACTAGGAAAGGGGCATGTCTGCTCCCTCTGAGCTGTGTTAAATACAAGACATCATCACATACCAGCCCTGTACATACACATGGACTATAACACAATGTCCAACTCTTACTTAATACATTATTAGAACCTCCAGCAGTCTTCCAGTATCCTAATTCCCTTTAGAAAAAGAACCCATCAAGAAGCAAAGGCACTTCATTACATTTATCTCTGGTGATGGTGTCTGTTCCTTCTAAAAACTGGTCAGCCAGTGATCATTTTATTGAAAAATAAGTGGATTTTTGGTTTTGTTGTTATATTTTAATTGAATATAGTGTTTTACAATAGTCCTTCAAGGGATAAACAAGAGGATTTCTTTTTACCCCGGTCTGGATAGAAACCTGCCATTGATGTGTTCCACCATTCCCACAACATCCTGTTTTCCAGCACAGTAACTGAACTGTTCTGTATCTTTTTTTTTCCTAATTGCATTGAATAGCTGCGACAAAAGAGGGACTGCACTTTGGTTTCTTGATGAAGCCCATTTTTAAGCTCAAATCTTGGTTCTTTTTCAGCTTAATTCTTCTTTAAAGTTAAAAGTGCTTTTTCAAGCCTGAACTATGTCAAGATCTATCACAGCATTTCTGAACAAAGGCCGGTACTTCATGTCTAAGAGTGGACTTGCAGGATGGACTGAGGCTTTAGTTCATGAAATATATTCCTATCTCACACCAGTTTGCAGGGGTTTGGGGTTTTGTTTTGGTTTTCTTGGTTGGTTGGGGTTGGTTTTTTTCCCCATAAAGCACAGCACTGCTTGACTGTGCTTCAGGGAAAAGTGAAGACTTTCTTCTCTCAGCATCCCAACCTCACCCTCTACTTGGGGAAGGTTCTGCTACTAGAAGGGAGAAAGTGGGACTTATACTTACCTGATTTACCACCGAGATGGTCAGATCAGATGCGATCTTCCTCCAAACACCATCACAAATGACTGTTCTTTCAGCAAATGACATGCTTAACTTTAGACACATGAATTATCCCACCCCTGTTCAGCAAAATCTCATTAGCAGGTGCTCGGATCCTGAAGAAGTCTTTGCCTGAATCGAGCATGAATATGCATACTGGTTGAACAATTTGGCTTTCACTATAGGATTATGCAAATTGCAGATTACACACACAAATGAATTGCCACTCCTTGATTCACAATTAATCACTTCAACAGTTTCTCCATCTGCTTTTGTTCCACTTTTATTGTTCCTTTCAATTCTCTAGTATATCAATCTGCACTTTTCTGCCCGGAAATGGTTGCATTAACTCAGTCTAGTAAATAGAAAGCCTCTCTTTTCCACCACAAATTCCAAACTTTTGGAAATGTGAGATCCTTTTTCTCCAGGAAAAGCTTTTTTCTCCAAATTTAGCAGATAAATTCCTCTCCTCTCTCTAGGCCAGGGAGCTTCCCGAAGGAGACTGGTGATCAAGCAGAGATGCTTCAGCCCAGGCAACAGAGGAGGCTTCATGCCAAATGCAACATGCGATTAGCATTCAAAGTCAGAAAAGGTGTCTGCATCAGAAAAATGTCACTTAAATCTCAGCATGCACCTGTCAGGCCAACAGTACTGCTCTGAGATTTGTGATCTGTGGACTATCCAGAGAATTAGTTGGTCTGTATTGCAGCACAGTGAAACTCTCTCTCTCCTTTTTTTAATCCTTACTCATCTTTGGCTGGCTTCACCTATGTGAAATTCCTAACCTGCCTTGAGTTCCTCTAGTGCTTAAGTTCACCTGGTCCTTGCAGCTGAGGCTCTCAACATCAGCCAGGGAGGTTCAGTCTTTCCTAGGGTGAGTCACTAATAATAATGATGGTAGGAGGGAGCGGAGAGTGGGATCTTGGCTGGAAAATGAAGGTTTGGGGATAATAACTGAGCGCAGTTAAGGCTCAAGTGGTTCAGCAGCTGGCTCAGCACACCCATTATTGCAAAGAAGCTGCTGCTATGCTGTAACTAGCACAGTAATTTGTCAGTAGGTGCCTGGTATTCGCTGCACATCTCTTCATCCATATGGAATAACTGCACATTTGTTCAGGGTTTGCTTCCTTAAACTATGGGTTGCTTTGATTTGTTAAAGCATGGGTTGCTTTCAGTCAGGAAAGTATAGGTTGCTTTGAGTTGTCAAAGGATGGGTCTTCCTGGCTGCAGTGGAAAGCATGAGCAGTTTTTTTGGCAAGAGATCAAAGGTAAGAGCAGTCACGGTGGCACCAAAACTTCAGTGGTAGCATCCAAGGGCTTGCACTCATATAGGCAGTGCTGATGAACACCGTTGTCTACTAGGATTGACACAGGGCATTTGAAGGATCCACAGAGACCACTGGCTCTGCCAGCTTGGCACAGGTTCAAATGCAGTGCAGATTTCTACCAGAAAAAGCTGCATCTTTTGTGTTCCAGGTCCATTTGAGGTGCTAATTTTTGCTTAAGTCCATATTCCCCAAAATCCTGAGTCATACAGCACCTGAGATGAGCATCAGTCCCACCACAGGAGCTATCAGGCTGCTGCCAGATGGGTGTCTCTACTATGCAAAGGTTTGTGACACGCCAGGCCATGCATTGCAAAACAATGTTGGAAAACGAGAAATAAGGATTATTCTTTTCTACTTAGGGGAAAGTTAAATGGCTTCTCTGCTTCCAAATGGTGAATAAGTTTTCAATAAAGCTTTCCATGAGAGCTTTCACCTGCTTTCGAAGAAAAAAAAGAAATCGATAAATCTTTCTGGCTACTGTCTATGTCAATGGTGGGAAAAATTGTACTTATTGGTGTATCAATTACCACAATTAACTGGTTAATGGCCTGAGATACCCTTCTGTGCTCAGGAGATTTGGCTATTGGCTACTTTCATTAGATTTTCTGAAACATATCAGGTGGCCTTTCCCATAAAGGGAGGAGTTAGGATTTTACATGGGCATTCCCTCTGATTCTTTGTGTTACCCCAAGGAACAGAGGGTACCTAACGAAGGTCATTACTCCTGGCTTGGCTAAACTTTTGTTATTAAGAGGATAAATATGTGTGGGGTTCTTTCTTTCCTCTGAAGTAATCGAGCTGGTCAAGAGTGCTGAATAAAAGATAAGAAATATTCCCCCATTTTTTTCAGTGCTTTTTCATTACTAGAACAAGTACCTCAGAGAGTTCTGGTTTAACTGCCCTCCATGATAAAGAAGTGTTTCTATGTCAGACTTGCAGGTGTCAGAAGTCTTTGGAATATCTCTTGGTGAGAAGTTGCTTGTAGCCCACTCTTTCCTTCTGTGACCAGGAGGCGGTCAGCCTGTTCCTGTCTCCATGACAACCAGGATTTTAGAAATCACCTCAGTGCCTGTTTCAGATGATGCTTCATCCTGAACAGGATAGAGACAATGGCAGAAAATGTGCATAACCCAACTCAAGAGGCACCTTGACTAAAGAAACTTAAGCGAGCTGTTTCCTGAGAGTGCCTTCCACATAACTCAGACTGGGATGCCCCTGACTTGCACTTGGATAGATATCTTTGAAGGGGATTAGGGGTCGTGGGTGTGGAAGTGCATCGCTATTTTGATGTGTTTTCATTTCAGAGTGGAAAGTTCCACACGATCTACAACACCCAGATTTGCTAGATTTTCCCCATTTTCCCATTCTATGGGCATGCAGCTTTCAGAGTGGAAGACTCCAGGTGCTCATCACCCAGAGTGATGGTATTGATGGCATCCCTTGTCCTGCAGCACTAGATGACTGCAGAATCAAGGAACAAACAGCGTAGTTCCTCCAAACTTGCAAGAGCGGTAAGAGGTTGGCTGTGACTCTCAATGTGAAATGAATTGTACGGCATGAGAAGCGAAAGAGAATAGTGGAAGATAAATGAACTCAAATGCAGCCATGACTTTGAAATATGAAAATAAATTTATTTTAAAGGGGGAACGTTAAAATGAATGAAACATAAAACCCCACCAACTTGTGGAAGAGTTAACAAAATGCTTTATATCCTGTCGCCATCTACTGGATTTGAGCTGCAGCAGGAGAATGCAGGAGAGAGCAGATCACGGAGGCTCTGGGGACGCTGGGGGAAATGCAAGGAGAGCTGCAGACCATGGAGACTCCAAGGCCACAAAACCCAAGGTCAAGAGCTGTGAACTGCTTCCCATCCCCACCATCATCTCCGGGCATAGATGGGTGGCTGCTGCACAAAAAGACAGTGTGTGGTTGAGTTCCTCTAATGAAGGGCAACTGTCACCAGCAGGGTCTCCTCTTGCCAGGGTGACCCAAGGAGGGCTGGAGGGAGGGTGGGTTTTCATGTCAGAAGCTGGTATTTCTGCACTCATGGCTCCTAGGGGCCCATGGGCATGTTGAGTGGGACATCACTGCTGTCTCCACTCCATGTACTTCGGGAGTTTGTACTTCATGGATTCACGGATTAGACAGAGTTGGAAGGGACCTCTAGAGATCATCTAGTCCAACTCCCCTGCTAAAGCAGG
>JAOXNO010000041.1:1973057-1986117 GCA_028565335.1 Limnodromus scolopaceus | reverse complement strand
CAACCTGCTCTAGTGGGAGGTGTCCCTGCCCATAGCAGGGGGGTTGGAACTCAATGATCTTTAAGGTCCCTTCCAACTCTAATGATTCTATGATTCTATGATTCTTTATTTTTTGAAGTGGAACCTAAAAACATTGTGCTTTATTTGCCCCAAAACATAAGAAGAGAAGAAATACAACCCTGTGCTCAGAAAGGAGTGGGTGGTAAGGCATTGGCTTCATCCACAGCCCAGTATTAGAGATCCTGGATGGTTCCTTTCCTGTCTATTAAAAGCTGACCTTGTATTCCCCAAGAAAGCACATGAGCTGTCCTTCTTCATGGTATTTGTGTAAGCAGGAATAGTCTCATTTAGTCAATATGAAATCCTTCTAATCCACTAAAATCAGTAAATAAGCAGTGGAATTCCCTTTATGGAGCAACATTCAAACTCTCAGCTTGGAAAGCTGTCTTGCTCACTTTCTTTATTTTAGTGACCACTTATTAAATATTTCACACAGTCTGAAGCAATCTCAACAAAAGTGACTGTTCTTGAAAAACCCCTCTAGCTAATAATTAACACTCTAATTAGAGCTAAGCTCATTTTCAAATCTAGTCTCTACTTACAATAAGGCAGGGATTTGCACCGAGATATCCCAAGCTCTGGAACATCCTAGGGATGTTCTTGCCCACAAAATCTAATATTTTTTTTTCCCAAATAAATTATTGTGATAATTTTGGCCTTATTTAAGATCAGATAAAAAGAATCAAAAACCACACATACAACAATAACAAAAAAAGATATTTCTCATGCAATTTTAGCTGCCCACAAGCTAGACACGTACTTTAAATTATCATTTACTTTTCCTTTATAGAGAATGGAACAAAACAGACACTGCTCAAAGATGATCCATCCCATCTATTTAAGACATTTATCCTAAACTGGAATAAACTGCCCTATGTGGATGCTGATTTTTTTTTTTTCAATATTAGTATTCACTGAAAATATTTCAGAATGTAATTGTATCCTGATGAAAGGTTGATTATATATGTGTGTAGTTCCAGATGAATGAATAAACAGTTGATTGGTTAAGAACAACAGTGCCCTGGTGTGAGGAAAGATGATTGAAAGTACATCTGAAATCAACCTGGTCTTCAAATTAGAAAACTAGTGCTCCTTAGACTCAATAAAATGAAATTACTTAAATTGCATTCTATCTTGATACCATCTCTAAAATGTAGGAAATTGGAACACCTAGTTTTTAGACAAAGTTTTGACTTTTAAAAATCTAAATAAAACCATGTCTGATTTGTTAAATTTCCACTTTTCTGTCCATTCTTTTCTCCCAGGCTAGACTCCCTACCTATGCTTCTTCCTACCTGTTTTAGGCTCTGGGCCAAAGCAAAGCTGAGTTTGCTTTAGGTGTACTCTGAATTTTTAGAATAGTGGTTTGCAGGGTGAGAAGCATCCTGGGTGCTTGCTCTCTTCAGAGACAAACTTTGCACTTCTTCAAAGTCCATGGGGCTTATATACACTTACACAGATCTGAATTAATAATGAGAAAAAATTTCTCTTAATATATACCCACTTTACTGGGAATCCATCCCCTTTTCCTAAGAATAGTTTTCTGTGGCTGATAGGTGAAGGATTATCATTGTATTAATTGTCTGCATGTGTGACCAGACCATCTGTCCGGTCATTTCTCTTCTGATGGGTTGGGTCAAATATTCAATTTATTTGTGAAGAGGAGAATGAATATGCAGACTCTTTACATTATCTCACCCTTCAGATGTGTCTGGGCTGGCTCTTCTACTGCCAGATCAGCCTCTGGGGCAGGAGGATGCCCTATTGCCAAGGCTTTGCTGAAGGACAGTGTTACCATAGCATCATCTCCTTTTGCCTCCTGAACATCACTTCAGTCTGAGAATGACCTTCAGGGACGCAGGCTATTCCAAGAGACAAGACTAGGGAAGATAATCTAAAAAAGGACAGGTTTGTTCAGCCTAAATATATAATTAAGTCCTCAGGGGATCTTCTGATTTTGATTGATTAAAGGCACTGTCACTTTTATGGGGCTCCATCTTAGGGTAGCTATGGAAACATTTGAAAAACAGGGTCTTGGTGAATGGACAGGCTCTGTAACATAATTTTCTGCATAAAGCACAGATTGCCTCGATTACAGGGGTCTGTCCTTTGTGGGGCATGGTTTGATGCACCCAGGTATAAAGGAGGTGAGCTGGAAGCTGATCTGGGGCGTCCTGACTCCTTTTGCTGCATCAGCACCAGTGTTTGGTGAGACAGCATAATTTTGCTCCTCTGCTGTTCTGCCCTCCCAAAAAAGGGGACTGCAAGAAAAATTAGTGCAAATACTGCAAGACATTCAGGGTTTTGAGGCACAAAGAAGGTACCATGTGCCATCTGCTTGACAGTATCTGTCCATGCAGAATTCATAGTATCATAGAATCCTTGGAAGGGACCTTAAAGACCATCCAGTCCCACCCCACTGACCTGGGCAGGGACACCTCCCACCAGAACAGGTTACTCAAAGCCCTGTCCGACCTGGCCTTGAACCCCTCCAGGGATGGGGCAGCCACAGCTTCTCTGGGCAACCTGGGCCAATGTCTCACCACCCTCACAGCAAAGAATTTTTTAACATTAATGAGTGTGCAATAGCTTATCCCTGAGTGTAAACACTTAGATATGAAAGGGGGATATGTGGGACTACATAGACCATACAAAGCCTGGATTAAAATCCCCAGCATAGCTTTCTCCATAGTCCTCTGTCTGAAATGCTGACCTGCCCCTTTTTACCTTGTTAAATGCTTGCCAGCCTTTCCCTCCAGGGGCTCAGAGGTCCGGGTCCATGTCCATGCCCCTGCAATAACTGTGCTAACATGATGGGTGGCTGGTATGAGAGAGGTAGACACAAACATTCTCCTGCTATTAAGATATTTCTCAAAAAGGTCATTTAAACACTAACCCTGAAATTATAGCCATCCCCAGGTCTCAGAAGGAGCCATTTAAGCAAGAGGAATAAACCCAGTAGGTGAGGGATTTCCATCATTTAATATCAGAAGTGGCCTCTCTTCTGACCCCGGAATGGCCTAAGGATCAAACATGTTTTGTGACCTGAAAGTTGAAAAATAGATATTAGAAAAAGGCAAATAGTCACAGCAGCATGTATTCACACAAAATTAAGGTTGTTGAGGTGAGAGGCAGTTTTGCCTTTGGTCCTCATCAGAAGAAGGTCCCATAATAATTATCCCATAATCCTCTAAATTATACTGCATAATAGGGAACTGGGAGAACGAAGGCAAGCAGAGCATCTACCTACCCTGGAAAAGGTTATCACTCTCACTGCTCTGCCTTTATGACTATTTTGATATTTGCAATTAGAAACTCAACACTGATTATGTCCTATGCACTGACTAATAAATGTCAAGGTCTGATCTGGGAATTGAACATGTGCTTAAGTACCTCAATTTTTAAAAAATTTTCTTTTAGACTGGGGCCTAAATCTTTGTTTTTGTAAGCAGCCACGGCCCTGGTCTAACTAAACACTTAAGCTTATACCTTCATTTAAGTACAGAAAGATTCCCACTGAAGTCCTTTCAGAGTAAGCACAGATTGAATCAAGACAGAGTTCCTTTAATTAATGGCACACAGCATTTGCTTCTGCTTTCAGCTTTCAGCCTCTTTGTAAGACTAAATCCATTAATACCTTCCCATCAAGGAGCTTGCGGGTCTGCCTGACTGGGCTGCCTGCCTGAAGTCAAGGCTGCTGTCAACGTATCTTGTCCAATTCAGAACAATTGCTCTCAACCTGCATTTAGCTTTGAAAATTATGCTTTTAGTTCAGACACGAAGAAGGGCTTGTATGCCTCAAAGCTTCTCTTTTTTTCCCCTCCCTATAAGGTTTAAAAAAAAAAACCACAACAAAACACCCCAACTATTCTTCCCACAAACCTTGACTTGAAACTAAAAATTATTGAGATGAATTCTTGTGGAAGTCACAATTAACTCTTCAATTGTTAAACGTGGAATATGAAAGGAGATTTTTAAAGACCTTTAAGAAATCCAGGGGGCTCTTCAATGTGAAGAGGCAACACATAACAAGGTCACCAGCAACAGGGGGAATAGGATAGAAATCCATTAACGTGTCATCTGGGATAAAATGACAACAGAAAGCAGAGAGAGGTGCAATTTATGACATGATGATCCCAGTTGTTGGGCCAGAGCAAACTGCTTGCAGTCTACCAAGGGTTGTAATAAAGTCACCAGAAGCTGCTGGTCTCTGTCCATCCAGCAGTTTATCCTTCCACACTGGTAAAACCATTACTTTTTCATGGAGGGGAGGCACAGCATGAAACCCCCATTCTTTGGTGTGTGCTTGACCAGCTCTCTCAGCTCGAGATTCAGGTAGATTTTTTTTCTTTACTGACCCTTCTGTCTCCAAATTATTGGCTCTGACATTAGAATGGATTTAGTAGAGACCGAAGCCCGAATTTTCAAAGCACTTTGCCTTCCATGAGGTGGAACTCTATTTCTTTTTGTTAAATATTGCCTGTTTAGGGCTCTTGCCCACTGCTATCCCCATGCACTGAGGCTGCTTTGGGGTGCTTGGCATCCAGATGGGGTTCTGGGAAGAACTGGGCTCACTAATCTACATCTGGCCTCACAGCTGTGGTGGCACCTCACAGACATTGTTTGCTGTGAGTCCCACCCATGGCCTCTCAAGGACCAGGATATGTGTCCTCTGCAACCTGGGAGTGGTGTTGGACACTTCTTTAGCACAACTTACACCAGAGTCCAGCACAAGTGGGGCGCCCTGGTGAGGAACCAGCTGGGTGGCTGTTGGCAGTGGAAGAAGCATTGTACACATTGCCCTTCTCCTTTCTCATGGCAGTCTAGTAGATCCCAAGTCCTGGAGGGGCCCATGGCCTGCTGTGTAGATATTGGGATGCTGAGGATAGGGATGGGATGGGGTGGGAGGGGGTGGGATGGGGTGGGATGGCATGGGATGGCATGGGATGGCATGGCATGGATGTTTGGGATGTTGGTGGAGACTTCCAACAAAAGCATGTGCATATGCAGAGGAGGAAGGGGAAGGGGTTACAGACAATCCCACATCTATGGCATGAGAGGAGGGAGGATCTTGTAGATTTGGGCTTTTTTTGCTTACCTGTAAGCAGTGTGAAGTGCTCTGGCAGGACATCCTTGCCCTGATGGAGATGTTTCTTACACATGTGTGCAGTCACACAGATGTTTGTGGGTGTGGGACTGTTGAAGCAAGAGCCACTCTTTGGCTCATGATATTTCTCTATATTTCCCCTCATTCCTTGCCACTCTCCTGAACTGGACTGTTTTAGAGTCAAACTTGGTGCTCTGCACCATGCTGCGGCAAGAGGGATATCAAATATTTAAGAGTTTCAGGTGCTTCTCCTACATTATCAGGCATGAAAAGATGTTCTGTCACTTGAAAAAAGCCAGCAGTGTGACATGTCCTTCCTGCTCGAGGTCTCTTCTGGCAAGAGAGATGTCTCTTATAACAAGGGGCGCAAGGCTGCCTGGAAGGATCATCTCTTATATTAGTTATTTATTAGCTATCAGAAGATGTTAAGATTTAAATAATGTACAAATTTGCCTTGCAGGTCTGATAATGTATGCATAGGCTCTCAAAAAGGTATTTAAAAATATTTTGGACTCCCATAATTAATTGACAAACGATTTTTTAATCGTTTCCTGGCATGACTTTCATCAATCAGATGTAGATATAAAGAATTTAGACGCTTCTCCAATGATCCATAATCATAACAGAAGCCATATAGACTTGCCTGTTCTCTCTCTGTCTTTGCCATCTTTGAGTAATGCATGTTGGGCTGAAAAGCATTTTACACAGAGTTCCAAGAAGGAAAGGGCGTTATGTTGGGTGTAAAGACCAGACTGACTCTAATCCCCAGCGTTCATTCTCTCCCCACTTGTCTAAGGTGGGTGAAATTGCGATCTGTAGAAATCAGAGGAAAGTCACATTTCCTCAGTCAGTCCAGCATTTCATTCCAGAGCAAAGAAACTGAATTACACAGGGGGAAAAGTGCAAATAAAAAAAAACCAAAACCACAAATAAAAAAAATAATAATCAAACCATGGTGTCAGCAGAATATGTCTGGAAATATAAGCGTGCAGCAACAGAGGCTTTTCCGGATTGCTGCATCCTGCTCTACAGTCTGCAAATTCACAACATTGATAAATGGGAAAGAGCCCTCCAGGAAGCTTGAATATGTATCTCAGTCTGAAAACTCACAGTATAAAAGCTGTTTCAGTGAAAAATAGTAAAAGAAATGGGTCCTCTACAAGTGGAACAAAAGGTACTAATGGGCTACTCGATCCAAAAAGCAAAGGTGTGAGACTCTCCAGTGGATACAGCTCAGAGCTAGAGAAAATTTCAGGCGAGAAATAAGGCTAACATTGTTAATAATGAAGGTAATTAACCACTGGAGCAGCCCCTCAGAGGATGTTGCGGTTCCTCTGTCGTCGGCAATTTTAAGTCAGGACTGGCTAATTATTTTGTAAATGCTGTGCTTTAATTCAAAACGGGATTGCTGCAGGGGAGTCCTGCAGCCTGTGTGGCACAGAAGCCGAGGCTGTACGGTCCCGGTGGCCCCTTTGGCTCCGCATCAGTGATCTGTGGGAAGCTGAACACAGAGGTGGGGTGACATCTCACATCCTCCTGTTTATCCCAGCGCTACACCTTCTGGCTTTATTTAGCAGTGCCACTTCTTCCCCCCGCTCCTGCCAAAGAAACATACTCTTGTGCTAAAAATTATTTGACCGACTGCATCATTTCTTCATTTTTCATCTCAGTCGGGGCTTCTGTAACAACACAACTTTTATTCCAAAGGAACAGAATCAGACATCTAATGACAGAGAATCACTGCATAATGCTGCATAACTTAATTTAATTTTAAGTCTGGCTTTTCTCCCTGTACATGACAAGAAGAAATCAAAGGGTGTTCTGTCAGTCAGGTTGTCGTATCTGTAAGAAGATGAGAGCAACATCCTTCCTTAGAAATGTTGAGGGAATAATAGAAAAAAAGGATTGAAGGGACACATACTGTTCCCACTGGGACATCCAGGAGGTGATGGCAACTGCTCAGTCAGTTGTGCTTTGGGTGCCTTCCGTGTCGTACCCGAGCAGCCACAAGAGCGCTCTTCGTTGCATGTAATTCCATCAGCCCCAGAAAGTTCTTCTGGCAGAAAGAGAAGTGCTGCAAGAAAAGCTTGGCTGAACTCACTTCCCTGCAGCCAAAGGCAAAGGAAAACTTTCACTTGAGAAATGAGGCATCCTTCTTCACTGCTGAGATATTTAAGGAAGCAAAGGCCAAATCTACCAGAAACCACTGGTGATCAGCGCTCCTAATTAAATGTTGTAGGTTAAGAGACTAACCAGGAAGCTACTGGCATTAGACCAAAAATGTATGTGAAAAATAATGGGTATGGGGAACGGCAAACACAAATAAAGCATCGTGTTTCTGGAGTATGGCAAGTTCATACCCAAACATCTGTTTTTGGGATATGCCTTTCAAGCTTCTTCCTCTCCCCTCTTCTTCTACCCCAGGAGGCAGAAGGTAACATCAAATCTTTGCTGTGACTGTCCCTGTAGAGTGATAGTGGCTGAGATGAGGGACTATGAGTCACTGTCCTTGTACGGAGGCTGCTTCCAGTAAGCCCCTTATGAATCATGGCTGAGACCAGACCAAGGGTCACAGTTTCCTAAACAATGATTTAAATTGATTTTGGCTTCTTAACTCAAGCATACAGTCCAAAAAAAAAGCCCTGTGCATCTTAAATTCACCTGGGATTCCTGTTTGCCTTTGGAGAACACTCCAGCTACAGCAAATATGCCTTGGTGTAATATCCAGCTGGTCCCAGCCTGAGCCTGCAAGGCCCAGAAACACAGCAGAATAGCCCAAATCCCATGTGTTGAAACAGTCCCATAGTGCAGAAAAGCAAGCAAGATTCATGGGAGAGGAAGAGGAGAAGGAGAAGCCAAAGAGCAGCAAGTATAATGCCACAGGTCTAGGGATAGGGACATCAGAGCTCTGAATCCTGCCTCCTTCAGCATTCCTGAAATTCGTGCAATAATTATTTAATGTAAAATGTGTAAATGAAGGAGAGTTAGGAACATGAACTCAGTTTCAGACTCAGCACCCCTGTACTGCCTATACCTCAGGAGGCAGAGGTCTTTTCCATTTCACCCGTCCAATTTCTCCAGTTAACTTGACTTTCTGTACCAGAATTCAACTCTAAATTGCTTATGTTCTTCTGGATGGAATCCCTGTGGGCCATCTGTTTTAGTGGATCGGGATTGCACCAGATGTGGATATGATTTGTATTGAATCTGAAATTCTACACAAACCAGTGTTAAATTTTCATTTGATTTACAGACCAAATTGGCCTAATTCACTTGGTTTGGTTCTCGGTTTTCCAACCTGCCATGACCTTTTTTTGGACAAGTTGGAAAAAAGATGGGAAAATCAAAAGGTCAACATAATTTGAAAAGACCTTACAAAATACAGAGGGCCTGGCAGAACTGTTAGCCTTTGCTATATATCTTTATTTCTTCTTTTGGGGTTTAGTTTTAGACTCTGTACTTTGTATTACAGAGGGATAAGTTTGTGATTGGCGACAAAGCCGAGTGCCAGCACATGTTCAGAGAATTTCGCACTGTACACAAACAGTTTCTGGTATGTTGCTGTAGCTTGTAGCCCTTGGTGATTATATATAACCATGTGAAGGATGGTGGAAAAGAAAAAATGAGTGTTGCAATTGGAAACAAAAACCACATGTGAACTGCCCCTGCACTTGGGCAACACAGCCAGTCCTTGTAGACATCAAAAAAACCAAGGATCACCTGGTGTCCGTCTAATCTTCATAAATTGGCCAGCTGGTGAGGACATAAATTGTCAGAAGATTTCAGCACACACTGAGTTCCCAAGCAGAGTCAACTGGCCCAGCTTGAAGGTGTGAATCCAGATGCCAGAGAACATTTGGGAGCTGGAACTGCAAAACCAGCAAAACCGACTATCTCGTGCCAGCATGTTTTCCTCTGCTGGGGATATTTTTGCATATCACATGCATTTTTATATACACAATAAATTATCTCTGTGCCTAGAAAGTGAAATGTTAACAAGACATTGCCAATACAGGTGCAAAATAAAAAAAAAAAAAACCAACCATATTGGTTTTAATTTTTTACTCCAAGATTTACAGAATCTAGGTTTGGAAGGGAAATGAGTCCTAGAGGGGAGGTGTCTCCAACAAGAAATGTAAAGACAGTTTGATAAATAGACATCGGAGATGATGCAATGTCTCAGTGAGATGGCGATAATGGTCACAAGCAGTGAATCATAAAGAGTCTTATAGGGATATATCTCCAACCAGAATCATGAAAGGGAAAACACAACCAGACTTGGGATCCGATACCAGACTTGTGAGAAAAAAATCATGGCTTTTCAGTCCACTCAAGACAAAAAACTTGTGATGGTATCTATGTGCTCTGATCATAGAGCAGAACCCCATTGTCTTGGCCTTGGTACAAAATAATAATAATGCAAGTCTCTACCCTAAATTGTTCATAGCTCATAGTTCACAGCTGGCATTTATTATTGTAAATTCCTCTTCATTTTTAAGGCTTACAAATCCTTTCTTCCCCACAAACTTGCTACTTTTCTGACAGCAATTCTCCCTCTACTTTTGCCTTTTTGATTCTACATCCTATGTAATGTATCTCAAAGACTTTTAGCATGTTAACAAAGTCTGCACAGCTCTTCTAGCAAACTAGGCTGGACTCTCTGTTTCCCAAACAACATCGGAGAAAGATAAGATATTGCGATGATTGCAGGTTATGTATTTAGGGATTAGCTGCTGTGTGCGGAATCCCCAATTCTCTCCCTATTATGGTAGTGCAAGATAAGACCCAGATTTTGCACCTCTGCTAATTTCTTTTCACTTACCATACCTGTGCAAAAAGAGATAACCTTTATTCTCTTATCAGGTATCAGCTGCTATATCACACAATTGCAATCCTCTCAATTAACGTGTACCATCATAAAAAGAACCAAGGGCAATCCTCTCGATTAACATGTACCATAGTAAAAAGAACCAAGGATCGCAGACCCATCTAGAAAGGTAAAGAGAACATTTCTGAGACCATGGGGCAAGGAGAAGGGGGATTTAAACGGCCAGTATGCAATTACTGCATTAAGGAATGGCCAACCTGACTACAATCTGTCTACTGGATCTCTGGTTTGTTTTGTTTTACAGTGGAAAAAAAAAATCATCCAGCAAAGATTATTTTGATCCTTCATTACAATTAGCTGAAGGTTGGAGATTGGAAAGGGCCAATGGAAGGGTCTAAAGGTGGTTGTGGACATTGTCTAAAGAAAAGCTGTGAAGCTTTGAAGAGGCCAGTCCTGGAAACAGAAAGGTTAAGAAGTTGGGACTCCACCAGGAGTTAGGAAGCAATAACGAGGTCTCCCTGCAAAGAGGACTTCTTATAAAAGCTTCTTCAGCACAAGGGCTAATGAGGCCTCATCCTGAGGGGAAATGGGCTCTGCCATTTGAATGAATCATGGATGCTGGGATGGGGCAGTGAGACGACTCATTTAAAAAGATTTAAAAACATGTGCTGGCCACAGCAAGAGCGAGTTGATTCCTCAGCGGTGAGCCTTGTCAACAGGCTGGCCAGGGGCCAGCAGAGAGGGAAGCTGTCACCAGAAGGAAGCTGTCACCTGCAAAGGAAGCCTTATTGCAGCAGTAATGCTAAACCAGGAGCCCATAACATTTGACTGCAGAGATAAAGAAGGCATGGAAAATGGGGTTTTATACAAAGAGAACTGAGGAATAATTCCAGCAGAGTTAAGGTTTTAGATCAGGAAGTAGAGAAGTACTTTGTACATGGGGACAGAAGGAAGCCTGGGATGAAGAATGCAAAGTGAATACCCACATAGAATCAGAGAATGGTTTGGGTTGGAAGACCTTAAAGATCATCCAGTCCCACCCCCCTGCCCTGGGCAGGGACATCTCCCACCAGACCACGTTGCTCAAAGCCCCATTCAACACAGCCTTGAACCCCTCCAGGGATGGGGCAGCCACAACTTCTCTGGGCAACCTGGGCCAGGATCTCACCACCCTCATAGTGAAAAATTCCTTCCTAATATCTCATCTAAATCTCCCCACTTTCAGTGTAAAACTGTTCCCCCTCGTCCCATGGCTCCCCTCCTTGATCAAGAGTCTCTCCCCAGTTTTCCTGTATCTCCTTTAGGGACTGGAAGGGGTTCTAAGGTCTCCCCGGAGCCTTCTCTTCTCCAGGCTGAACGCCCTGAACTCTCTCAGCCTGTCCTCCCAGCAGAGGGGTTCCAGCCCTTGGATCAGCTTCGTGACCCCAATGCATGTGGAGGAGAGCAAGATAAGAGTATAAAGAACAAATTCTAAAGGAAATACTTTGCTTTTTGACATCCCTCTCAGTCTTCTGATCTGTCTGTCCCTTATGGCTGGCACTACTCTCTCGTGGTAGACTGATGCTCCATATTCTTGCCAAGACCCATGAGCCAGAAGCTGAAGGTACATTCTGCTTAATGCACTTGACATTATGTTTATACAATGGGTCACACCAGGCTGCCAGGTTTTAAATGCTGCAACTGGTGACGGTCCCAGAAAGATAAATTGATATGTGTACTGAGTGAGATGTGGGAAACCTGCTGTCCAAGTGATAGTGTGGCTCCATGCACATACAGCAGGCAGGTGAATTCAGGTTTGGATCCACAGTGAGTACACAAAGTATCATTACGTGCACATTTTCCAGATGTCTAGCAGCCGAGGGTTGCTGGGCATCTGGAAAAACATCGAGGGGGTGTGATCCGGGAAGAGCCATGCTACCTGTGAGTTTCTGTCACAAGTAGATTTTGGTCAAATATTCCATAACACTCATGTTATGTGTGATAAATGGTAGCTCAGGGGCCACAGGACAGGAGGTCCAAAACTCTTCTCCCACCTTGGATCATGGCACAAAAGAGAAGATGCCTCCTTGACAGCCAAGGTCAGCTATAATGCAAAGCAGCCTGAGAACCTGCAGGACAGAAACTGGCTTCCCCATGGGATCCATAAAAACTTGGGAGCTGTCAGGATCTGAGCTGTGGTGGGATTATTAACTCAGACTGGTGCATTGATGTCCACCATGGAGTGCGATTAAACACTTGCGCTGGGAGCCTTCAGGGGTACAAAGATAAGGTAAAGGCTCATTTTCCCCAGAAGCAATTTTCTTATTGTGTTGAATGACCGAGAAGCTTCTGGTGGAGTCTTGGGTCCTCTTAGAAACCACACTTGCACAGATTGTGCAGAAACATGTTAACTCCGCTTTCCCTTAACTGTTTTTCCCAAAGCACTCCAGAGCAAGTATTCTTGGAGAAGAGGCTAAGAACCAGTGCTTGAGGTTCAGCAATTTATTACCGACTCCTGCCCCGTAAAGGTAACAAAAGCTGGCACAAAAGACACAACAGCAGTTGCTAAATGACAAGATGGAGCAGCCCACATGGAGCATGGAGGGAGAAGCACAGATGGCAGAGAAGGGCTTGCAGGAGACTGTGGGAACGCGGTCAGAATGCAAATCCCATCGAAGCATTTTGGTAAATAATTTGCCTAATAAAAAAGCAGTTTAGTTTTAGAGTCCTGGAAGCCTTTTCATGTTACTTCCCCACACACTGAACAGGAAACTGGGAGAGATTACAGCTGTGTCCTGCAGGGTAAGAATAAACAAAGGATTTAAAAATAAATCCTTATTATAATCTGAGAGATAAAGCCAACTCTTCTGGAGGAAGAGCCAGGTGGAATAAATAGTTTCCTCGTAATTCACAGAGAACCAGGAACATTTGCTGCTTTGTGAATGAAGCAAACATTGCTCTGTTTTGCCATGGGTTTTAGTGTTTGAGAGCAGGAGAGCAAGAGGGTGGAAGAAGGAAGGAAGGAAGGAAGGAAGGAAGGAAGGAAGGAAGGAAGGAAGGAAGGAAGGAAGGAAGGAAGGAAGGAA
>JAOXNO010000041.1:1920329-1931232 GCA_028565335.1 Limnodromus scolopaceus | reverse complement strand
TTGATGCAGCCCAGGACACGGTTGGCTCTCTGGGCTGCCACCGCGCACTGCCGGCTCATGTTGAGCTTCTCATCCACGAGCACTCCCAAGTCCTTCTCCTCAGGGCTGCTTTCCAGCCATTGTCCGCCCAACCTGTATTTGTGCCTGGGATTGCCACCTCCCAGGTGCAGGACCCTGCATTTGGCTTGGTCAAACTTCATGCGATTTGCACAAGCCCACCTCTCCAGCCTGTCCAGGTCCCTCTGGATGGCATCCTTTCCCTCCAGTGTGTCAACCACACCACTGAGTTTGGCGTCATTAACAACCTTGCTGAGGGTGCACTCTATCTCACTGCCCCTGTCACCGACAAAGATGTTGACCAGCACTGGTCCCAGTACGGACCCCTGAGGAACACCACTCGTCACTGGCCACCAATTGGACATTGAGCCATTGACCACAACACTTTGAGTGCAGCCATCCAGCCAGTTCCTTATCCACCGAGTGTTCCATCCATAAAATCCGTGACTTTCCAATTTTGAGACCAGTATGTCTTGTGGGACAGTGTCGAACGCTTTGCACAAGTCCAGGTAGACAACATCTGTTCCTCTGCCCTTGTCCACCAAGTCTGTGGCAGTATCATAAAAGGCCACTAAATTTGTCAGGCACGATTTGCTCTTGGTGAAGCCATATTGGCTGTCTCCAATCACCTCTTTATTTTCCATGTCCCTTAGCAAAGATTTCAGGAGGCTCTGCTCCATGATCTTGCCAGGCACAGAGGTGAGACTGACTGGCCTATAGTTCCCAGGGTCTTCTTTTTTTCCTTTTTTAAATATCAGGGTTATGTTCCCCTTTTTCCAGTCTGCGGGAACTTTGCCAGGCTGCCATGATTTCTCAAATATGATGGAAAGTGGCTTAGCAACTTAATCTGCCAGCTCCCTCAGGACCCGTGGATGGATTTCGTCAGGTCGCATGGACTTATGCACTTATATGGCCCACTCAATGCCTACTCCTAAAGTCTGGGGTGAAAAAAAGGCACAAAAAGGTAAATATTTGGAAGCAGAGTGACTTGGAAGAAAAAAGCAGCCATGCAGAACAGGCACGAAGTCTCCTCATTGTAAAAACCTGTTTGTATTTGCACGTGGGGCTGGTCGGGGTGGTCAACATCATGGTCCTTGTTGCCCCCCTGTCCTTGGCTGATCTCAAGAGGTTGTGCCCCATCACAACCCAGCTGACGACTGTGCAAGGGTTGTGCAAATGAACCTGGGGGAACATCCTTGACTCCAAAGTCTTCTCCAGGCCACCGGGTTCATCTCCACATCTCCAGGTTCACCAATATCATAAAATCATAGAATAGTTTGGATTGGAATTGATCTTAGGGATCATCTAGTTCCACCCCCTGCCTTGGGCAGGGACACCTCCCACCAGACCAGGTTGCTCAAAGCCCTGTCCAACCTGTCCTTGAACCCCTCCAGGGATGGGGCAGCCACAGATTTTCTGGGCTTCTCATCATCTGAAAGAGTTTGGTGTTTGCATGTGGGATGAGCTAGGGCTTTGTACTTATCCATTCCTGCAGATTTTCAGTCCTTTCATCCTGTGCTTAATGCCACCTTTTTTTTTTCCACTGCTACCAGTGTATTAAATGAGGCCACACACGGCTGTTATTATTATTATTATACATTATGTTACGTTATATTATATTAAGAATAGTGATAATAGTATTGTTAACAGTAATGATGACAATAACTATAGCAGTAACAATAACAACAAATCTTCCAAAGATATTGAATTGTGACAAATTGACACCCTTAAATTTTACGGCTGCTTTCGCCTCTCTGGCTGATTTCCAGCACTGTGTTTTTCTTAGTGCTAAATTACGTGGTGATTTCCTCTCTGCTTCTCCCAAAGGGGCTCTCTAGGTGGGACTTCAATAAAAATCCCCTAATAATTAATGTTTATCCTTTATTATATTGTGTAGGCCTGGTCTTTTCTTTTAAATTTCACTTTAGTGTTGATTCAGTAAGGTATTCAGGAGTGTTTTGTAACAGTACGAATGTGAATCCACTGCATAGAAATACACTCTTACACTTAAAATAAGTGGTGGAGCAAACCTGGGCTTTTGTTTCAGACCTGTGCGGGAATATGTAATGTATTCAGCTGCCCCCATTTAAACATTATTTCTGAATTTTGCCCCAAGCTGAATTAATTCCCAAATAGAATATTCTTCAAAGTTTCCCATGTCGTGTCAGCAGCTCTTTAAATGCACATATTTTAGATATATGCATTGGTTTCTTGATTATGAAAAAGTGTTATTAAATATGTAATAAAATATTTATGCAGTATGACTTTAAAGCTAAGAATATTAGATCACAAGAGATTTCTCTAATTGAAATAGTCATTGTGTGCAGCTAGAGTTTAATTTAAATTCTGCCTAGCCTACTTAAAACTTAAAACAGTAACATACAGATGACACCTGATCTGTATTGCTTTTCAAATCCAAGTGATTGCAATATTATTAATACTTTGCTACATGGAAAATCAAATAAAATCTTTCCATTCAATGAGTATCGCCATCTGTGTGACTTGATTATTTGCAAGTTTTTATAATGTGATTAATAAATAAAATGCACAAGTGTGAGAATGTGCATACACACACATGCATTCATATACTGTATACAAATAGTAGCATCATGGCCAAAATTTAGTGAGATACTTTAACAGATGCTTAAAATTAAGTCTTCGAATAACGAAGTCTTTGAATAAATGTCCATTTTTAACTGTGTAATTAGTCCATCACGGTCTGCTTGATTTTTTTAGAGTTAGTTTGACACTACTCACTTATCTGGGTCCCTCACTTCTAAGAAATGTGGGTCCTGAGCTAATTATCAAGTCTCACTTCACAATCCATGGAGAGAAAAAGGCATCTTTGGTGGAGTCCCTTCATGCAAAACCATGATGAATTGGCCCCAGGACACTTCTTTCACTCTTCTGAGGAAGAGGAGAGCTGAGTGTGACTTGCCATGGAGATGTGCAGTGGCGGGCGAAGAGTCCTGCTTCAAGTTCCTGAGATCCCGCTGCTGAAACCCACATTTTAACAGGCCTATTTTAGCTTCTCAGCAACATCATTCTAGAACCGTAGAGCACGGTTGTCAGATGTTTGGGAATGAATAGCTGCTCCAACTGGCATCAAAAATCTGTAAGGTAATGTAGCCTTTGAGCCAAAAAAAAAAAAAAAAAAGGCAATGTTTTCAGGAGGAAAAATAAAAAAATAAAAAATACAAGGATGAGCACTCCATAAAGATGAGTGACGGTCTCTGGTGGCACCCGAAACGGAGGAGCAGAGCGATAGCATTGTTCAGGAACACGTAACGCACCACATCGCTGGGATCTGAAACACAATTCTGTATTTCCAGGCCTGAGCACAATGAAGGGAGCCCAGTGACAAGGTTGCTGTTAATAGGAGAGGACTTGTAAGCAGCAATCGGGGACTTTTATCAGCTCATTGTCAAAGCAAAAAAGCAATTTGGAATCCTTGGTCGGTATTAGTGCATGCAAGGGCTCCCAGGGAATAGTTATACTCACTGAGACGTGTTTTGAAAATGTGCTTTTTAAGGTCTCCAGGCTTTTCAGCTCATTGCAGAGACAATACGTGGTGGCAGTTTTGGTGTAAGAAAAGAGAATAATGAAATCTTTCTCTGTTTTGATCAAAGGGAGACTATTTCTTTTTCAGCTTAGACAGACATTGTGCTTTCAAAAGTCTCAGAAATCCCAAATCACATTTAAAGGCTTAAGATTTCTAGTGAAATCTCTAGATGAATCAGCAAAAGAGAACCAAAGGCCCCATGATCTTGTGATTTTTGTCCTGTATCACAAATCCCAATGGAAGCCGTGTAATCTGCCCCTGTAGTTCAAGAAAGGATCAGACATAACCCTTTTTGACAGATACACATCTAACCTGTGCTGCAGGACCTCCAGCGTAGAGATGTGACAACCTCCACCCGACTCTTCCACTACACTATTACCCTTCACTCTAGAAAGATTTTTTTCACAATGCCAAGCCCAAATTTTCCTTTCTGCAACTGGAAACTATTTATTCTTGTTTAATAAATTATTTATCCTTGGCTTTCTTGACAATAGAGAAATAGTTATTCCTTTCTTCTTTCTGGTTGTTTTTTTAAAAATCTATTTGAAAATTTCCTCTGAATTCCACAACCACTAGCCACCACCCATCCCCTTTTGTAGACGACTAGGGATGAATTTCTTAATGATTGTTTTAAGGGTTTGCTGTCCTCTGTCCATGTTCTGACTCATCACTTCATTACTTTGAGGAATCACAGCTGAGAGCTGAAACATCCACTGGCTCCAGACCAGGCTGCTGGAAATAAAGTTTGCTGCTCCAGACTTGATTGCTTCTTGTTAAATATTTCCATGATATATAGATTTCTGGAGTTTAATCAGATCACCAATGAAATAAAAATAGCAACAATAAAAAGATTGGAGCATTTCACAGCTCTCTTTAACAAAACCAAGCATTTTTTTAATGACTCAATACTTAAAGCCCCTTAGGCTTTTCCAAAGCGGGACGTACTCAAAGATTCAAGGAACCATCGTGGTAGATGGGAACTGTAAACATTCAGGAGTTTCCAAAGGTATTCTGGTCACTAAGTAATGTGTTGGAAGGAAAATGTTGAAATTGCACTGCTCAGAAACCTCATTTAACATTTTTTTCCCTTTAGAAGCTTTTGCCAATATACTTCATGAAATATGCAACTTTCACATTGATTAGGATGAAACATGTATCCTTAAAAGTCAGAGCTCAGATCTTCCTGGGATAAGTTTTGGCAGAGATGTCTCAGATTTGGCTGCCAATGCCATTGAGATGACCAAATTTTGATCCATCTGAGAGTGTCCTCCTGGGCTTCCTTCAATGCTGAGGGTCTTCCTTGGGCTGAATGTCCTGCTCCAGGGGAAAAATCAGCTGGGACCTGCTGGTCCTGCCCAAGGTGTGTGACACCAACCACTGCCTCCTGTCCCAGCGGGCAGCTCCCACGGAAACCACCCACCTTTGAGGGACAAAGTGGAAGCAATCACCCAGATCGTTGCCCCATAATTTTGCTTTCACAGAGATAGGTGGAATTTGATTTGTTATAGCTCTTTGATTTGTTCTGTGTGTTCGTACCTTTCCTGTAAACAGGTACTTCATAGATATTTATGTATTTCGTACATATTACAGCACTTTAACAATATATTTCAACATATTTCATAGGTATTTAATAAAATGCACTGATTCAAAGGGTCTTGCATGTTACTGAGAGTCAGACAAGCAATCCCAAGACTTCCCGTGCTGAATTAGTTCCCCTCTGTGGGAGAAACCAGCGGCCGGGTGTGTGCCCCACTGCTCCCTGCCAGTCCCCGATCTGCTCTGCAGCCCCTCTGCTCCCATCACACCCAACAACAGCATCGTTACTGCAGCTAGAAAAGCTCCAGCTTCAGAAGTTGGCAGAATTTTTGTCTCCTGGGTCTTGCCTTAGGTATGGTCGTCTTCTTTGGGCAGCGGGGTCTTGTTACTGATTGGTTTGGTTTTTTTTAGTTCAGTGGCAGATGTGGGGTTAAACATAGAACCATTCCCAACAGTGCTGGGTACTGCATGAATGACCCAGCAGAGCCGTGCTAATAGACAAATCACACCCACCAAGGAAATGTAAGAATTAATGTCACCTCCATTCGCTGACAGTTGATGAAGGCAGAGAGAAAATCAGTGATTTGCCAGAGGTCACGCAGGTGGAAAACCTACTGCGCTCGCTTGACTCCCTGCGTCTCGGTTCAGTGCCACAGCACAAGTTTGTTCTTGGAGTAAAAACTTCGTTTTCCTTCTTAGCCAGTGTAAGGGCAGGATCAATGCAGCATAAGAATTTTCCTCATTCTCCATCTGACCATTGCAATAAATTACAGTGACTTGGACGGCACTGAGAAATAAGGTGGGAAGAGGGGTATCTGATTGACACGCTTCCTTTAGCGCTACCAGGGGAGACACAGACCCCGCGGGAATGACCCTCTATCAGCTACCCCCAATTATTCTCCAGGCACTTGAAAACAAACAGTACAGACTTCTTTCATTCTTTTGGAGAGCATAGAAAAGAGGAATTTTGGTCTTTGCTTGAATATAAACATGAGTTTCGAAATACAGCCCCTACAAAAATTTTCATTCAGCATTTAGCAGTTAAATCGGGTTTTACGAAGCTCTCTCTTAAATTGGTAAATAAAAAAATTCATAGCTATTTTTACAGGCTTAAAGAATATGGATCAGAGATGTGGGATATGTGCATACTATATTAGTGTGCTTTGGTATTCTTATCTTCCTGCTTTTTAAATATTTAGGCATTGTTTGCTCCTACACTTGCTGTAGGATATTGAATCATCTATTCCGCATTAACTTTTATGTAGCAATATTCCTGAAGCACAGAAGGCTTTCATCTACTCAAAAAAAATTATATTGATAACTAAGCTTCTTTTCATAAGTTATATTAAATCAAGGCATTTGGTGATAACATTAATGATTGTGCATAACCCAGATTAGGTGTGAATTATAACAAATCCGGCTATTCATATTGTCAAATGTGAACATTCACTTGCCCTCCTTAAAGGCTCCTTCTTAAAAACAAAGGCAAATGATGATCCCCAAGCCTGTAGATTCCAGGCTCTATGAAAAAAGACCAGCATAATGACAAGCCAACATGCAACCGGCCTTTTCTATCCCCTCGTGCCTCTGTTTCCCCACGTTTGTTCCTCCCCAAATCACCTAAATCTTTCCCTTCCTCTACCCTTGAACATCCCATAATGGGATGTTCCTCCCTGAACATCCCATAACCATTCCTGTGCAATCCCAAAATGTCCTTCGCTGCATTCCCTAGCACATTCCACACTCCTGGACAGTGACCCCTCAGTCCCAAAGGTGCTCCAGCATTGACTCCTCCTCATGGGTGTCACCCCTGACTCTTGGGGCTGAGGGTCATTTTGACGGGGTGGCTCATCCCCAGGGCTCATCCTTAAATTGGGATCTAAATCTATGGAGAATGCACAAGTTATCAAAGAGAAAAGAAGCACGTGATGGGGTTTTTGAAAAGGTAGGAGACCTCGGCATGCTTGGCTGAGCTATCAAGAAGCCACCCGGAGTAGCAGCTTTCAAACATTTGGTTTTTTGTTCTGTTATCTCCACTATTCAGGAATACTGGTGTTGCAAAAAAGCAAACATGACCAGTGCTCTGCTCTCCATGGGTCATCATGGCAGCTGTGACAGAGAAAGACACCATTAATCCTTACTGCAGTGGTTTTGGGTCCCTGTCCTGGCCATGCTTCTAGACATGCTGGAATAGACAAAACCTATGTTGTAGAATCATAGAACGGTTTGGGTTGGAAGGGACCTTAAAGATCATCTCATTCCCACGCCCCGCCCTGGGCAGGGACACCTCCCACTAGACCAGACTGCTCAAAGCCCCGTCCAAACCTGACCTTGAACTCCTCCGAGGATGGGCCAGCCACAGCTTCTCTCTTCCAGTGCCTCACCACCCTCACAAAAAAGAATTTCTTCCTAGTAAGCTTAACTACTTAATTTTTTGCAGGAACAAGAGCCTAAGTCCAATGGCATCTCACTCTTTCTCTGTTATTATCACTCATTTATCGATCTGGGTAACACTTCTCCTTGGCAATGACCATGAGGAGCCCAATAAAGCTCCTACATTGTGTTTCAGTGTAGGTAGTACCAAGCTTCATCTCTGGCAAGGGAATGAGATAGGCACCCACTGCTAATGGCCTTCATTACATATTAATTGTCTCTATATTTGAAACAGATACAGCATTTAAACCTGTCACTCACTTTCGACTCCGTCACCTCTTGCAGCAATTCCAATTCTCTTTCAGCATGAAGGTGCTTTCTGTGGCAGGAACAACTGCTTTCCCTTCTTCTTCCTGGCTTCCCACCCCCAAGGGCTGGAAATGCAGCTTTAAGACTTTTAACTTCTCCTGAATATACACTTGAACTTATTTAAGAAATTTAATCAGAGAGAAGACTTTCCCCATTGTGGAAAATTTCCTGATCAGAAATTCAAATGAACACGTATTTATTCATTCAGATACTCAGGCATGGAAATCTCTGCACTTTGAGTACAAACACAAAGATGTTTTTATTTTAATCTCACTTCTTCAAATTAACATAGTCATATAGTTTTCAAAATTAAAAACTCAAAGGATTAAACCCAACTGGCAAACATGGCTTGGAAATCATCTTGTGTCCCAAATATTAAGATTACTAAATGTAGATGAAAGAGGCAATTCCAGAAGAAATTTCTGTTCCTTCATGACTAAGGAAGATAAGCCTTAGCTATATGTGCATGGAAAAATGTAATATGATTTATTTTCCAACAGACAAAACTACTGCATATTGCTCTAGGTCACAGAGCAATGTGACACAGAGCAATAAAACCCCAGGGGGCTCACATGCTGATGATGGCTGTAATTATTGATTAATTCTGTTTTAGAAAGCTTGAAAACAAGTCCATCTTGAAACAGACCACAACGTAATGCCTCTCTTGTTGTGTGAAACTCAAATGTACCCCTCATTAGAGCTGCCTGAGGCTTTCAGACTTGCCAAGGGATAGAAGTCATATCTGGCAGGGGGGGAAGGAAATTAATACATTCAATTTTTTGGAGAGAATTTTAATAAGGATTAAACTAGGCTGTTTAAAAAAAAACAACAAAACAACCCAAACCCACCATAAGCAGGTTTTCTAACCTGAACAGAGATAGGAGGCTCTTGTAGTTTTTTAGAAGAAAACAGGCTTCTTTCCCACACTATCTTGTTAAAGAGATTACTATTTCCTCCTTGTATATTAACAGCACCTGGAGGCGAGTGCCCAGCTGTGCTCAGCACAATGCAGACAACCAGGCGAGGCTGATCCCTGTCCCACAGCCTCAGCTGTTCACAATTAAGATGAGAGACACCTGAGACTTTTTCAGGTCCTTTTTCGCTCCAATTCTAACCATTTTACCCTGGTGGGAGCTCCATCACATGGTGGGTGGCATCACCTCCTTTGACTCGATGGGTCTGTTTCAATTAGGAATCTTGTCCTTTTGCTTTTCAAAAGAATCAGTCCATGTCTCCATGCTGGGAACACTGCATACCCACATGAGCTGTGCTACGATGACTGAGGAGGGATGAAAAAAGCTGCCTTTCAACTGTTATTATAGGCAGAAGATACCTCCTACTAAGAAAAGGCCACTGGATACATGTGTTACTGAGAATAGAGGGTTTATGTTGGTCAGTTTGAAAACATGAGGTGGAGAACTGCAGAAAAAACCTTATGAAACAGTCTCAGAAATGCCTAAAACTTCACACTCCTCCATGGTGCAACCAAAATCTGCTTGCTCTCTCAGAGGGGACACAACATCTCGGAAGGAGGACTCTGGAGTGCACGGGCATCATTCATTTACCGCGGAGACATAATAACATTGCCAAGACATCTCCTGGGAGAGGGCTGCACCACCAGTGTCTAAAATCTGCCATTTGACTGGTGTTATCTGAGAATCAGCTCTGGGATCATCGCGGTTAAGGGTTTTTTGGGCTGTGCTTCGGCATCAGCTTTAGCATCTCTTCTTCTCTCATGAGGTTTGCAGAGGTTTACAGGGGTAACTTTTGAATCTTTGACCTCTGGTGGCACAAGATTGAAGAAAACAGAGACATGGAGACATCATGTGCACACTGAGTTCTTGTTTGCATCCAGAATCTCCAGAATTACCTGATGGATGTGAGTTTGATATGCGGGGATAATTCTGAAATTTAAGGTCTGCTTTAAGAATTTAAGTATAGAAAGTATCCTGAGTTCCATTGGCCTGAGAACCATAAGCGTTTTGAAAATTCAGGTTGTCCTTTATTTTCAGCAAGTTGACTTGGCAAGGATATTAGCGTGGGTGTACAGACAGGTAGGCTCATAATTTGGGATATCAAATTTAAATTGTCTGCATACGGATGGACTGCCCTTGTGACCATGCACACTTTGCTCACCTACAGTCCTGTCCCCTGCCAGCCCTCAGACAGCAGCAGTGGTAGGTGATTTTTCATTAATGTGGAAAAAAACAACCCACCCAACCAACAACTCGCTAATCTTATCCTCTATCATGTCGTGATTAGATATTTTCCCTTCCAACAGTATTTTAGCAGTAGCCAGGCTATTAAAAATTGAGAGGATCATGACCTGAATGTGGAGTCAGCCTATTTGATAAGCTTTATAGCTTCCAAGGCTGCCTTGCTGGAAATATCTGAGCTGGCCGTGTTCATACCACTGCTTGTATTGATGTATCCTTAGATCTCCATAAAGCATTTGGTACCACCTGATCCTCAGATCAATGGCTAGGGTGTTGCATGGTTGGCCCGACAGTTACTATGTGAATTAAAGTCTTTCTAGCTGTCAGGAAGACATAATCTAGCTGATATCTCTAATATTGCATCTTAACTATGTTAATATTTGAAACAATAACCAAAAATTCTCACCAATTAAGACTGCAGATGACATTAATTAGGAGAGCAGCAAATTACAAAGAGAACAGGGTGCTAATGTGTAGCTATTGCAATGACTGTTAAAAAAAGGTAAAAACAAACATTGAGTGACTCAATACAGCCTACTAAACTCGCGGACATCGAGGAACAAAGAACGTGTGCCATCCCTTTTCATGTTGGGTATTTGTTCAATTTCCATGGAAGGATTTTTCTGTTTATTCCAATAACTAGAAAATGAATAAGGTGGATTTAGAAACATGACACAACTTTTAAGCAGTGATATATTTAATCCTGGAACAATTTGTGTGACAGGACCCAAAGGGTAATGATTAATGGAGCAGGTTCAAGCTGGAGGCCTGTAACCAGTGGTGTCCCCCA
>JAOXNO010000041.1:1876976-1892364 GCA_028565335.1 Limnodromus scolopaceus | reverse complement strand
CCCCCCCCCCCACACCTTATTTGAATAATATAATAACTACTGGATTCTCCACGCTGTTCTTTGGGAACCTGTGGATTCATGGCACTCATTACAGATCAAAGAACTTAATTCATCTGTATATCCTTGTTTGTGCACCGAAATACAGAATAAGTTGGAGAGTCAGCATATGTTAGAGTGAGCAGCAATCTGTCATGGTAGTAATTTCTCTGCTTGCTGTACTACAGAGGGTTGTGCTACAACAGGGCTCATTATAATGGATGTACTTTATTTTGTTCAACCAGTCATGGTAAAAATATTTGGCTAATGTTTTCATTGCCTGCCATCTGTGTGGTCAGCAAGGTTGTCCAACAACATCCGCAACGTCGCTGCTTCAAACGAGGGCTTAATTGAAATTTAATCGAACAGATCTTTTCTATTAATTAAATACCAGCTGATTAATGCCACGCATTTCGATACGAAATAGCGGCGGCCCGGATTCGGCTCTGCCCGTGCACGGTGGGAGTTGCTCCCTCTCCCTGGCTGCAGCACAGCTCACCCGGTGTGGCAGCGTGACGAAGGCTGACTCTGTCCCCAGAAAAGGCGTTTAAATGCTGCCAAGCCAAATATCAGGAAAACCGCCATAATTAGGGTTGCAAGCACAGTCAGGATCCAGCCCTTCCATTGTTTGCGTTGGGATCAGACATCCATTTGTTTTCTCTCCAGCCCCGCTCAAAGTTTGGAGAAAGTCTTGAGGTGTTTCCTGGCATTGCCCTCTCTCCAAACCTGTGTATCTTCACAGATAAGTCTTTACCTTTGGAGGTTCATAGACGTCTTAGTTCTTTTATATATGTTAAGGGATTTGCAACCCTTCTCCAAGCTAAGGGGGTAGTACACCTTCACAGAACCACAGAATTGTAGGGGATGGAAGGGACCTTTGGAGATCACCTAGTCCAACCCTCTGCCAGAGCAGGGTCCCCTTTCCCTCTTATAAAGGCTGAGGCACATCTTCATCGAGCTGTGCGGAAGAGTGCCCACTGATTGATTTTTTAAATCCCAAATCAGTCAAATCAATGACCCAAATGTGAATTTATTTGACTGGTAGGTTTCTACAGTAGGTTTCCAGTGTAACTACTACAGAGCCTTTCATCTGTGACAGCACCACTCTGAGCTTTGCAATGCTGTTTTTAAGACCCCAGAATGATCAGTCCATGGCCAGTGGAAGTCCTGTCTTTGCTTTCACTCAGAAATTGTGTGCAAAGTGGGAAAGGCAGGGTGGACAGCCAAGCCTTCTCTGGGTCAGGATGGGACTAAGAAGTACATCCAGATATGGGAACCCAGATGTACATGTGGCTTCTGCACTTTAGGTACAGAGCAGAGTATTGCCCCCAGATTACAAGTCCTGACACAAGAGCTGACCATTTAAGAAAGATCTGAAGTCCCACTGCAGACTCACATTCTATTGTATGAACATTGTCAGGAGAAAAAAAAGAAAAGAAAGAAGTACTCATAAAATGGAAAGATAAAGAATTTTAATAAATAGCATCGGCAAAAGCAATCATGCTGCATGTTTCTTGGCCACCTCTTGAAAAATGAAAGAGAGCCTGATGGAAGAAAGCTGCAGTTCTGATTAGTGTCATTCTCAAAACATCTGAACATTTGGAAATGCCCCAGTAACCAGCAGCAATATTCCCAGGGCTGCCCTAAGGTTGACATTGAAGAAGAGGGTGCCAGGATGGTGTCATTAATCTAAACAGTAATTTACATTTATCATGAGAAATAAACCCTGGAAACAAATGGCAGCTTGCTACAATAATTCACCCAACTGGTATGAGGAGTACATCTAGCAATTAACTTTTACCAATCAAAAAGTGCTACAATCCCTATGAAAAAGAGTGATGTAAAAGGAGCATCAGGCTGCAGCATCCTATGGCTTGCTTTTAAATATTCATTGCATATTTTCACCCAAAACCGCTGAAGAAAAATGGAGTCGTTAAGAAAAAATAATAGTCCGTGAGCAATTCTTTAACCTACCAGATCCCTGTAAAATCCAGGTCTTAGTGGTACCAAAGCACCGTGATATTATTGTGTGTGTGAGGATGAAAAGTACAATTGATACTGGGTTCATTTCTTCAAGAGTTCAGTAAAACAGCCTCAAGAAAGACATGAATTTCAATAGAGCTCTCCCAGCCCTGAGTGCAGCAGGGAGTAGGCAGCACCCCGTGAGAACAGGTAGATGTTCGAAAGCATCTGAAAAGCTGCAACACAAGACACAAGTAATGAGCCCCTCTCTGATGTGAGTCTCTCTCAACCCATAGCTGCTCTTTGACCACTCGCATATTACTGACAGTAATAATACCCCTTAAATCTTCCTTCCTACTTGCCCTTGGACTTATTTAGGGCAGTAATTTCAATCTGCAGCTGGAGCCATTATAAATATTTAATTAAAATGATTTTTTTTTTCCCTTCAAGAATTTTTTTCCCCAAAAACATTGAAACTTTCAGATTTTCACTTCCTACATGGAAGTCCCCTTTTTTAAAAGTCCTTGTAAAAGCCACAGGCTTTTACATGCTCCATGTTCCTCTGACATCACAGAAATGGGCATCTAGAAGTAATGGTGATTTTTCCTTCTAGCTTAGATGACACAGGTTTAATTGAACCTTATTCTGCTGAAAAGGCTTCATGCTCAAAGACTGCGTTGGTCAGTACAAAATTAGCAGCCCGAGACATCACCTAAGAGGAACACAACGTTGCTCCTTGGATGACCAGTGCCACAACTGCCTCTCCCGGAGTGCTAAGGGATCTGAAGACCCTTTGGTGACCCTTGTCAGGGGATCTCCATGTGCTCTCCTCCTTCTTTGGGAGAATCCCCACTAAACAAGCAATAAATAGGCACGTTGTTCCAGCAGCCCCATGGTAGGATGAGAGGGAACCTAAGGTAATTTGGGGTTGGACCAGAGCCTGATTTACCCCAGTATCCTGTTCTTGACCTGGCCAGTAACAAGTTTTTAGGGTAAGGTCAGGACAGCATGAGTTTTCCAGCTCCCTGGACCCAGCAGGTGGGAGACTGTCTGTGCTGGAGGCTGTATCCTGACCAGTGCCAGTAAATGCAGCATCAGCACATCTGCCAAAACTTTTTCCACCCACTAATGCTTTTTGGCTTCTACCGCTACTAAAGCTCCTTCAGCTACTAACAAACTCCGCGTATCATCTCCATAAAGTCAGTGGTGGGAGCCCCGTGGCCAACATCTGATGTCAGGGATCTGCTGAATTATATGAACTGTGCAAGGAAAAGTAAGAAAATGTCCCGAATGCATGCTGGGCAAGCGGAGGTGTTGTGGAGGAGTGAGCGGGTCATTACCTGTCTTAATGACCTACCCAGGTCATTACCTGTCTTACAGCATAAGGAGCACAGACTTTATGTCTTGACGTGGGTCACAGGGAGCTATGGCAGACACAGGAACATAAACACATCTCCTAAATCTCAGTATTGTTCCTTTTCAGAAAATCTTTTTGGTTTACGACATTGGATAAAATAGGTTCTTCAATCACAATGTTTTTTGGAGGTCAGTTGCCTCTTCTGAACTTATTTCTCCATGTTTCTAATTAAGTTACAGTGAATCTCATCAGATTTCAAAGGGAGGGAACAAGAACCATTGCTTTCATGAAATAGTTAATATCTGTAAATACCAGCTGTCGCCCAGTTCCCACTATGAAGTAATAGGTGGAAAGAGGAAGACACTATAAAACACGTTTTACTTAAAGGCAAGAAGCAATAAATGATCTCTATGTCCTTTGAAACCTGAGTGGCTTTTCCTAAGGCAATAAATTTCTTTTTAGAACCCAGCAGATGTACCCATTTTATCAGTTCATAATCTTTTTTTTCTTTTTTTTTTATTAATTCTAGGTTTTGGGGTTTTTTTTTATTATTTTATTTGGTACTTGGACATCTTCATGCTTGCAGAGCAGGTCTGCCTGCTGAGCAAGAAAACTCTGCACAGTGAAAAGGCCCTGAAAGTCTTTCCTGTGTCACCTGCAGGTAAGGAGGTCCAAAGGACATCACAAGGGACACGATGCTGACTCGGAGCATAACAGAGCTGGGTTCCAGCTCTGTGAAATGCAGAAAGTAAATAAACTAACATTTTTTGAAACAGAAGGAGAATACATTTAAGTCTGATGACTGAGCTTATTTTCTCAAGAACTCAGGAAATACCTGAAACTGTGTTTATATGGCAACACTTGCACATTATTAGCTCTCCTGGAATGACCTGATGGGTAGAATTAAAAAGTTGGGTAACTGGGTTCAGACGTAACTATTTACACCATTCGAAAATTACACATACCCATTTTTATTTTTTTTTCAGATGAATTAGTAATGATAAATTATCTCTGTTACATATCACCCAATTGATTTCCCATAATGGTTTACTCATCATTTGTGAGCAATTTGTGAAAGGAACCTGCACTTCTGCATCTTATTTCTTGAGTTATCCTATGGTTCAATCTAAAAGGAAAAAACCCACACGTGATCTGGTCTGTTCAGTACAGGGAGATGTAGAAATGCAGATTTTTCAGATGCAGAAAATGGAAGTGGATGAATAGAAACGGGAAATTGCTCCCACAACTCACACACTCAAATTTTTCCTCCAAAGGCATCACGGTCAGATTTAGAAAGTGGGGTAAGAACTTACAGAATTCACAGGAGCTTCTTGCTTGGTTTCCTGTGGTTTTTTTGAATTTTGTCAGCATATGAAAAAGCCAAGTGGATTCGGGACTGCTGGAAATGTACCTCCCTCCCCCCCCCCCCCGGTTAAGTGCAGCAAACACGCTACTCTTATTGCTCTGTGTAACCCGGTCTCCGTCACCAGACAGCTGCTGCCCGACTCTGCTCCTTCAGAGCACCCCAAGGAGTTTCTCATCCCCAAGCAATTTGCTGCTCTCACCCTGTGGTGCTGCGTTATTCCACCAGAGTTGTGGCTCTGGAAGGTTCCTACCCAGCTGCAGTGTCCCCGCTTTCTCTGTTTGGGAAAAAAATACTGCATCCCTGTTCCTTCCCTTGGGGAAAATCCATGGACGTTAAAGAAGAAAGAAGTCCATGAGGCTCTGGGCTAAATTTGTATCCTGAAATATAATTAGCAACGTTTCGTATTGAATATATTTTCATAGTTTTAATTTGATTTTTTTGAGTAAAAATCTTTGCTGCAGGCTTTGTTGTGAATAAGAAGTGGTAGACATTTCTGAAAGAAGAGAATTCAGCTCCATTGTTTTCAGTGCTGAGCACCGAAACACTGCTTTGTAAGACTTTTGATGAGTTTGACACTCATAACTACCTGACAGGACCGACCTGATCCTTTTCATCATTAGTAGAGGAGTTATGAAGTACTCCCACCATCCTGATAAATGGTCCTAGTCCATAAATGAGTCAAGCCTGGACCAGCTGAGGATCTTCTTAACAGCAGAAGAGATGGAAATGAACAGGATAACTCAAGCCAGCAGGACTCCTTTGTCTTCCTCCCAGTGAGTCTGGGAGGTCTTGAATAAATCAACAAATATTTACATTATGAAACAGAAAACATTCCTTATTTCAGCTGTAGGGATACCAGCTTGAAATGAAGGCCCATCCCATACAACACAGATAATCCATTTATCTCATTGTGAGGTGCATGTTGTGTTCTGAGTTACATGGTATAAATTGTAACAGGAGTTGCAAAAACACGTAGGAATAAGTTAATGGAGGAAAATTATTTGCTCTATTTTTTTTTTCCAGCTTTAAATGATCTGTAAATGCAGTGTATCAGGCACAGAACTCTTCTTAAAAACAGTCCAGCTTTTTGAATAAATGACAGATATTTTAAGTGTGTCTGCAAAGAGGATTTACAAAATGGAAAAGTCCAGGGCACAATATATTCCCTCATTTTCTGGTAGAATATTCTGCTGCTTTTATAATATTGACCAGGAAGCAGAACAACACCTTAAATATATGTAAACTTATTAATACATAGGAAATGAGAGCCATCCCAGCATGGCAGATGAATAATATGCATTTCAGCAATCCATGTCATGCATCAGTCGTGAGACACTGGATAGTATTAAAATCGCTGTACTCCTAATGCAGAAATAAAGAAATCAAAGAGGGGAAGAAATGCACACAAAAATGTGTTTTGGAAATCTGATTAAATGAAAATAACTTTGAGCTCTTGATGAGATGAAATGGTTCTATGGGCAGGAAATGAAGAATAACATTGGATATTCCTTCTTCCCTCACCTGGACACGCTGAGAGCCGTCTGCTGCCCTAGGCTGGTCCTGCTCATCTGATACAAATTACAGCAAAACAGCATGTTATGAGAATTAGACTTGACATGTTGGACAACAAAAAGTTTAAGCATATTCTTATTTAGTCCTGCGCGTAAGGAAGAATATCGGAATTGACTTTATGCAGAACGTTATCTTCCTTTTACACAAAACCTCTTATTTATCCCTGGTCAATAACTCGAGGAACTTTGCAGAGAGAGATGCGAAATGGTGGGGATGAACCTGGAAAGGAGCATTTCTGTAGGAGCCTTGCAGCCAAGTGACCTGAGGGGTGGAGAGATGCTGCCTGAAGGCTATACCCATAATCAAAATGCATTGTTGGGATAATTGCATTGTGTCTATGTTGACTGAAATAAGAATAAAAAGCCAGAGACAAAAGCACGCAGAACACTAGTTGATAAAGTCTAATCAGCTTGTTGTAGGTAAGCAATGCCTTAAAACCATGAAAAGCATTAAGAGGTGACCAGATGAAGGAGCACTAGCCTGGCTATGAAGGCTGTGGGCCACCTCCACACACAGAGGTTGTTAGTGACTCTGCACAGCTGGGTGAGGAGGGGAGTGCTGCTGCAGGTCAAAAATCCAATTTCACATTTCCTGAAGCTCCCTTAAGGTTGGGTCTGGCTTGGCTGGGGATGTGAGAAGGGCTGTGGGCAACCGAGGCAGTAGATGTTAGCGTTTTCACTTTTGGACCTTCTCAACTGCATGAGATCATTGCTACAGAAAGACATGCTGCTGAAAACAATACACAGACTAAATGAGAATAGGCAGCCTGTGAAAACCTGGAGCACCCACATCTTCATCAAAGTAAGAACAATATTACACAAGGGGAGGGAGACTTTGTGAAGCAGGCAGAGCTGTGTGGTTACACACCCAGATACCAGGCAGGTTACCCAAAGATGACAATCGTGGCCTCAATATTGACCACTGCCACAGAGCAGGTAGTGAATTAAGTGTTAACAATTTGGTTTAACATGGTCATTCTTCTCCACACGCTTCTTAAATGCAAGTTTTCAATGTGGTGTTGCTCCAGTGTAACTTGGAGCAGGACAGAAACCCTCCTCTTCAATGCAGCTCTGGTGTCATGGCCCAAAGCATCTGGTTGCCATCACTGCACAGTGTACCACCCGAAAGATGCTAAGTGTGAGTGCAACAGAGGACAAGAATCAAGAGAAAAGCAACAGAAGCCAAGATCATGTTGCTGGATGAAATGAAAATGATTGGTATAGCTTAAGTTGCATAGTTTGAATTAAATTCTCCTACAGGGAAGGGATAACGGGCTGCTGGTGTCAGTTGAGTGTTACCAGGAGGGCTATTTCATTGGTGCCTTACGGTAGAACCAGGAGCGATGAGATTAAACAAAAGAAGATCCTCTTAGCAACAGGAATTAACATATTTTTCATCTAATTTCTATTATGTTAAACAAAATTGAGTTTGTGTCCATGTAACTTGACTCACCTGTCAGTGTTTTTGTTTAATTCGTGATACAGGTGTATTATTCTTGGGCAGGAGCCATCGCTCTGTAAGGGATAGAGTTGAATACTCCAGAACTGTGAACGGGAGAGTTTCACCTCCTGGAACTTTATCAAGAATCAAATCAAATTAGCTTGTGAGCCACTGATTTGATACAAGATTAGCTAAAAAGCCACTGTCTTTGCAAACTCCCATTGCTTTTCCTGACAGCTCTTCAGCCCTTCAGTATTTATTTATAATCTACATGAAGAAGCAGAAAAAACAAAGATCTTTCTTGGAAATGCTAGTGGAAACCAAAGTGCGTGCCTTTGCTTAAGCCATGTTATCTTCTATTTTAATCTAGTAACTTGCTATGAATGGCCTCATTCACTATGAAATCAGTTCTTTTATTCATTAAATAGAATTAAACCTCCTTGAGAATTGCTTTTACCTTCTAAATCTAATAGCATGGGCAGACACCGAAATTATCGGAAACCAAAGGTCTTTGGGAAGTCACCTGCTAATCCTGTCACCACTCCCCGCAGGTCAGAGTTGTCAGTTCTGGGGACAAAAGCAATCTTTCAATCTCCGTGAGGGTGACTCAACAAGAGGATGGTGCTGCTGGGAAGGTGTCACTGCAAACAGCAGCTCGGGGGGAAGCGAAGGCTCCCCAGACTGGGGGTTTGGAAAGCAATGAGCTTTGCTTGGTGGTTGGACTCTCAATCTGGGTTACGGCTGGATGTTCAAAGTCACAGGTGATGGCAGAGTGGAAGTAAAAGTTCAACAGTTGCCAAGCATTGCAGGTGAGTGAATCCACCCACAAAAGTAATTTAAGCACCCAAGTGTTAAAAGACGGTAGAGCTGAAGGTGTCAACTGAACTTTAGAAGAGTATTGGCACTGGAACAGGTTGCCCAGGGAAGTTGTGGATGCCCCATCCCTGTAAGTGTTCAAGGCCAGGCTGGATGGGGCTTTGAGCAACCTGGTCTGGTGGGAGGTGTCCCTGCCCATGGCAGGGGGATTGGAACTAGATGATCTTTAAGGTCCCTTCCAACCCAAACCATTCTATGATTCTATGATTGGAGATAGGCTTCAAACAACAAATTCAGGAGAATAAGTTTAAACTAGTCTATAAAACTGATTATCCCTCCCTATGTGTGCCCAGACCTCGGTGCTTTTACAGCTCTAACTCTAGTTATAGCAAGCAGTGTATTAAAGCTGTGCTATAACTTTTGATAAACTAGTTATATGCTCACATTATTTGCTGTGGGAGCTCTGAAGCCTCCCCAACGTTAGCAGTGGTGATATGGTATTTCCAAGTAGTGAAAGGTCTGTTTACTCCTCTTTTAAAATTATTAATAATGTTTGGGGAAAAAAAAAGATCAAACCTCTTGCCACCTCTATTCACAATACTCACTCTGCCTTACCTTCTACTCTGACATCATAATTTATTTAGAGTGATATTTCAAAAACCTGAATAGGGACATTTCTTAAAGGTGTTCTGCCCCTCTCATCATCCAGGCTTTTCCTGCCCTGCCATTCCCAGTACCTTTTGCTGAATTTCTGTTAGAGGCTTACCAAAGCAAAACTGAAGTGTCCCTTAGCAATGGTGTCATCAGAGATGGCAGAAGAGGTGTTGTTTTGCACAAAAAAAAAATAGTGGTAAGAACTGATTAATGCTTACCCAGCAGATATTGAATATGATCCAAATTTCAGACCAATTTTACAATGATGTTACTCTAGTGAGATGGATGGAGCTGCTTCTGATTTACCCTGAGGTCCATGCCTTTAATAGAAATGAACTGACTAACAGAAATATGGTCAGATTAAAAAACAGACAATGTGATTTATCAGCTACTTTTTTTCATAGACACTGTTTTTTGAAACTTCTCATCTGATTTTCCATCTTGCCTAGAATTCCATTTGTGACCCTCTTCTTGAGTGGTCTCTGTATTGACCCAAGGATTTTGCGCCTTGGTCCATTAATCAGTCTACATTTCCCACAGTCTATTTCAGTAGCATTCCTTTCCTCTGACCAACTTCTCTTGCTTTGCAAAGAAAAAAAAAAAAGAAAAAGACCTCATTCTACAAAGTTTTCAGCAAAAGCATTAATAGACGTTGCAACTTTCAGCACTTATTCTTTATGTCCAATTTTGTTATACAAGTCTTTTCATTACAACCTAATGAATGACCTAGTGATAACAGAAGGATCCCCAAGGAAATTTAGAAACAGCTTGACATGTATTTTGGGAAGCTTACACAATACTGAGAGCATCATCTTCAGAACTAGCTTAATGCCAGTGTATGGTCATGATGCAGTGCCTAGTAGCTGGATTTCCATTGTATTCTTGAGTGGAATTTTGACAGAAGATGACTGAGGTTTTTGTTCTCAGCTCCTATGAAAAGACTGATGGGAAGTTAAGGAAATGAGATGGAAAAGCTGCAAAAGATGCTATATTGGCTTGTTGCCAGGACGAGAGAGACTATGATACTGGAATGTGACATGATGGGAAAGAAGCTCCTAGCTTAAATGTAAAGATTTTTTCTTGAAATTACTATTGAAAAGAGAACTGGTGCTCAGCTCTAAGATTAAAAGCAGAGTTGATAAAATGACCAACAACATTCTGAGAATTTTAATTGAAAAAGTGGGATATTTTTTTCAAAGAGAAATGTCTTGCCTTTTGCCTGTCACTAAGTAATGCTGCCAAGAGCCCAAAGAACCCACACACATTTCCATATGTAGATAAACCTTGATCTCCTTATAATCAAGAAATACCCGGGCAGTGCTATGATTTTTTCCATTCTCCTTGCGCCATACAAAAGGTTTTCACGTAAAGCAAAAAGCCCTGCCCTGTCTGACAATCCCAAATAACGTTTTGACACGGACTTTGCCAGGCACCTTCAGCCCCTGCTGTGATTGAGGAGGATGTTTCTTTGCTGCTGGCCTTGTTATGCAGCAAACTGTGTCAAGCACTGAGCATGTTCTCCCTGCAAGTGAGCACAAGCCTTTCACCCTAATATTCCTCCCTGTTTCTCAATGACCTTTTAATTTTATTTCTAGATTTTATTTAATTTTTTTTTTTCTCACACATTTCCTGCATGAGAACTACTCCTCTAAGCTGGGGGGGTTTTCTCAATCATATTGTTAAGATTTGGTTCTTTTTACTACTGAGGTTTACTTCTTTCCTTGAGCTGAGATTCAGGAAGATACCGTTTATTTCTTCACTAGATCAGGCTGCTCAAAACTCTGTCCAACCTGACTTTGAGCACTTCCAATGATGGGACATCCACAATTTCTTTGGGCAACCTGTCCCAGGGTCTCATAACCCTCATTGTAAGAAATTTCTTCCTTATATCCTAAATCAAACTTCTTTCAATTTAAAACTGTTGCCTGTTGTCCTTTTACTACAAGACTTGGTAAAAAGTCTTCCTTTTCATATTGAAAGGCTGCAATAAGATCTCCCTGTAGCCTTCTCTTGTCCAGGCGGAACAACACCAATTCTCTCAGCCTTTCTTCACAGGAGACGTGCTCTGGCCCTCTGACCATTTTCATACCTTTTTCATAGCCCCCCCTCTGGACCTGCTCTAATAGGTCCATGTCGTTCTTGTATTAAAAAAACAGTAATTTGATTTTTTAAAAACTTTGTCGTGCATTTTGCTGTGTTTGATTTTCTTTTTCATTAGGCACAACATTCCCCAGTAGCTGAAAACGGCTAATTTACAACTAGAAATAAGATTCAGGAAAATGATGGATCTAATTTTGGAGAGCAGTTCCAAAGCCCCACTACATCCCTCTAAAAATACAAAAGATTTTAATGTTCAGGGACATAGCAGAACCCAGGGGAATTAATGACCTTCAAGTAAGCGCAAATAAAGCCCTCTGTGTTGTTAATGCTGTGGGTTTGGGGCTTCTTTTTACTTAAGAACTTTAAAAGGCATCTTGAAAGCGGCCACTGGTAACCTGTTGGCTTTCTCCTCCTCCTCCTCCTCCTCACAATGTTCACGACATTAATCAAGCCATTTCAATTCTCACCTTGTGTGAGGCAGCTCAGCTCATGCTGCTCTGGGTCTGCAGGTCTTTCAAGACCCAGGTGTGAAGAACATTTTCCAAAAATAAAGCAAAAACTGGCACCAATCAACACGCCGAAATGTGTCTTGGCAGAATTACATCAGAGGGAAGCAGGAAACTGTTTCCCACGTTTCCCACATAGAGCATGGTGAAAAAAAAAAAGCCCTACAGCTGCGGAGATGATTTCCCCAAACCAGAGTAGCCCTTGGGAATTTAAGCAATTCCCTTCATTTTCTTGAGCTGTTTCAGGGCAGTGGATTTGAGCCCAATTCCAAAAGGATCATTAGAAACAACCTCCAGCCCATGCTCCAAGTGATGGATCAGCAGCTGACCCCTGATCCAAAGGAGGACAATGTTGGTGGCACCAAGCTGATATGGATCACAGCATCTCATGTCTCTTGGGCAGAGTTTGCTTCTCTGTGCCGTCGGTTTTATCTCTTCATTGTGATTTTGGGACTTGTGCCCTTAAGTCAAACCCACATTCACATCTGGTGTTGAGGCTTTCAAATTGCCTTACGTTTGTCTGAAGGAGCTCACCCTGAATGAAGTGGGTTGTTTCACTTCTTTCTGTCGCTCTACCCCAGCCAGCAAGCTGGTTCATAAAATATTCATAACATAAATGATGAGCCAGAAAATCAGCTCACGTTGGCATCTTCACATCCCAGCCTACAAGTGCCAGGAGGATTTCCGGGTCCATAAAGGATGGATCTGGGAGGCACCACCAGGATGGGTGGCTCTGATCAGCAGCCAGTGGAGAAGTTGCTGCAGTGACCATTATGGACTTCTCTGCTGGGTGTCTGGAGGTTTTGGAGGCTGCAAAGATTTGATTACATCCCTTTCTGAGTTATTCCAAAATCCTCATTCAAAAAAAAGAAAAAATAAAGAAAGAATAAGGAAAAAAAAAATAATGGAATAACTAGTACCTTTTCTACCAGTGCAGCTCTGCTGCCTTTTATTTATAGTCATTGGATTCCGAGTCCTGAATTAAAGAGCTGCTCAGGAAGAGGAATGTTTCTGCCCTTTCATGGATCCTTTATACACTGCGCTCAAGCTAACTCCTAACTTTTTTTTCAGCGAGTGAATGCATTTAGTGTCTCTCTGTAAAGAACCCTCTGATAGCAGCTCTGTGCAGACATTTCAATTTATCAATCTCTTTTCAGAGCGCAGATGCCAAAACTGGACCTGCTGTTACAGTAGTGGGCTCAGAAATGCCATGTACAGAGTGAATATTGTTTCCCGCATTCCTATTCCCCCAGTCACGCACACGAAGACCATCCTGCCCCTTCTTCTTTCTCCCCGCCTTACACAGCATATTTGGTGTTATGATATTTATTTAATTTGCGAGCAGTGTTTCCTATGGCCATTGAAGGCCGTGCTTGGGTTAAGAAGGAGGGACTATCACGAGGAACTACAGACTTTCCCTTCACCTATCTGCTCTCTAAAGTGCATTTCACAACTTTAAAAAATTGTTTAATAATGGACAGCTTTTTCCAGGAAAGGCAGTTTACTCTCCTTTAGTAGTCTCTTCTCATCACTCTCTCATGCTGGGAAGGCAATTGTAGTTCTCTGAAATGGGACGGTTGCCTCTATCCAACCAGATCTTCTTCACGGGAGGGGAAAAAGCCCTTCACGGGAAGGGAAAAAGTTCTAGTTACCTAGAAGCTTTAATCTTAAAATACAGTCATTAAGATTTGCAGTGCTACTAGAAACGTATTTGAGTGGTTACGTTTTATTTTAAAAAAACCCAATGATTATTCCTGCATCTCTCATGGACACCTCCTTCACAGCTTTCAGGGAAAGCACAGGTCTGGCTTCCACATCTTTAAAAATATTCATTATTTTTGCCCTTTTCAGCATCACCTCATAAAAATAAATTATAGGAATTAAAACTGGGAAAGGTGATGGTTTAATTTCTCAAAAGTGAAATAATCACTCAGGCTTATGGAAATTGGGTTGTCCAAAAGGAAATGGGGAATATAAAACACAACTGTCAGGTGATGGGGAGGAGGTCATGGTGCCAGCCGGTTCAGTGCGGTCCTGGGAGCTTTGCCCCCACAGGACAGCACCCACAGAGCCTAAACCCAGCACTGGTGGTGGGTATCACATCTCCATCATGATGGGCTGGAGAACCATGTACCTCAACAATAGGCAAAGAAAAGCCATTTCACCTCCAGGAGGATCCCCAGGGTGTCCCCCTGGGAGGTCAAGTGGATTTTGCACTGTAGGGACAGATCCTCGGAGGGTGACAGTCAGTGTGGGCCTGGTGGGGTCAATGTGTGTCTCGATGGGTTTGTACCCACGGTGCACGGGGCTGTTCGCAAAGGACACTCACAGCCTTATCTTGTTTTGCCTGTTCCTGAATTGAACTGACTTGATTATTCATGAAACAAAAGCCATCAGTAATGGGTGAGATTTATGCACCACGCATTTTGCTGCCTAATAATAATAATGCCTTAAAAAATTAAAATTGACTTAGCTTGTGAAGGACGTTACGTTGTCACTGGGATGCTTTTCCTTGCAAAATTCCCACTTTGATGCTGAATGTGAAATCTCATATTAGATGGAAACATATGAGATGCTCCCGGCAGCCTCTTTGTCATCCTTGTCAGGAGTGGAGAGCTGAGCTCCGGCTTCTCACAGCTCAGGGCGGTCTGAAACGTGCAGCTCCTGTTCTTCACCCAGTTGTTCAATATTCAAAACTCAGTTTGACAAAAAAAAAAATATGCCAAGAAATATTACGCCAAGGCATTTTCAAGGGAAAAAGAAAGGGGGGGAAAAATAGCTGGTTACTAGAATATAAACTACTGCATCATTAAGAGAAGAGCACAGCGTATCTCCCCTGCTTTCTTTTAGGTCCCAATTCATCAGACAATTCTGCTTGAGTAAAGCATGTGCCAAACTTTATGCATGCGTTTATGTGCCTGGCTGAATACAGATGGACTTAATCATGTGTTTGTATGCTTTGCTCAGAAGGTTTCTTAATTAGAGAAGTTGTTTAAAAAAAAGTCCTACGGTGATGGCTTTTCCATTCCTTTTTTTAGGAACCAGTGTCTTTAAAACCAGCGATACGCAATTGCATCTCAGCATGTTACAAAATATTAATTAAAGCCACACTCATGCAAACAATCCCTCTTTACCAATGAGCCCAAGGGGAAAGAAATCCAGGCACCAGCAAATCGCTTATTTATCTGAGCACAAATTCTTTTGTAAAACATCTGAAAACCAGCGGCGTGATCATGAAACAAATGCCACAATAAATTAGCCTGCCTATTGCCTCTTTCCTATGGCACCTATCAACACTAGTTCAGTAAAGTACGCCTGACTTTCTCCCAGCTGAAACAGCAGGAAAAAAACTGCTGCAACCAGCTAATTTCCATTCGCTGGGGGAAAAACCAGGATGAAAATGCCACCCTGCATCCACTGCAGCTCGGTCAGAAAACAGCAAGAGAAACAACCTGATCATGGAATCATAGAGCCATAGAATGGTTCGGGTGGGAAGGGACCCTAAAGACCATCCAGTGCCACCCCCTGCCCTGGGCAGGGACACCTCCCACCAGACCAGGTTGCTCCAAGCCCCCTCCA
>JAOXNO010000041.1:1851578-1861641 GCA_028565335.1 Limnodromus scolopaceus | reverse complement strand
GTGAACTTCTGCCTTATATCCTCTTGTCCCTGATTCCAAGGAGCCCATCAAGTGCCTCAGGGATGCCCAAGTCCGTGGGGACCCAGGGCATGAGTGGCTCCAGACACTTGGACCCATGCTGACTCCATCCATCAACTCGCATCCCATGTCACGCTCTCCTAGTTTGACTGCTGGGATTATCCCAGCCAGGTTGTGTCACAGGCAGATCAGCTCAAACTTACCAAAACAATTTTTGATTTGCCAGTTCAGGGCAATTACTTTGCCGCTTGGGCAAAAATGATGCCCCAGGTTTGTGATGGATTGAAACAGCTCTTTAGGCAGACTCAATTGAATGGTTCTGGCCAGCTGTTTAAAGACCAAGATGAGACCTTCTTTAAAGAAGGAAAGCCCTATGTAAGATCTCACAAATTTGTTCTTTTAAGAACTTCAGACTCTTCTGGAAGCTCAGCTGGATGTGAAACCAAACCAAGAAATATTAAGGCCAAGAAATGCGCAGCAAGCTCTGTAAGTCAACAATATTGCTGCAAGTTAGCACTTCTGCACAGCAGGTCCTGCTCATCTGCTCTGCTCTTCCCCCCAAGACACACTCTGCACATCCTCCATCAGCTGAGCAAGCACAATCTTTGTTACAGCACCTCTGACACCCTCCGTTCCGCTCCAGCTACTCCGGGTGCTGCATTTGTTCCACCGCTTGCTTCAATTAAGGATTTTATCCCAATTACTATGGCACACTGTACTCGTGGCAACTGCTTCTCGTAGCTTTTGATTCACAGTGGCTGTGGGATCATGAAACATCACGTCTGTGGATCTGCTGGAGGTGAAACAAAAGGAGAGCAGGGGACTGAAGGAGGTCATTTCACTCTGTAAATCCAAATCTAATAAAAATGGACAAAATCTCCAATTGCGTTCTGCACAGGCTTTTTTTCTTTTTTTTCGTGACCACAGCCAATATTATGACAATAAAGTTGATCCCAAAATAATCCTGGATCACCACATGTGTTTGGTTTGTTTGATAAATGAATCATTAACCCCTTGATAATCCCAGCAGTACACTTAGATTTGTGCAGTACTGCAAACAAAATGGGAGGTTCAATGTTTATTTGGATAAACACCCATTAATTTTTTTTTCCTTCCCTCCCCCTCCAACGACTTCTCCAGCCAGACCTTAGAAAATCAAAGCACTTTTTTTCTTTTTTTCTTTCACACACAGTTCGATGCGTTTGCTGATATATGGCTGCTGGAGCTGAGTTAATTTTGAACAGAAAGCACCATAATGATGTAGGTCATTCGGTCACCCGCAAAGATCATCTCCACTGGCCCAGCTACACCTTGTACATGCTGATGAGAGCTCCAGATCATGCACTGGCTGAAATCCTCTGGCACCACACAGCTTGGAGACAGCAAAGGGACCCTGCTCCCTGGCTTCGTTAATAATTCAAAGCACTGTATGTGTTTGAGCCTGGGAGGAAGGCACTCCAGCCTGGAACAAGCTGCTGTTACTGGTGCAACACCACCCAAAGGGCACCTGGCAAGAGCCAGACACACAGTGCAGGGGCTTTGTGGGTGGGGATGGAGGTCCACATAGGCTCAGGCAGGGGGGCTGGAAGGAAAGCAGGAGGGAACCACAGAATCATAGAATGGTTTGGGATGGAAGGGACCTTAAAGACCATCCAGTCTCACTCCCCTGCCCTGGGCAGGGACACCTCCCACCAGACCATGGTGCTCCAACCCCCCTCCAACCTGGCCTTGAACCCCTCCAGGGATGGGGCAGCCACAGCTTCTCTGGGCAACCCGGGCCAGGCTCTCACCACCCTCACACCAAAGAATTTTCCTGATGCCACAGGCAGCAGTGGGGTGCCCATAGCCTTGCTTGGTCTCTGCACAGCAAACCAGGACAACCACAGCCACCTTTGGGACTGATCCTGACACCTCATTTCTGACACAGAGAGGCTGAGCCATTGCCCTCACAGTCGCTGCTAAATCAAATGTAGCTAATTCTCCTGTGGCAGCAAAACTTGGAGAGGCAAAAAAACCCCCAATGGGCTCATTTGTGGTTGCAACCAGATTGCAAAGGTTGAGGGGGAATTTGGGGTCCCTGGATGATCTGCCCCTCCTCGTTGCATGCCAGGCTGTAGCCTTGCAACAAACACTATCTGCCCAAAACAGACACATGGATGATTGCTGTGAGATTCTTTGAAAGGAAGAAGAGTGAAGATAATTATATTTTTTTCACAGCCTTTCAACAGTTCCCCTGTAATCATGGGAATTGCTTAACCGCACACTGGCTTGCTTTGCAAACGTATCGCTGCTCTCTGACACCCCGGAAAGCTGTTACGGCAGCGTTCGAGGGGGCAGACAAAGCGCTCCAAGCTGGTGGCAGAGCACGGCTCCCCGACGTGGGGATGCTGAGCCACCACAGCACCAGAGCCAGTGGGAGGGGGACGGGGAGAGAACCTGGGTCCAGGACCTGGGTCCTGACCCTCCTTGCAGACCTGCTGTGATAGGAGGGTGTGCAGACCAAAATGTGTTCCCTACATCACCTTTCATCCCACGGGTCAGGAGCCAGAAGTCGTTTCGTCCATCCATCGCCACTACCCTGTGATGGCACGGGCAGAGCCTGGGAAGGTTCTGGTGAGGGAATCAAAGGAGTAAATAGTGCCAGGAAGGTAAAGGACTGAAGTACCTGCTGTACTGGCCCAGGTTGCCCAGAGAAGCTGTGGCTGCCCCATCCATGGAGGGGTTCAAGGCCAGGCTGAACGGGGCTTTGAGCAACCTGGTCTGGTGGGAGGTGTCCCTGCCCAGGGCAGGGGGTGGAAGGGGATGATCTTTAAGGTCCCTTCCAACCCAAAGCATTCTATTATTCTGTGATTCTACTGTACCAAAGGCTTTTATCCCTACCAAGAAGCACAAGTGTCTCTTGGTAGCTTCTGCCATACTTACAAGAGTTTCTGAAATACTTTTTGCAGTAGTCCCAATAGTTTCTGCAACAGTGACAGCAGACAAGGGAAGAAGCTGGGAGAAGCATCTCCTTCATGCTCACATCCCAACTGCAGAAATGCAGGCAGGTTTGCCCTGTCGTCTCCCCACTCAATTCCTCTAAATGATGCCATGGAAATTCTTCAGTCCTGTAATGACCCCAGAACATCAGCTTCAGCTTGGCTGGACTCTGCCATCCTGATCTCAGTGCCTTGGTACAATCTTTTCACCAGCCCCTGCTTCACTCTGCTGGAAGTGAGTAGGACAACCTGGTTTTCTAGGGCAAACTGAAGAGTTGTCTCCTGTCCCATCTTACACCACATACGAGTACATGGCTGGAGGAGCTTAAGTGTGTCTGGAGGATGACTGACCGCCCCATCACAATAGAGAACTGTCCTGCCATCAGATGCCTTCTATGAGGGAGGAACCATTTCCACCTTTTTATTTTGTTTCTTAAGTAATTGCACATTTGGAGGTGAATATTTAATCTGTGCCTTTTCATAATGGAATTGAATTTGCTGTTTGATGGCGGCTAAGATCAATATGCACTTTCCCTGGAAGCAGCAAGAGATCACTTGTGAAAAGTAACAAGATTAGTTAAGAAGTTAAATACCATTACATCTGGAATCGTGGCAAATTGTTTGTGCCATGGTCTCTTGATTAGACTTATTACTCAAACTGCCATAATCCATAGCCGGCTTCTCTTTGCATGGTCTGTTACGGCAGGTCTTCCTCCACTGGTACAGAGGGACTGCCCTCCCTCCTGGCCCTGCCACGAGGAACCCTGTCAAGAATTTGGTGAGACACTGGCCCACGTTGTCCAGAGAAGTGAGAGATGCCCCATCCCTGGAAGCATTCCAGGCCAGGTTGAATGGGGCTCTGAGCAACTTGATCTAGTTGAAGATGTCCCGGCTTATGGCCGTGCAGGTGGACTAGGTGGCCTTTAAAGGTCCCTTCCCATCCAAACTGTTCTATGATTCTATGATTCTAAGTTGCCATATCTTCTCCTCTTTGTGGGCAGAGGAAACACGCCCTCCATGGCTTTGCTCCTGCCTTGATGGTACTTTATGATATTCTAGATGTGTTCAGACTACCTTGTGGTCCACATGGAGTTTATTCCGCCAGTGATAGGGAATATGCCCAAGCTCTTTGTACTGGCACTGATGCCAGATTTCAAACTGAGCTTGTTCTTTCAAATATTCCTCCTAACATTAAGAAATAAACCAGTTTAAAGCGGTAAAGGGAATACCAGGCTGTTCCTATTGCTTCTAAAGTCAATACAAGTAATTCCATCAATGCCATTGGTGGTACTTCATTGGTGTCTCTACTCCCTTTGGAAAATGTCATGTGGACTTTGCTTAGACACATTCCCTTATGTGGAAACTTCACCCTGTCTCTTTCCTCATTGTCTCTCTCACTTTTCTCTGCTGTTTCCCAATAGTAGGAATCCCAGGGATTTGTCCCCCCCATGGAAAGGTAGAGCCACTTCTGGCTTACAGCCCACAACGAGTGGCTTTCTCTGTTATAAACCACTCAGGGGCCACGTGAGTGAGCTGGCAGGGCAAGGAGACAGCATGATGGACAACCAAGCAGCAGTGAGGTGACACCACTGGTGATCTCAGGCTGTTTTGACATGGTCAGTTGAGGTCTCCATAAACATTGCTTGGGCTGGTGCCCAGGGCTCTGTGTTTATCCCGGCTGGCTGGCCGCTCAAGTAACCACAAGGAAGTGGTTTTGAGGACCAACGTGGCCAGGTTGCTCTCGAGCCTGGGGTAAGATTCTGCTTCTCAGGATGGATGGCAATCCCCTGTTCCAGGCAGTCAGGCTAATTTTCTGAGGTCTCTGGTTCACTGGTTAAATTAACAGGTTTAGGAAACTGCATAAAACCAGGAATCTGCCCCAGGAGGCAGTCTTTATTTCGTTCTGTTCTGGAAAATGAAGTCTATGTGTTTTTTCCCCAAAATTGAATATTTGAGGCTGTGTTGCTCCAGTGTTAGTATAAAATAATTGTAAACCTGTTCCCTGTTACACTGATAGCATTGAGACAAAGCGCTGCTGAACCAAAGGTTTTCTCTCTCACAGAAAAACCTGGCAGTTGATGCAATTCCATGTTCAGTTTAGCTTTTGAGGGCTCAGAAGAAGAGGGTCAAGGATCAGGGAGAGAGGTAGGACCACATCTGGCTGACGCAAGCCAGGCAGTGCAGTAATGAGTAAATCATGCCCATCAGAGCAAGGAGAGACCCCCCCATAACTCTTTCCACAAATTATGCACACAAAACCCATACTAAAGCTCATGGCATTTTCAGCTATTGAAAATAACGTGAACAAAAAGGCCAAAACTGCACTGGACAAATCCCCAGTCTCTTTTTAAACCTGTTTTTGGTCATTTGTGTAACAACCTGCTTTTGATGTGCGTCATTGGTGACATTCCCCACCAACTTCAGAGCAGGCTGGAGCTCTTCAGCGCCTTTAATATTCAGGTCTTTAATGAGATGCCCAGTTATGCTGAACCATAGCCATTTATGCTGCCATTTATTGCAGGAACCCAAGGGAGTTAAGTGACTGACTCATTAGGAATTCAACATATAGATCCTCAGTGTTTTTAAAAAAATGAATAAAAAAAAAAAAGAAAAGAAAAGAAAATGTCTGTACACTGTTCTGATGGAGAACAGAGGATTAAAAAGAGCAGGAAGGTTGAGTGTAGTGCAGCATTTCGTGCAGAGCAGAGGAGGTGAGGCAGGGACTGTTTCACCGGTGAGGATATGCAAGAGGTGTGAAAATTTCGGCCTCTGCAATTTGTGTCTCCCCAGACAGAGCCAGATGCCATTTCGAGTTTCAAAGCCAAGTTAACAGGATCAAAACTGACTTCGCTAAATCTCAGCTGGTTGGGAAACGGGCTCACGGGCTTGAAAGCAAGCTGGCGTCACTGGGGCTCCCACTGTGTGATGGAAGCTTTGCATAGCTCTAGGAAATGCAATGTCAGGTTGGAGATATGGTGGGTTTTCCCTTTTTTTTGGGGGGGTTACAATGCGCACAGTGGGACCGCACAGCCCTTTCTGCCTGGTGCAATCTCACATAGGGTAGCAAACAAAGCACAAGTCGGCTGAGGACCTATATATATATATAATCCATCTATCTGTATCTATATTCTGGCTGCTCTCTTGTGCCCAAATGTGCCCTGGGGCAGCAGGAGGGGAGGGCAGCCCCCCGGATTTGTTGACTGGCACTTTGTCCCTCTGCTCCTGCAGCATTTGGGAGGTTTAGGCTACAACGTGCTGCGCAGACGAAGGTCTTGGCTCTCACCTACTTGGTGCTTGCACCAAAATAACCCCATTGATGGGAGAATGTGATTTGAACAATTTTGAGAAACTGCTTCCCAGATTGTCTTGGTGGATCAAGGCAGCATTCCTGGCTAGGTGACTTGTACCTCTTTTGTAGTTGTCCAGTTTGAATATTCGGTCTTTATTTCACATGTTGATTTTTCCTACATTTTGTTGTTGTTTTTTATAGAATCATGGTACTGCCTCGGTTGGAAGAGACCTTTCAGATCATCCAGTCCAACCATCAACCCAGCGCTGACAAAACCCATCATTAAACCATGTCTCTAAGCACTCCATCTACCCGACTTTTAAATCCCTCCAGGGATGGAGATTCCACCACTTCCCTGGGCAGCCCATTCCAATGCTTAATAAACCTTTCAGTGTAAAAATTTTTCCTAATATCCATCCTAAACCTCCCCTGGTGCAACTTGAGGCCGTTTCTTCTTGTCCTGTCACCTGCTGTGAACTTCTAGAGGTTTTGACTTTTTTTTTTAGGTGAAGTGATTAACATTTTCAGTAAAATTACCCATCTGGCTTTTGTGAGAGTTAGCTAAAATGCTGTAGCAAAATGATGGTTCACATTTCCTGATGTGACTGGTGTCCCCGGGCAGGTTCTCTGATGTGTCTATCACAATAATTGCTGACCAGGGCACTGAGGTAGGAAGACCAACGAGAAATGTTGATTTGACTTCAGCTCTCCAATCAAAGCTAAAAAAAAGCCCTGCAAACTGTGAAAGTTACCTGCAAAAGCTGCCGGGCAGGTCTATAGCGCAGAGTATGTTTGACTGTTCTTTCATGTGTGTCGTGTGAGCGCCACCAATTTCATGTGCAATTGGTTTTTGGAAATGTGTTGAACAGAACCCACTTTCAGAGCTCATTTATTCATGATGAGGTTCGTGTGACAAAATGCCAATAATCTGTTTTGAATTATAAAGGCTGAATCTCCCAGAAGGCTTGTTACTCCAGGTAGAACAGACCTCAGTGAGAGCATCTCCCTGGGCTTTTTTCCCTCCCAGACATTGTTTTCCTCCCTCCCAACCCAGTAAATCATCCGTTGAGATTTTAAACCTCTTCCTGGGCTTAGAGTTATAATCTTTTATTGACTGAAGCACTACTAATGGTTCTAAGGACAGTAATAAATATGTGCTTTCTGGATTGGCTCTAATTTATTGCAGAAAGTATAAACCTCAGGTCACCTACAAAATCTCAAATCTGAGTGCAGTTATCGGGGTTTTTTTTAATGTTAGTACTCCAAACTATTAATGTGGGCAGGTTGTGGTTGTGGGTATAGGAATTACTTCCATTCAATTACAAGTGAAAACATATTTTTAGCATGTACAATATAACACAATTAAGTTATTACTAATTAAATATCATTCAAAGTCAAGCCACATGCACTCAGGCCATTACGCTGCCAGTGCCCGTAGCTGGATCCTCTGCAGATGGTTGCTCAGACCGATGCGATCCAGCCCCCTTCCCCACAGCTGCACTGACACTACACCTTCAATAATCTAAGTACGTAAATATTCTAAGTCGAAATTAAATAATCAGTTTAAAATAATACAAAATAAACTATATATACCTGTTCAGTTTACACTATTAAGCTATTTATTTTTTAAAAATTTAAAAAGCCCTAACTACAGGAAAAAACAGAGGTCCATTTCAACACATATGTACATGTTTCCTACCCTCCTGCCTTCTGTTAAGCAAAAGCACTGGCAGTAAAATTGGTCATCATATATATTTTAAAAAGTTTGAATTGGGGAGTGAGAAAAGCTCAGGAAGTTGTTTACAACTGTGTAGGTGTTACACATATGGTTCTGCTATTTCAGGCTTTTTGATTTCTTTCTCAGCATCAGCTCCAAACACCTGTTCATCCAAAGTCATTTCCAGTGGTGAAGACCAAATTGAGAAGTTCCCCAAAACACTCTATTTGTGTGTGTGTCCATAGCTGCAAAACTGTAACATTGCCCCAGGACCTCTACAGTCTCTGCCGATGACGCAGAAAAATTTCCAGAGGTCCCTGAGCAAAGTCAGATGTCCCCAAGAAAGGCCAGGTATCCCCAAGTGACAACATGGAGTCAGTTTTAGCAGATTGATGGGCCAGATGCCTCCAGGGAGGGAAGGAAGAAATCCTTTGGGGGATATTGATGGAATAAGTACCCCACAGGTGGTTTATTTCCATTTTTTCCCCTATTTTTTTCCAGATCTCTTCATTCCTTCCAAGCTGCCTCATAAAGAGTTCCTGACATGGACGATGTGGTTGCTGGAGAAGGTCTCCTGCCACCACACTCTCCTGCTGCTGATGGGAGCAAGCAATGTGGCATTATTTCTCCATCCCATCTTCTGGAAAATAAGATTTACCTCTGGGCAGGAACGTAGATCTGAGTTTTGTCTTCCTGGGGCATTTCAGAAGACATCAAACAATGCTAAACCTCAGGGCTATTTAAGCAAATACCAGAGAAATAATTGCTGGCAATTCCCCGACAGCTTGCAGCAAAGCTTCCCATGGAGTTCTGCAGTAAAACAAACATCTGATGCACAGAAAACATGACAAAACCACTGTATTTATGATGCCTTTTTTTTTTCTCTTCCTTGCTCTCACTTATATTTGAATGTAGTGAATAAATGGATTTAAATATGAATAAATGTAGGGAATAAATAGATTTCTAGTATAACACATGCATGTCTCAGCTTATTTACTTATTTATTTTAGCATGGACCTGCTGTACAGGTGGAGTTGCCTCCTCCTGCCAGGAACGGGTAAAAAAGAAGTCTCAGCCCTTTCCAAACCTTATCAACAAACAGTCTGAGATGTTTCCAGCTGGGGACACCTCTGTGGGTTGGAAAGCTCTGCTGCTCCCTAGACTAAAACCCAGCATAGCGTGAGAGCTGAGACTGCAATCAGCCAGAGAAATGCATTATGTTGCACAGAAAAATGTGGTAATAAATCTAATAATAAAATATTTTCAAGAGCACCCAACAGACAGCCTTGCCCCCCAAAATCCTGCTGCCCCATGGCCAGGCTCTCTAAACATAGAAAGAAACATACTTTCTATGTTTAAAGTAATGGTGCTATCTTCCCTTCTGTATTGTAATTTACAGCATTTAAAAAGGAATTTTAAAAATTCTTTTTCCAGTGTAACCCTGCTTCGTGTGTCCCACATCGTCACAAGTACCCACCGGACCACAAACCTGTGGGACCTGCAGTTTGTGAGACATCAGTGTCTTCCTGCAGAGACATCCCCTCATGTTTAACCAGTGCAGGTGGAAAGACTGAGCCATCAGGTGCTTTGGCCAAGGACACGTACAACCTTCCTCTCCTCTGCTAATTACAGGGTTTGTTGCATCACCTCCTAATTTGAAAACAACGATGAATACACCTCCAAGACTGTGGAGGCAATTTAATGTGAAACCACTGATGAAACCCCTCTGCAGACAGTTTCCTCTGCAAAGGACAATGGGCTATGAAGATGATTAGGGGACAGGAACATCTCTATGATGATGAAAGGCTGAGAGACCTGGGGCTGTTCAGCCTGGAGAAGAGAAGACTGAGAGGGGATCTGATCAACGCCTATAAATACTTAAAGGGTGGGTGTCAGGAGGATGGGGCCAGGCTTTTTTCAGTGGAGCCCAGTGACAGCACAAGAGGTAACAGGCACAAACTTGTACATAAGAAGTTCCATCTAAACATGAGGAGGAACTTCTTTCCTGTGAGGGTCGCAGAGCCCTGGAAGAGGCTGCCCAGGGAGGTGGTGGAGTCTCCA
>JAOXNO010000041.1:1789679-1804198 GCA_028565335.1 Limnodromus scolopaceus | reverse complement strand
TTAGTGATGGTGTTGCATTTTGTTTGTTGTGTGGGTGTTTATTTTTGTCAGAGTTAGGTTGATGGTTGGACAAGATGCTCTTGAAGGTCCCTTCCAACCTAGAAGATTCTATGATTCTATGTCGTGCAGCTGACAGCATCCCATGCTCCCAGCTGCCGCTCAGGCAACTCCTTACTGCCAGCCAGAGATTTTTCCCACTCTCCCACCCTGGTTTTTTTTCCCCTTTTCCCCCCACATCACTGCCAAACAGTACAAACTTTGCAAATCAGCCACTTTCCTGCAACACCCCTTCCCTCCCTCTCCCCAAAATAAAAAATTTAGCACAGCCTCACTTTTTTTTTTCCCTCTGCACACACTCGGGGCTGCCAATACAAAGGCAGTTGCTGAGCTCGTTACAAGGGGCACATGTGCAGCCCCACAGCTGGAATTAGTTCTCATCGTTATTTAAAGCAGGGCCAGGCTGGTAGCTTGGTTTCCTTCCCAAAGCGGCTGTGAGGAGCCCTGGAGTTGGTTGGCAAAGCTGTGGTGCTCCAGTTCCTCTCCTCTTCCAAATGTGAGTGGTTTTTTTCCCCCTCTTATTTCATTAAAATGACTCATTTGCCTGGAGGGGGGAAGGAAAAGGTGTTGGGGAGGGAAGCCAGTGCTTTCTGATATGAACTGTACAATCAAATTAAAACGTGGTCAGGGAGGTGGCTTCTTTGTTGTGGTGCTTGGTTCTTCTGTGGGCTCTTGAGTGAAGATCACAGAGCAGCTTTGTGGGGGGTCTATAGGGATGCTCTGGTCCCAGTGTTGTATCTGTGCCTGGTCTACCATGTGCTACTCCAGCTTAAATTGAGCAGTGTTTGACTGAGTCCCAGCGAGGAAGAGAGAAAAAATGATGCTTTAAGGAGAGATGGGTCTTTGGGATGTGCCTAATCCAGGCTCACTGAGGTTGGACCTGGGGCAAAAGGAGATACATGTGGTTTTTTGGAGGAGTGGTAACTTCCAAGAGCAGCAGGAGTTATCGCAGGTGATCAGAATGTTTTGACAGAGTGGAAAAGTGCTGGGGGTTATTTTGTTTTGAGGTTGGTGGTGTTTTTTGTATTTTCTCTTTTTTTGCCTGTATGAGTGCTTTAATCTAAAACAGAAGGGAATTTTTAAACAGGCATTTCAAACTGAAAAATCAAATTATTTCACTTAAAAAAAAAAAAAGTCAAAGCATTTGCATGTTTTCTAATTATTAAAAAATGCTGTCAAGAATTCATGGAATATGTCAGGCTTTGGATTTTATTTTTTTTTTTTTTCTGGAAAAAACCTTTGTGGGAGGAGAAGGGATAACAAATGTCCTTCTTGAGCTTAATTAGCAGTGAGCCACGTCTGGTGTGTTGTGTTCCGAGTCTCAGGTCAATGAGAAATGAGCTGATCTCTGATCATATATAAGAAAACTTGTCCTCTTTCAGTAATTTCTCCTTTTAGAACATGACTGTGCCATCAGCTTCCGTTGCACTGGCGTCTGGAGTGATCTATTTTCAATGACCGAGGCTGTTGCAACCACTTGGCGTTCTCTGTGGCTTGGGGTCGGATCCAGCTCATGGTGCCAGCTGGGTTTTGTCTAGCCTATAGCATCCTGTTGTATTGCAGTGCCAACTCATTGATTATCAGTTAATTGATTATCAGTTAATCTGTTGTACGTGACTGTAAATGCTAATGGAGATGTGGATGGACATTTGAGGTGTCCCTTCCCATGTAGAAGCTGGGATGTCTGTGTCAGCAGAAAACAGGACTGAAATGATGGATGTGTAAGAATAATGCTTTTCCATATTCAAGGAGTGTGACTTAATTGGCGTTGGTATCAGTGCTGGGAGTGTTCAGCCAGTGCCCGCTCTCAGCTGAGTGCGTGTTTCCATGCAAACAGAAGATCCCCTTTGTGATCTGTGGTCAACGGAGTTGAAGAGCTTTTCACTAATAAGCTCCGAGAGTGCTCATCTGAGGCAGAAGCTCTCACATTTTTCTAGTTAGTTTAATTAATGTATATGTTTTGCCTTATAGGAAAGCTTAACTTTACCTCAGGCACCTGGAAAAAAAAAAATAGAAATTTTACTGTTGCGGCTAAATATTCTTATAAAGAGAACGTTTTGTTGCCCACAGCTACTCTGTGATCAAGAAAGTAGAGTGCTCAAACTTCAGGGGGTTTTAGAAGTGAAATACCAATACCCTGCAACTAAACTCCCAGCCAGCGAGGTCCGATGGGATTTCACTAATGGGCTTCTCTATCCCCCCAGCACTCACATGGGAGCCCCCTGAGAGCCCTCTCCTCGCTGTGGTGGATGAGTCAGAGAAGGGAGTGGAGTTTCTGGGTATTTTTGCTGTAAGGATTAAGATAAGTTGTAGGAGTGATGCATAGACTTAGGGCAAGACCAGGTTAGATGGGGCTTTGAGCAACCTGGTCTGGTGGAAGGTGTCCCTGCCCATGGCAGGGAGCTGGAACTGGATGATCTTCAAGGTCCTTTCCAACCCGAACCATTATAGGATTTTATGAAGCACGAGAAATTAAGGAATGGGTATTGAGTCCTCCTATGCTCACCAGTCAAGGTCTGAACTCGTTCGCTCTTTGGTAGTTCTTGATGTTCCTTCTGCAGCTGATGTTCTGGAGAACATGTGCCATGTGTTCCACGTGAGCTGTTCAGGTAATAGTGAATATGGGTAGGAAAGCCAGAAAACTGGTTGGAATGAGATGATCTTAAAGATCTCTTCCAACCCAAACCATTCTATGATTCTATTTTTAGATGCCATCTCTCCTCCAAGGCAGGAGCCTAGCCTTCCTTTTTCACTCTGGGTCTGAAGCACCACTGTGCTGGTGTGGTAGATTGTGGCTCCGGTGAAGGTGTTGAGGAGGAACTGTGCTGGAAATCAACTGCTGTGAATGAGAGAGGGAAATACCTGAGCCATGGGGCTGTGATTCAGCCCTTGCACTGATTTGTATCATCTCTGCTACTGATTAATGCTGCCCAGCAGGCTTGAGCAGCCCTGCCGGGCTTCCATCAGATGCCGATGTCTTGGTGGTCCGTAATCTTTGAGTGGTCCAAGTGCGTTAAACCAGATGTTGGCTGTCCCCACTTTGTGTGACCTCTTGGAGAGCTTGGTCTCTCGGTTTCTGCTGCGGAGGGGGATGTGCATATCCAGGCAGGGAGAAATAAAGCAGATGGGAGTGAGCGGTAATGAGGGCAGCTGAAGATTAATCTGTGGGTCAGTGGCGCTCCACCATTGAGAGCTGCACAGCCGTAGCGAATACAGGAATAAATTAAATTGCGACAGTCATTAGGATTGGCGTTGAAAACCTGCTCCGCAAATTGGCCCCGTGGTGAAATGCAACGAGAGAGGAACCTGTCTGTCACTGTCCCTGTTTAAAGCTTAGTTTGGTTTTAGGGTCCTGTGTTTAAAAAGGGGTTAAAGCCACTTTATTCCAGTGCCGATAAGGAGGAGAATTCAGCACAGAAGAGCCCTTTTACAGGTTGCCCAGAGAGGTTGTGGCATCTCCACCCTTGGAGATGCTCAAAAGCCATCTGGACATAGTCCTGGGCTACCAGCTCTAGGTGGCCCTGCTTGAGCAGATGGGTTGTACCAGATGATCGCCAGAGGTCCCTCCCAACCTTAACCATCCTGTGGTTCTTCATGAGCGTTGGCCCCAAAGGAACTGCTATCCTTACAAAGACAGTCCTGCTTTTCCATTTTCTTCACTCTTGTTTCCTCTAAAGTCAGCAAATGCAGGTGGTGTGGTTTGGCCCTCAAACTGGGACAACAGGTAATGTCCCCATTGCCATGGGGACATCAAGAAAAAGGAATGGAAGAACAGGTATTGGCATGGTTTCTAGTGTGGCACAGGATGATGAGAACTGGAAAATCCTGCTTTATTTCTCATGCTGTCGAAGCATTGTCGCTAAAATGGCCCTGGAAGACTAATTTTAACCACATGCTGTTATGTATTTTCGAGTGAGGCTGCAGAGGGAGTCTCCAAGTGAACGTGCTTTGGGGCTGTGCCCCCTCTAAAGAAAATGATGCTGGTGGGGCCACTGAAGACATGTTGAGCGATGCTTTCACTGTGTGGCCATGGTGGGTGGGTGCTGGCGGGTGGCCTGTGGCTCCTATAGGTGTCAGGCAGCCCCATTGGGTGGCCACTCATGGGTTGGGTGAAGAAAAAAGGTTAGCAAGGTCGTTTGTGCCAATGAGGGGAAAAGTGACCCAGCCAGGCAGGGAAGTCCATAAAAGAGAGTAAGTCTACTAGTGTGATGAGTGGGGAGGTGCTCTGCTTACACTGGGGCTCAGCAAATTAGCCTTCTGCTGTAAAAATCACACATTTCTAGAATTATTTCATTATTTATCTGTTGTAGCGGAATTATTCTCATACTTTTTTTCTTAATGGAAAACCTGTGGCTGGGCTCTGAGCTGCTCCCTGCTATCGCTAGGCTCCTTGCCCTGACTCTGGGATACAGGTGTTTCTATCAAACCGTGTGTAGCTGCCCAGATGTGCGCAAGGTGTTAATCCCGGGGGGGCTCTGGCGTGCAGGAGGCCAGGCTAAAAGGCAGCTCACGGCGTGGGGCTGCGCTTGGGCCGTTCCCACGAAGGGTAATGGGGAGCCAAGAAATCGATTCCACAGTCATAATGTGGGCAAACCCCACCAGGTGCCTTCCTGGTTTCTTCGCCAAGACGGTCTCTATCTCATAAGCCTCTAATGACTCACCAGTGGCTTTGCTACTGCAGGAAAGGAATATGTGCTCCTTCCTTCCTCGCATCCTTCAGACAGCGAGCGTACAGCACTTGGCTGCTTGTTCTGCCGTTATTAGCTTATAAAGCACCATATGGAAGAATATTAAATAAAGCACTGGCTTTTTTTTTTTTTCCTTCCCCGAGTGATGTGAGCTGATAGCACTGCTCCTTCTGAGGATGGCAGTTGTGTGTTCCTGTCTCTTTTTCCTGCTCTCTGTTGTAGAGTTTGTGCCACGTCCCCCTCGGAAGGGTTGATGCAGGTAAGAACCACTCGGCACAAGAAGGACCTGGGGTCTATAAGACAGCAATTGGACTTTTACTGCCTGCAGGGCCGTAGTTCAACGTGTTCCCAAATTGAGGAGCTCTCTGCAAGGCTTGGCTTGGTGCTGGATGATGTGACACTACTCCCCAGTGTAACACTGCTTTTGGGTCAGTGCCTTCCAGAAACATCTCTGGTTTTGGATGTCCCCTTTCCTCGCTAAAATTCTCCACTTACACCTGCAGCCACAACATTTGGTCACAAAAATCAGGTGTGTGTGAGAGAACGTGCCTGGTTCAGTCCTATTAAAAGTATATAACTTTGCTGGTGGAGCAAATCAGATGTGTAATAGATGGATGAGGTGGAGGGTCTTGTGGGGTTTTGGGAAGCAATTTATTACAGCTCTTAAAGTTTCAGCCCTGATTCCCTGATGTTGTTAAATATAAGACGTTGCCTAGAAAAGCTGTTGTGCTTATTACGTTGCCTACTGGAAGGAAAAGTTTACCCTTGGCCAATCCTTGTGTGTGTGTGTCTCTCACCAGTCTGGATTGGGTGATTCTTGTGTCCCGTCTCTTCTTGTCTTTGCCTTCTCTCTCTCTCAGATCCCATCTTCGACAGTCCCCCTCGGGACTTTCCCGTGTGCTCTGTGATGGAGGTTTAACCTCCGCATCCTGTGGGATTTTGCTGTTTGCCTGCCCACCAGCACAGCGTGCGGGGAGCCTGGGTGCTGCTCCCACCCCCGTGCAAGACCCCTCAAATACCCCCACAGGGTCCAGGCTCTTGCATCACTGAGAGATGCCCTTGTGTCTGTTGTGCCAGAAAAGTTTCCAGTTTTTAACTAGTTTGGAGATCGCTGTGAAGTAAGAGCAAAATCCTCTGCGGAATTAAGATGCTCTTAGGGTTAATTTTTCTCAATTAAAACCTCGAGTTTACAGCTGCTCACTTAGAGCAGGGAGTGCAGCTTTTCCCACATAAGAGTGGGGCTGTGTCGTTAACTTCAGGATTGCAAGATTGTGTTATTACACATTAAAAACAGTAATAAAACTTACCTAAAGCAGGGGGGTTTAGAGCAAAACTCCACCAAGCTTTAATGGACCAGCTTGGGTAAACTGTGTTCTGTGTGTGGACCTTACTTGGTGACTCTCTGCGGATGCTCCCTGGGAGGTGTCTGCGCGGGGGAAACCCAAGGTTCCCGAAGGATTAAAGCTCTCAAGGTCTGGAAGGAGGAGGCTGGTTTCCCAATTTAAAAGCCGTTTGGAGGGTGTGATGCAAAGGTCACTGGGGGGGACTATGTAGGGTGGGAAGATGAGGAGAGAGGTGGAAATGAAGGGAGGAAAGTGTGCCAAAGAAATAAAGAGTGAGCTTTAGCAGGGGGCAGAGAACTAGAGCTGTTTTTTCCTTTTTTTTTGAGACAAATTTCCTGGGCCTGCAAAGCCTTTAGGGTGGGATTGTGCTGTGTTTGCGCATCACCTGTCACAGTGGGATCACAGCTCCTGGCAGAATTTCCAAGGCTTTATTGCCATGTAAATAATAATAATTAGCATGTCCTTATGAAGCAGTCGTGGTGGTGTTTAGTTTAAGGGGAAAAAAAACCCAAACAAAAGGAGAAGCATTATTAATTACTGTGAGAAGTATTAAAGGATCATTTGCATTTCACAAAGGCGTGGAGAATGCAGGAGGTCTGATACCAGGAGCCTGTTTTAGGGTGAATCCCATGGACCAGGGATGGAGCAGGGTGAGCCCCAGATGTGGGTGAGCTGTTCTTTGACTTCAGGGCAATTTCTAGAAGGTCCTGTGGAACAGTTTCCTTTTTCTTATGTATTTCAAAGAACCCCAAAGAAATTGGGAAGTAAAAAAAAAGCCAGCAGGCTCTGCAAGGCTTTTCAGGTTGTTGCCTTTTTATATAGGAAGGTGTAAATGAGGTTTCTGGAGAAATGGTGTGGGAATCAAAGGGGGGACGGTGATGGCTTTCTGAATTGTCTTGGAGTATCTCCTAGGCTTATCAAAGAAAAAGGGAGCAAATCCTCCCAAACTTGAGGAGAGTGAGAGCTGGGAAACGAGGAAGCAGCCTGGGTATCGGATTCAGGTCACGGGTGGTTAGTGCTAAGTACGTGCTGTAATTAGCTCCCTGAAAGGCTTTCTCATGCTCTTCTAGGGAGAAACCTGCTATTGAGATGTGCTGATATTGTAATTCAACAGAATCTGTTCTCCTTTGCCTGGGGGGAAAAAAAACCCACCCTTTTTTCAACTTTCCATCACCTGAGCACCTCTGTACCATTACGTATGTGACTGGAACAGTCTAGAGCCTTAGTGATACAATAAGGTAATAAATTGGTACGGGCTGGTCGGGGCGTTGTGTAGGGTAAGGAGAGCAGCCCAGAAACAGCAACACTTAAGCTCTTAGGCATTTGGAGAGTTATGAAATGATGAAACACCAATAGTCCTAACAGTAAAGCTGACTTATTGCACGCTGTGAGGTGTCGTGGTGCGTGTTCTTCAGGGGTAAGAACATGGTATCTCTCTTCTGACCCCTGCAGTAGCTAAAATAGATCTAAGAGATCTGCTCAGAAAATAACTATATTTTCTGGGTTTGCTTGTGTGTTTTCATTCTGAGATGAATTTTGAAGTTCATCTCCCTTCCTTAGTCTCTGGGCATGGTTCTGTTGAGTGCTGACCCCTCTGTAAGGATTTATGTTAATTCACTTTGCTCTGCAGTCTGGCACAAACACAAACTTCTGTGCCATGAAGGACTAAACCATCCCATAGACCTCTTGCCCCTGCAGGAAGGAGCTCTGCCTTGGCAAAAACAATGGCCTATGACAGGAAAACAGCTCTTGAAGTCTTACTTGTTTTGTAATATAGGTTTCTTTTGATGGATTTGGGGGAGAAAATAACGTGTAAAGCCTGCAAATGGTGGAATAGGGACTTGAGCAGTTGTATTTGGACAAAGGTCTGAAAAAGGATGATATTTTGAAGCATTTCACTTTGAGAGCATCTCAGACACAATAGGAAGCTTCTCTCCCAACCTCCTTGGAAAAAAGAGATCTAACAATTCCTCTAAGATACTACAAGATATTTTTTATCATCACACATGGATGGTGAGAACATAGTCCCAGCCTGGACAGGTTTTATTTTAAAGGGAAGGGAGGGATCAAATGTCCAAGGGACATCTCGAGTTGGCTGAGGAGCACGCCGCTTGCCAGAAGTGCATGAGGCTGCTTTAAACTGGAGATACAGAGAATGGAAAATAGTCCCCAAGGAGGCATGCAGGCATAAAACAGACATGCTGTTGCCATGCCATGATTAGGGTTTCTTCCTGAATGCCATAATTAGGCTTCTTCCACACATGTCCATGTGATTCAAGTTGTTGGACTGAGGAGATAGAATCATAGAATGGTTAGAGTTGGAAGGGATCTTAAAGATCATAAAGTTCCAATCCCCTGCCATTCAGTAGACATCTATATTAAGTAGACTTTTGCTTTTGAAAATGGTATTTGGGCAAAGTGACATGCAGGAGGATGGGTGGCATGTCTGAGTCCTGCTGAGATGGTGGCACTGGATCTCGGGTCAGAGGTGGTCACTTGTATGTCCCAAGGAGTATGGCCAGCCCTGTGGGAACAGTCTCTCAGGAGATAAGGCATCCCCAAGTGTGTGCTTGAACCCAACCGCAAGTCATGCAGAAAACACTATAAGAGGTGGCACCATTTAAGTGTGGCTGATAGAGATCCTTGAAGGGTCCTTCTAGGCTGGAGAAAGGTGTGGAGGGACCAACAGGACCTGGGTGCTGTGTCATTTAGAGGAACCTGGAAACTTCTGTTTCGGCCTCTGGCTTCCAAGGGAGACACAGGGTTTGTTTCTTTTCTTGGTGTAGAGTTGCCAAAGAGTTTTCAAGAAAGAAATCTTTTAACAACCCATCAGGTGGTTGCAATCTTGGAGACCTTGAGAGCATCACAGTCTCCCTGGGAATATGGAAGGAGGCACAAACCAATGCAATGCTTATGTTTGGGTAAAAAGCAATGCTCTGGGTTTTAACATGGTTGCAGCCAAGTGATTTATTGGCTTGCTGTCCTTGGAAAATGAGGGTTACTCAACCGTGTTGCTCACTGCTGGCTCTCGGAGATGGAAAACAGTCTTCTTACTCATCTGAGGGTGTTCTCCAAGGGCATGAAACCCGAAATGCTTAGTGCCTTCCCACCCTGTGCCCTCATTCCTGTACGTGTACGTGTGGCTGGTTGGGCTTTTACTCTTGGGGCCAGCTTTTTAAAAACAAAACCCAAACACTTCATGTGTCACTTGTGCTCCCAGGGTTCATTGGGCGCTCTGGGAGAAGTCACCGAATGCTTCGATTTGCAGCGATGTTACAGTAGTTCCAGTTATACCTGATTTCACAAAAGCTGTGTTCCTTGTGCTGAAATACAGTATGTTCTTAAACTGATATCCCCACCTGTATAAAGGAGCGGTCAGCGATCTTGGTCCATGTTATTTATAGAAGGTGGATTAAACTTTTAGCAAGGGTTGCTACATTTTGTGCAAAACTCTCACAATCCCAAATGACTTTTAACTAAAACCAGGTATTTAGAGATGCTGTATGAAAAAGAAATGTTGCCAGCAATTTGTGTCCTTTAGTATTGCTCCTGGGGTTCTTCTGTTGGAGGCAAAGGCGTGGAAGCAGTTTATTGTGGCTCAGCTGTGTTTTCTGCCCTCTCGGCTGTGCTCAAATCCCTTGATTTTTATCTTTAACCTGGGTGTGTTGAGAGATTTCAGATTTGTAGTGGGTCCTCACAGCTGTCTTGGCTGAACTCAGATCAGAGCAGGAGTGAGCATGTTGGTGGAAGCATCTTAAAATTGGTGTCCTACCCACCATAACACTAAAAATTTTGTAGCTACACCCCGAGTTATTACATTGAGAAACCTGGTCTAGTGGGAGGTGTACCTGCCTGTGGCATGGGGTTGGAACTGGATGGTCTTTAAGGGGATCTTTAACCCAAACCATTCTGTGATTCTTTCCCTGATAGTAAGAAAATGCTTCTAGGTAGTTTTTCACCTTCTCATGCCACTCTGAGCTGGGTATATCTATGCAGTTCAGGTGGTGAGGACCACACCGAGCATCACAGGCAGGTTTTTGCACCCTATGCTGTTTTTTCTGATGTTCCTGATAGTCCTGGCTTTGGTAGCTTGCTTGGTATATTTATACATGGTACGGTCATTTCCACCTGCCTTGATGTTCCTGTGAAGTTGGGAGCATTGTGATTAATTGCCAGGGCTGATTTTTTTTTTTTTTTGCTATGTCCTCTCCTCTTGTGGAGCCTTCTGCATCCCTCTGGAGAGGAGGGATGTGCGAAGACCCAGTGAGATGCCATACAGCAATAAACGGCATGGGGGGAAGCTGGAACTGTGGATTTTGCTATGTAGGTGTAGCTGGTGATGGCTCCTGGTGAAAGGAGAGCAAGTAGTTTATGGCCTATTTGAAAGGAGATCTCAGTGTAGGCCTGATTTGAAGGATGAGGCCGAGTACCCTTGTGAAAACAGAAAATGGGGTGTTAACGTCTTTTGGAAAGCGCTCCTAGATCTGCAGATGTAAGGTACTGGGAGATCTGTGTCTCTGAGGATTGCTATTAATTAGGGCTGCTGCAGTGAAGAGCTTCAGGCTATGGAGGAAGCTATGCCAGGGGCTCACCCCATGTGTAGAGGTGGCATTTGGATGTGGCACAGGGGGTGGGCATTGGGGTCAGTCCAGAATCATGTCCTACAGAGCTCCTCTTCTAGGAAAAAGAACTATGCTTGAGGAGCAGTGCTTCAACCTTCCTTAATAAGGCTCTTGCTGGTGTCCTGCCCAGGTTATTTATCTGGGTGACCCATAAATTCACATTGACTAACCCAGTGGAAGTCTGTCCTGCTTTACTTGGGGCAGGTCTCACCTTGCAATTAAACCTGGTGTTGCCTGGAGGTAACCGTGCTGCCAAGGTGCCCAGCCCTGCCACCTGTGTCCCTTGTCCCTTGTTCTGTGATTTCAGGGCTGTGCTAAGTACCTGTCCCCGAGGGAACATGTGGTTTCTGAGCACTGGACCTTAGCTTCCTTGGAGAGAACAGAGTTGGCGATGGCTATGGGTGTCTTAAAAGCACTGCTACAGGTGCAAAGGAGTCAAGTGGCCACTGAGGCCACTGGTTATAACTGTTCGTAGAGTCTGTTGTGCAACTTGTGCTCCTGTTCCTTTGGAGAGATCTTTATTTTATGTGGGCTGCACTTTCTGAACCCAATACACTTCCAGATCCTCAACAATTACCAGTTCGCGTTCCTATGTACAGTAGAGACAGCAAGAAATTTATACAGGGTCACTGCAAGGATAAAAATTCTTGTCTCTGGTACCTGAGCCTGTTTTCCCATCATTGGGTCCATGGCAGTGAGTGGCTGCAGGTGTCCCTTGATCCAGCATCTTGGAATTACTCAAGTGCATGCTTTCCTGTCTGTGTAGACCACCAGGGATCCCCACCAGGGATTACTGAAGCAGCCCAGTGTGAGGGATGGTCTTTATGTGAAATGAGGCCATCTTTGCAGTTCCTGCTCTCCCCGGCTTGCTTCTTTACATGTGGAAAAGAAAGTTACAGGAAAAAAAAAATTTGATTATTTCTTCTCTTTGGTTCTGCTGCAAACCTCACACAACCCCAAACCTCCTCAGCCTGATCCTTGAGGAGCAGGAGCAGAGCGCTGTGCAGAGCGTGGAGGTGGTTGGGGTGTGTGGTGCCTGGGGGGAGTTGGCTGTGAAAGCACATTAAACACACAGAAGCTGTTGGCAAAGGTGCTGATTGAGTTCTCCCTGCCTTGCCTGCGCCGTGGTCCAAGGCTTGGCACCTCTGGCTCTCCATCTGCTGAATTCGAGGCCGTCTGAAGGAGTTTGGGAAGATGAGGGATGGGTACTGTGTCCTGCCCAGAGCCCCGCAGCTGTGGACCTTCATTTCCATTAGCAACAGTCCATGTTCAGAGTCAGGGGAGCTCCTGCTCCCATTTGTCACTCAGAAGATGGGGTTTTTTGCCAGCGTATCCCAGTAGGTACAACTGATGGCAGTGCTATAGATGGCTTGAGATGCTGTACTTGTCCTTCGTAGTGTATTCTCGAAGACGTAGAGCAGGGGGAGCTACACAACCCTCTGCCGCATGGGGCCCTTTTGTATGTAGATCCTCTTATTTGCTAATGGGATTTAGATTTAGACTTCCATCAAACTAACCTGAACGCTTGCCCTAAGGTAAAGCAGCCTTTTATACCTTGTGAAGTCGCGAGCAGGAAGAGGCTTTATGTACCGTGTTGTCGGTACTGTCAATGCAGAGTGCCGCAAAAATTGCATGTAGCCCCTGTGGTGGGGACCAGGTTCTCCTTGAAAGGCTTCACTTAATCCAGGGAACGCGTTCTTCTTGCTTGCGGATGCTTTTGTCAAAGCAGGAAACGGAGTACAGGGAAGAGAGCATGGGGACAATGCTTGTTGAGCAGCTGGGATGCACTGTGACATGCACTAAGGGTCTTGTGGAAGATGTCCTGCCTTCAGACTTGAGGTTAGATGGTCCACTCTAGTCCTTCAATGACTGAAGAGTTGAGAGAAAAGCTATGTATTTTATAAAGAGTTGCAATATTGCTGGGAAATGTAGTGCCTTTGCTTTATGGTTTGCCTAGTTATTTATGTATCAGGAAACTTGATCCAAAATGCTGGTGGGTGACCAGGTAGCGCCCCATGTCCAGGTCTGGGCCTCCCAGTTCCAGAAGGACTGGGAACTGCTGTAGAGAATCCAGTGGAGGCTACGAAGGTGATGAGGGGCCTGGAGCATCTCTCTGCTGAGAAAAGGCTGAGAGACCTGGGGCTGTTCAGCTGGAGAAGAGCAGACTGAGAGGGGACCTCATCAGTGCTGAGCAATATCTAAAGGGCGGGTGTCAAGAGGATGGGGCCAGACTCTTCTCAGTGGTGCCCAGTGATAGGACAAGGGGCAATGGGCACAAACTGGAACACAGGAAGCTCCATCACAACATGAGGAGGAACTTCTTTCCTGTGAGGGTGGCAGAGCCCTGGAAGAGGCTGCCCAGAGAGATGGTGGAGTCTCCATCTCTGGAGGCATTCAAACCCCACCTGGACATGTTCCTAGGGGGACCTGCTCTGGCAGGGGGATCTCCAGAGGTTCCTTCCAACCCCATATCATTCTGTGATTCTGTGAAAACTTCTACCAGCCTCCATGGGAAACAGAGTTCCCTGCGTTCATTGGAACCCATCCTCGAGGCCTTCATAGTTGTTATCTCCTGCTCCCCTGCTGTGGTCTTCCCAAAGGATTTTGGGGATTCCTTGGGGGTTCAAGGCTTTAAGATACCTTTGAGATGGCAGCATCCAACTCCTGATGAGTTTATTCCCTTGCTCTTAGCAGCTACAGACCGAGGTGGCCCACACAGCTCAGTGAGACATTTTGGTGGGAGCAGTTACAGGCTGGTCTTGCCTCTTGCCTGCTGTTGCTAAAAATATCCCTCTTGGCCTTGTCTGTGCTGAGGCTTCTTGTGAGCAGCTTTTAATTTCTCAAAATAAGCAGTGAGGGGGCAGAAATTAATTTTGCAGTGGGGTTTCCCCCTTCTTCCTCCGGCAAAAGATGGAGCGGGGGCAGTTCCCTGGGGGCAGAGCACGGCTGAACCTGCTGTGACTGCAAAGGGCATCCTTGATATTTTATTTGATTTTTTTTTTTAAAAGCTTTTTATAGCAGCCCCTTGGCTCCGGAGGCTGTGCAGCGACGTGCCAGGCTGCATCTCCTGCGTGTCTGTGATGGTGAGGGGAGGAGGAGGAGTGAGCAGTGCTTGTGTGCAAGGACTCTTGCATTATATAAATTATATAGGTCTATTGCCATAATTCTCTGAGCTGGGACAGTTCAGGAGGTTTCCTGGATGGGATTGAGCTCGGTGTAGAGCTACAGATGGGGGAAGGAGGGCTGGAAGCCTTTGGCTTGTTTTCTATTTTCTGTGCGGGGTGTGAAAGACTTATGAGGGATCCAGTGTTGTAAATGTCTTTGTGGGATATTCCTTACCCGCTATTTCAGGGTCTGGGGCATTGCAGGAGCTTTGCAGCTCTGCGCTTTTCATGTGTCAAGTGAGTTCGGCGAGAGAGGATCTCGTTAGGGTGCGTCATTAATTGCTTCATCACTGTGTAGCGCGGTAGAAGCGTTAGAACTCCATAAACGCATTGTGGTTTTTTTTTTCCCCGCGTCCCCGGCTGTGGTAGGTAGGTATTGTGGAATTCTGTTTGTACGACACGCTCCTTTATCAGAGGGAAATAGCTTTCATTTTGTGTGAATTGAATAAAAATGTGCAGAATGACATCACGCTGCTTAAGCAAATGGCAACAGCCGAAGTTGAACTAGTTCAGCGCGTTGGCTTTTTATAGCACATGAATGAAATTGCTCACTAGAGCAGCTGTGAGTTGAAGAGTTCTTAACCATACATATTTCAGGTAAATCAGTTCTGAAAAGTCCTTTTTAAAGTCTCCCGGGGGGGGGAG
>JAOXNO010000041.1:1738854-1750076 GCA_028565335.1 Limnodromus scolopaceus | reverse complement strand
TATTTTTGTCAGAGTTAGGTTGATGGTTGGACAAGATGATCTTGAAGGTCCCTTCCAACCTAGAAGATTCTATGATAAAACGCATTTCTCATGAAAAAAACAGCCCGGAGCTTTGGGTGTTGTTGAGTGATGCTGCAAGGGCTAGTGAGGTACTTTTGCCTTGGTTGTCTGTAGACTTGGATGTCGTTAGGTACCACGAGCAATTTGAAGTTGTCGTAAACCCAGTGCAATATTTTGGCAGCCATCTGCAGATGAAGAAGGCAAGGGCATGGGGAGAGAGTGCAAACTAAGTTTTTGTGGGATCCCGTAATGTCTATGGCTTTCTTAATTTCAGTTTCCCCATATAAGATACTCCTGTATCATCAGGAGCAGAGGAACGTGTTATGAATCTCTGATCTCCTCCTTCCTCTGCATTGCTCTAAGGGTGCAGAAGTTACTTGGGTTATGCCAGCCAGGAGCTGGTTTTTGGGATGACGTGCCCAAGATGCTGCTATTTTTAGATCACTGAAAACTGTAAAATCCAGTTCTGTTTGTCTATTGGCACTTGAGTGATATTTTTTTTATGGGTGTGAGACTGTATTCTCCCCTGCCTTACTGATGGCTGAGAAAATACGATCTGATGGAATTGCTGGCTTTGGAAGGTGATGATGCTGTTCTGACCACTTGAAGTGGTGCTGCCGTTACCCAACGGGGCTGAGGTCTTTTATTTTGAATGCTTCTCTGCTGTCACCCATTATTTTTTTTTTTAATGACTTTTCTGTGGCAAAATCTGCACTTAGCAGGCTTTGCAGATATTCTCGGGACCTGGATGCTTGTGGAACCCGCTGGGAAGGGAGCGAGAGCCGCTGGTGCCCTTTTCCCGCAGGGCAGGGCCATACCACCGGTGATTTAAATTGCTGCAATTCCCATTATAAGGCTTATTTAAGCTTTTGTATGTTATTTCCTGGTTCCGCTTCCCTATTTTAAAGGAATTTGCAAGCTTCTTGCTGGGTTTCTTTGTCTCTGCCTTGACCTGGCAGCCAGACTGACTGTCTGTCCTGATTTATCTGCTGCTCTGCCCTCCCACTTCCCATTCGAGATGCGGTTGTTAATTAGCGATGCCCTCCGCTATCTGAGCAGACCAATAGCTTTCCTCCCCCCGCCGTGGGGCTGGGCAGCGACTCCCTGCTCTGCCCTGGTCCCTTTGGGGCAGGAATTGAAAATATTGGCTGCAGAAATGCCCGTCTCCATCTCCCTTTAGCTGCAGCTGTTGCTTCCCTGCAAAATGTGGAATTGGAAACTTCCCCCCCCCCTTTCCTCCACAATATTCAAATGAGCGTAATGAGCATTCAGATGTCCATGAGTAATCCCAATCCCGGCTCTCTGGCGGAACAAAACACGGCTTTCTTGTGCTGTGTGTGCGTTTGCAGCTTTGCTGAGCCTCTGTAGTGCTTTTGTGAGCCTGGAGCAGAGCCGGGGCGGTGGGAGCCGATGGGGGCCGTTCCTCCAGCCCTTCGTGTCCCACACAATGGGCACATTCACCCCTGGTGGCCTTGGCGTGAAGGTCCATCCCGTGGGGTGGAGGAGCACAACTGCTGTGGGTAAAGCTGGGGCTTCGACCAGGGAAGGTGTCGGAGGGAGCAAAGCCTTTATCCTGGGGAACTGTGCTCTCCTGTCACTGTTAAAACACCTTTTTCCCTCCTTATTCCACATATACTCTTGCAAAGTAACATATAAACAGAGGTTTCTCCACTCCTTAATGCCCTCCTTTCTGTCCTTCACAGAATATTCTTAACTCTTGAAGTAATTAGCTACAAGAAGCATAAAACTGTGTTTGCCTCCCTAATGGCAGTTATTCTACCAGCAGCATCCCCATGGCTTTGCTGTCATTTATTACATACGCGGCCTTCTGGTTGTGCCAGGCATCTTACTTTTAATACGTGGCTGTGTGATGTGCTTGTATGGGCAGAATAGAAGTCTTGGTTCCTAATGCTAAGAATGAAAAACAGAACAAAAAAAAAAAAAATGCAATTTAAGCTCAGGATCAACAACAAAATGACAAGGGAGCATATTCACAAAATAGAAAAAAAAAATAAATAGTGAAGGAGAAATGTTAAATACAGATATCTTATTGTTGCAGAAACCTCATAAATACTGTGGATGGCAAAGTGAATTGTTTTCTGCACAATGAGAACAATCCTTATTCTCGCTTCTATCACAGTAAATCCCACGAACATGGGTGAAATCGATAGCGTGGCACTCGGAGGAAGCAACAATGCTTTTGCAGTGATTAATAGCGCTGCATCTGGGTATGGGAGATGCAAAACAGGTTGGGAGTCTGGCTCTTCCAAAGCCACCATCAAGCAAGTTTGCTCTTAAGGGTATGAAGCTTTCTCCAGCCATCCCCATGGGGATGGGAGTGCAGGAAGGCTTGACCCAAAGTTGGTTGATTGGTTTTTGGCTTGACCCAAAGTTGATTGACTGGTGGTGTGGTTTTTTTTTTTTTTGGTACAAACCTGTGGTGGTTCCTTAGATAAGGAGAAACATCCAGCTCTGCAGTGAAAATGTACAGGGAACAACATCCATGGGAAGCAAGAACTGCCTGGATTTCTCAGAGGGTGCAGTACAGAGGATATTATCTATAGGTCCTCAATTAGTCCTCACAGCCAAATCTCCTCAAGTCTGCAGGATTTCCTGGGTATTAGGTGCAATTTTAAAATGCAAGGAAGGGGAGCATAACTTTGCATGGAATTTTACTAGTCTCCTAGTGCTGCTAATGCCGTTAGTGTCGGATTCGGCGATTTCTGATGGGACCGGGCAGTAGATGCTGGGGCTGCGATAGCTGTGGCATCCCTGTCTGCCTGCTAGGAGGTGGAAATCACTGGGAGAAATGCCATCCTAACTCGGAGCTGTCACAGGAGTCAGGGCTGCCTGTTCCCTCGCCTTGTCTTCCGTTTGTTTGTGTCTCAAAGCGCTATTCAAAGAGCGTGATCTTCCCTTTCTCGCCCAGTCCCCAGGTGAAGACCTTTGTTGGCCGTGTCTGCTGTGAGTACATGCTGCAGGATGATAATGTTACTGGTGGAGCACAAAGGAGAGTCTGTCTGAGCACAGAAGTTAACTCTTTGCTGGGCAAGATACAAGGCAGGCAGGAGCAGAAAAGGCTGCTCAGATGGGGAGCAAAGGGATTTGGGAGAGGATGGGAGGAGGGAAAGGAACCTTCCTTTTGCCAGTGTACTCCAGAGAGGATTTTAGAGCATCTTACCTCCTGTGCTCCCCTGGTATCCAAGGTCTTAATCATGCATCCAGGGCACTAGGTTGTTTTGGGATTTCCTGGCCTGCGATGGGACAGTCTGTGTGGCAGCATGGCTCGTGAGTCTGGGTTTGCTGGTGGCGTGATGAGGAACATCCATATATGAGTGAACCAGATGGGAGACGTTCATAGAATGGTTTGGGTTCGAAGCGACCTAAAAGACCATCTCATTGCAACCCCCATGCCACGGGCAGGGACACCTCCCACTAGAGCAGGTTGCTCAAAGCCCCATCCAGCCTGGCCTTGAACACCTCCAAGGCCAGTGTTCCTCCATGGATCCTGACCTGCTTCTGTTCACTTAGTCATTTGGCGGATGATTGATGGATCAATGTGCTAATGATAAGTGGAATTGACTGAGTTTCTGTTCGCCTTATTAGGAAGATGTTTTTGACCAAAGGGGCATGTATTTTCCTGGTTGACTCGTTACTCCTCTGTGTTCTGTTTTCATTCATGCATACCCATCATTCCCTCTTCTTGCTGGTCCAGTGCCTTGGTGATGAGTGCAGTGTGACAACTCTCTAGGGGCAGGTGATACCTGGGTGAAAGCTGCTGATGAGAGAAAAGTTGCAGTCTGGAGCAATGAGGTGAGCAACAGTGTGGAGAGGAGTTTAGAAGAGCTCATGGAAGTGATGAGGGTGTGAAGCTCCCACTGGTGTTTTCCTGAAGCAGAAACACGATTGTTGTTAAAATCAGAGCGTGGACTTGTTTACGATCACGCTGAGACTTTACCATGCCATCCCAGTCCTTCTGCATCTGGTACTTCAGCAGGAGTTGGATCAGGTCACTGCTGGCCTCAAAGCACTGCTAGAAGAAGCCATGCATCTTGAAGCAATACCAGAGTGAAGGTCTTCAGCCCTAGGGAGTCTCTCTTAGTATCCCACATTTCCACCTTGATATGGCAGCACGTGAAGAGTGTTTTCCCATAGAAATGTGTCAAAATCTACCTTGAGGTCTGCTTGGGTACCGAACGAATCAGAGAAGCTTGATCAAAGCGGTCAGTTTGGTGGTTGTCTTTAAGGATTTTGAGTCTGGACCTGTCCAACCACACAACTGATAAGGCACTGGCTCCGGCTTCTATTAACTGGATTATCTAGGAGGACTGCAGTTGTCTTGGCATGCTGTTGGCATTATTTCTTCAGATGCTCAAGCTCTGATAAGCCGGAAGAAAGAGAATCTTGAGTGGAAGATAAATGAAGATTGCATTGAAATTTAACTGAAAACAGTTTTGGCAAGAAGATGCCTATGAATCCCTCAGTGTAATGGGCTGCTCTCAGGCTTGGAAGTCAATTTGTTCTGAAAATATGGGAGTATAAAAAGTGCATCCAAGCTTAAAAATAAATAAATAAAGGAAATCATAAAGCATCCAATAGGTGCTAGGATAAAAATGAAACAAAATGGAACGAAAACATTTGTTAAAAGCTTCGTTGCAGGCAGTGCCAGGTAAACAGATAACAGCTTTTAGTAAGTGATACTAAGATCTTTAAGGAATGAGCTGTTTGCACTTCAGGGCAACAAGTTTTAATGGATCCAGGGAAACCCAGCAGCATAAGGGCATGTTACTGAACTCCGCCCGTGGGTTCTTTTTACTGTCTCTGAAAAGCATATATGAGTATAGATAAATAGATATGAAACATTCCTGTGCAGGCACCCCAAACTTCATCTTGGAATGCTTAATGGTATCTGATATATCTTTGCATCAAAGGAAAGAGGCGAGTAACCCATGAGGACATAAAAAAACAGATATAAGGAGCAGTGATGGAAGTAAAAAAAAAATAGCTATAGACAAATTATTTCTTTTTTTGTAAAGAATAATTGAGTGCTGCTCTGCTGGAGACAGAGGAGGTTCATACCCTTAAAAGAAGATGAAAAGCCAGGCTTGATGGTACCACTTCTGTTTCATGCTTAGTGACCTAATCCATGATCGTGGCTCTTGTTCAGATCTGTTGGGAGTGCATAAATCAGAGAAGCAAAACAGGGAACATGTGAGATCTGTGAGAGGGGGTTGTGGAAGGGATTCTTTTCTCTCTGGATCTGTAAGTTCACTAGATGATTGTTCTCTCATTAGAAAAGAGTTTATAAATGCCCAAGATGGAAAATGCAAGATGCCTCTCTATGACAAGCAAGTAAAGACTTTTAAAGGGATTTAGAACTGGCAGGACATGAGGGATAAAGATTAGGTCTAAAGATGAAATAACGGAACTCTGCGTCAGCTCTTTTGTTCCATACTTATGGTGTCCAAAAATATGGATATATTTACCTGTGGGAAAACCGTGGTTAGGATGGAGTGATGGAATTAGAACCTTTGAAGAGAAGGTGCCAGCTGTGGTTCTTCTGCAGACCATGTCTTATTTTTAATTTACTGCACTTATTATGTCCTCTCATGCTCTTTAACTGGGCTCATACCTCCCTTGAGTCTTATTCTGTATTTCTTTTACTATTAGAAGATTTCTATTGTCTCCAGTGCCCAGGACTGAAGGCTAAAGCCTTCTCAATAATTTTCAGTTACAGAAAACGCATCGTTCGGTTTGACTACACTGACAGAGGGAACTGGGTGTGTATCTGGGGACCTGGAAAGTGTACAATCAATTGGGGCTTCATTTGTTCATTGGTTATTCTTGTTAGGTGGAGAGGATGAGCTTCAAGCACAAGTCCTGGGCCAAAGTTACTCTTCCTTCATGACAAAGTTAAAAGGAAGTTAAGTTGCACCATGGAGGGATTGGGTCCTTGATATTAAAGAAAGAATGTTGTGTTAGTAGGAGGTTTGCTCATAAATTGAGGGAAGAGCCATTTTGCCATGTTCGTGCTGGACAAAACCTTAAGGGGAGGTTTTTGGAGAGAGCTGCCAGATTGGATCCATTCTGCTTGTCGTTCCTCTGGCATGTGCTGCCGTCTCCTCTCCTTGGAGCCTGACTTTAACAGGGGAGTGATTGTTTCTAAAACCAGTGGGATGAATCATCCCCTGGCATTGCCCCTCTTTCTACGCTGGTTATAGGAGTAGGCACCATGTTGGGTTAGACCCCTGTTTTGGATGGTGAGGAGTAAGTGGGGCGAGTCCCACACAGACTCTTCTTAGCATCCCTTGCTGCCTTTGATAACCTCTACTGCAAACTGAATTTTCCCAACAGCTGATATCAGGGTCCAAAGGTGACCGAGGACCTCTCAGAAATAACATCTATGCTTTTCACTCCAACGCGTGTCGTACATAACCTGCCTGGGCATCTGTGTCCGAGGGGGACAGGGCTAATCCATGCTGGGAACAGAGTGTGTGGCACTTAACACTGAGGCACTCGTTGCAGTAACACCTTGGGGCAAAAGTCGCTCAGAGACGGACAACAGGAATTGCAACAAGCAGCAAACACAGCCTGATGAATTGGAGTAAAGATCTGCAGAAAAACCCTCGTGAGAACATGACACAGGGTATTGAATCTGGAGGCTGGGATGTGACATTTGCTGCTAAACAGCTAATAAAAAGTGGAATAGGGAGCTCTGGCCAGCAGTTTCATAAGCTAATGGGTTGTTGTCTTGCTGGTCATTTTGACTTGTTATGTTTATCAGGTGTTTTACCTGTTGATCAAAGAATAGGTGGTGGGATAGAGGGATACGTACCTCATCACGGGATAAGGGTGAAGTGCAACAAGTGTGAGTGAAAGTGCCATTTTTAAATTTTTTTTTATTTTTACAAAATGTCGTGTGCTGTTTTTTGGAAGTCATCCATATTCACAGTCAGTGAGATGAAGTGATGGATGTTTGCTTGTTCTCCACTTGACCCTCAGTCAAGGTCTGAATTCCATTTGTGGTTTCAGAACATTCTCAAAAAGATGTTCCTGATTGTGGGGAGAGTGAGGGAGACTATTCTTTACTCAAGGAAGCAAAAACATTAAAATGTATGTCTAAGTGAGGTGGAATTTGTCAAAGTCACAAAGTCCATGATTGTCTGATGATGAACATCTCAGGATGTAGGTTACTGTACTGACAGTAGTTGGGTGCCTTGTGGGAGGCTGGGAACTTTCCAGTGAGTCTCCACAAAGGATGACTCCTGATGTTTCTGTCGTGCCGGTGGATTTCTGTTACCCCCCTTTAAATCCTTCTCTTTGTCAGAGCAGTGCTATAAGTCAAAATTATCTTTGTCCCATTTGCCATTCTCAAGTGGAATCTGAAAACTGGAGTTAGGACAATGATGTAGGTTGAAAAATACGCAGTTTCAGATCAAATCCTGAAAGCAGAAAGACCATTTTCCATTACTGAAGTACATCAGGAATAACTTCATGGAAACTGGTGGGCTGACAGGTACCTAAGAATAATTCCAGATAATATGCACCAAAAATGTATGGTCTCCTGAGGCACTTCAGCCTAAGTGTGTTTCCTTCATTTTAAGCTGAGCACTTCTTTGGGTTTGGTCTATTCAGTCTGAATGGCTGACTTGACTTGTGCTGTGTAGGTTGATGGACTGTATTTTCGTTTATCTCTCCAAGCTGAGAACTACAGGACCATTTCTTGTGACCAAACCTTTCCCGCTCCGTAATGGCAGAGCTCCAGTGCCTTAATGCATCTCTGTTGGGTTAAAGCAAATGAGCATTTACCTTTCTTGCAGATAAAACATAATAAAAGAATACTATGTGCATAAATGCCTGGGACTCTTCAATGCTACCCACTTCTTCTTGTGGCGTGTTTCCAGAAAACTGAGATGTGCTTTTGGCAATAATTCTGTCTGGTCAGAGGATTTCTGGCCAGTCTGGGATTTATAATGAATGACTGTGATAGTCGGTGGGAGGGAGGTTTTTCCCAGTGTTTGGAGTGAGGTATCTAAATGTGTTTAGTAATTTTTGGATCAGAGTCGGACCAGGTTTACAAAAACTTGACGTTATCCCTGGGGAACTGTGCTGAAGCTGGACCCAGAAATCCAGTCACTTCATTAAGTGCTTGAAGGTTTTAGGCTGGAAAGTCCCAAGTTGCCTGTCTATAATCACATCCTACGGGCATAACTGCATCCTGTTTGCCTTCTCTTTTCCCTTCTATTTATCATGTACCTTCCCATTGCAGGGCTAAAGAAATTGAATTCCTTTTTCTGACTCATTACTTTGCTGTTCCTACTTGTTTGTCACTGTTATAGCCACCTACAAGAAACCACTCTGGCTCTGAAAGCTTTCCCTCTCGCTTTCCTGCCTTACCTCCCCCTCTCTCAGGTATTATCCTGGTGAAGCATCAGGCTTATATCGTAATAGAAACTAAAGAGTAATTACAGTTCTGTAGTTTGCAGTGCCATTAAGTCAAATGACAAAGGCAAAGAAATTCATAGTAAAAAATGTCAGGGGAGAAAAACCTGTCAGCTGCATTTCTTAAACTGCCTTATTTGATGTCACGCTGTTGTTATTTATTATTTATGTAGCACTGGAGCTGTGTCTGGCACTTTAAACATGAATGAAAAGACACAGGTTAGACTTAACACAAAGCAGAGTGGCAGAATGTGGATAGGCAGCAGTCTATGTAGGAAAAAAATAAATGTTTTTTTTCCTGAAGCAGGAGAAGGAAACTGTGGACACATTTTTTGAATTTTTAGTGTGTTTTTTCTCTTTTAAACAAGATTCATCAGCAGACCGTCAGGAAGACTTTGATTCTGTCTGTGGACCTTTAGATTAGGAGTTGCAACGTGGGAGATGAGGGATTTCTGAATTTGAGCCAGTGATTATCAGGTGTGGAAGATCAAATATATGGTAGGAAAAAAGAACAATTTAGGCAAAAGGCCAGAATTGGTAAATGTGCAAATGTACAAAACTGGCCATAGATAAGGTTATGCTGAGACCTTCAGAGTTGATGTCCAACCACCTCAACCACGGGCTCTGGAAAACCCAGTGGGCTTCATAAGGCCAAAAAGCCCAAGCACTGCTCAGATATCATGTGGAAACCTGCAAGTGACACGGCTGAAGGTTTCCTGATCTTCATCACGTGGCTGGTGTTCCTGCTGCATCCATAGGCTGATCCACCATGGCTCAGAGGTGAAATCAGTTGTGAGGAGCACTGACCCTAGCAATATCTCAAGAGCAGGTTATTGATAAACAGGAGCAAATGCTGCAAAGCAAATCCTGAGAGAAGAGGCTTGTAGCTCTGAGATCCCCTTGGTGTCTTTTTCTTGTGCTCTTTTGCACTTTTGTCCCTTTTTCCTTATTTCTACTGCACACATTTGAAACAGGAGAAGATACTTCACCCTCTTCTCTTGGAGTATGGGATTTCCTTGTTCAGGATGGATTTGGTCCCTTCGGAGTCTGAGTTTGGGCCTCAGGCAGGAGATCCCTAGGGAAAACAGTTTCGCTTTGGCTTCTAAGTTTCATCCCGTTCTTCTCCAGCACATCACCAGGGAGGGGAGATATAGAGGCCTGGGGAGATAAATGCTCTTCACAGTATGCTCGTGTTTTGAGGTTTGTTTTAGGACTTAGGTTCAGAATCCTTTCCTTTCTCAAGGAAAAGACCCAGGTGCATAACCCTTCTCCAATCGGTATCTGATCAATGGAGGAAACGCTAAAAATAAAGCAAGACAAAGAAGCCATTGACATAGCTAATGGAGTTCCTTCAATACAGAGGGCCCTGAAGATCAATGCTATTGTCATATTGTGAAACTTGCCATTTTGTGCAATCACTAAGATATGCTATTGCTTCATAACAATCTCCACTGTGAAAATCAGTGCTTTAAGGTGATATACGTTATGGCAGGGGTTTGCAAGCAAATATACAACCCATTGTGGTATCAAAAAGCAGAAATGTGGTTCAAGGTATTCAGGTGTGTCCTTGGGAGCTAATAACTCCAAGATAACCAGACCTGGCTTGTTCACATAATGCCAATAAACCTTTTTCAGTCACTTCACAAAGTGGTATTTCCTATGGGTTCCTACAGGCAGGTGAGGGGAGGCTCAAGTCATTTGTCAGAAGCCACCAGGGATCCTGTGCCAGAGCTCACATGATGTGAATAGAAGCTCAAAGGCTGGGGTGGAAAGAGAGCAAATTGCAGAGGTGTCCCACCCCAGCTCTATCCCACATCCGTATCATGGATTAGGCCAATGCCAAAGCCTGTGGCATCTTCTGTTGCTTTTACTGATGGAATGCTCCATCTTTCAAAAGTTTAAAACGGAAAAGAAAAAATAAAAAAAAAAATGGGTGGGGGAAAGAAAATTCCAATCTGCCCTTGTCTTTGAAATAACTTTTCTTCCTCCTTCATTAATCAGAAAAGCTGTTACAGCTCTTGACAGTACTCTGGAGCAAAACAAAAGGGCCTAATTCACTAATAGGACCTAATGCATAGTTAAATTCTGCAGTGAGTCAGTCTATTTATCAAGACGGTTCAACTTGAAAATTAGTCATGGAGACAGATTTTGTTGGCGTGTACAGAGTGGGCACGTTTTCCTGAAAAAGGGGCACACAAAAAGTGATGACACTGAGAACCAGAAGCCTCACGCTTCTCAGATGTGATTGAATTTCTTTGAAAGTCAAGTCATTTCTCTGTCCAAATAGTTGAGGAGGTCAAGGTGCAAAGGGCCTACTGATACGATAGTCCAAGTAAATTCTTCCCTGACCCAAGGGCAAGGCTTTCGCAGTGACCAGGTAGTCCCTGGCATTGCTGAAGCTCTCGTGGTGGTGTCCCTTCTTAGCCTGAGTTCTGGGAGGCTTCTCTATCATTGGTGTTTAAAAAAAAAAAAAAAATACAGAAAGTGCACTTTAGATATCATACGTGTGACAAATTTTGATGTCCAAGCTGAGAGTTTGTTTTCTATGCGGTTGATGGTGGGTCTTCACCCTGCACTTGCAAAAGGAATGAAATGCCCAAGGATGGAATAGTTTGGGTTGGAAGGGACCTTAAAGATAATCCAATTCCAACCCCCTGCCCTGGGCAGGGACACCTCCCACCACACCAGGTTGCTCCAAGCCCCCTCCAACCTGGCCTTGA
>JAOXNO010000041.1:1700814-1735878 GCA_028565335.1 Limnodromus scolopaceus | reverse complement strand
TGGGCCCCTCACTACAAGAAGGACATTGAAGTGCTGGAGCGTGTCCAGAGGAGAGCCACCAAGCTTGTGAGGGGTCTGGAGACCAAGTCCTATGAGGAGAGGCTGAGGGAACTGGGCATGTTTAATTTGGAGAAGAGGAGACTGAGGGCTCATTGCCCTCTACAGCTCCCTGAAAGGAGGGTGTAGAGAGGTGGGTGTTGGCCTCTTCTCCCAAGGGAATAATGACAGGACCAGAGGACATGGTCTGAAGTTGTGGCAGGGGAGGTTCAGATTAGATATTAGGAAGAATTACTTTACTGAGAGAGTAGGCAAGCACTGGAAGGGCCTGCCCAGGGAGGTGGTGGAGTCACCATCCCTGGATGTATTTAAGAAACATGTAGACATGGCTCTTCAGGGCATGCTCTAGTGCCCAAGATTATTGGCTTGTGGGTGGGTGTGATGTGGTGGGGTGTGGGGTTTTTTTGTTGTGGTTTTTTTTTTTTTTTTTTTTGTGGTTGGACTCCATCTCATCATGGTTGGAAGGGACCTCTGATTCTGTGATCTAGATGAGTAACTGCACCTTTATATACCTTTAAAATTTCAGCTTTAATAAACTATAGAAAGACCACCTTAGGAAAAAAACAAACCTACGAGGATATGAATATCTCTGCATAGTCGAAAATGTGGGCATGGAGTGGAAATACCAGCTCGGACATGGGTGCAGGAAGGGAACATAGAGAAATCCTGAGTAAGTTCTTTACTGAATGAGAGGAACTGCTTGTGGAAGAGCAGTGTGTGGGCATGGAATTGAAGATGATTGTGATAGTCGTCCACAGCAACTGGGAAAACCTTGTCCTTGCATAACGCTTAGCATGTAATATATAATATATAATGTGCTTGGTTGGGAATAATGAATTATTTCTTATAGCGAATAGACGGTGTTATTTCTCTGATAAATGTATTTTTTTGATGAATCTGAGGAAAGATCGACCAAAGCTCAGTTATGAATTCAGTCTGTGAGTAAGCAAGCCTCAGGACAGCTTGTAAGATAAGCCTTGTGACCCCCGTTACTGTGGCTTAACAAGTCCCTGCTAAGCCTAGAAGAGGTTTACTGTGATGGATCAGCTCACATGAGGCAGATCCTTATGAATGGTAACTGGTTGCATTGGCACTTGAGATGTCTCCGAGCTGCTCCAGCCCAGCTTGGGGCTTGCTGACCCCCAGTTCAGGTGGATTAATAATCAACTGGAAGCCAAAAGGGACCAATTAGGATTATGACGCAGTGGGTGCTGCTCGGAAACTTTTGGGATTACTGTAGTCTGCCCGCAGGCTGCTTCCTTCTCATTTTTATTATAAGTTTTTATTTTGGTTGTGTTTCTAACCAAGGATTAGTGCTGCTCTGTGGTGAATGGAGAGATGATGGAATGATGATGGAATCCTCACCCCTGGAGGTATTCAAAAGCTGGGCAGGCATGGTGCTGAGGGACATGGTTTAGTGGTGGTTTTGTTGGTGTTGGGTTGATGGTTGGACTCGATGATCTGAAAGGTCCCTTCCAATCCAGACAATTCTATGATGAAGAAAATGGTCTCTGTCTTAGAGGCCCTGCAAGACATGCATGGAAGTGGTGGGCTTCCTGCGTGGGGCAACACACACCAGAGGTTGGTGGAGCAGTGGAGGTATCTGCCCACGCTTTGCCTGCCCAACGCCTGCGTTCTGCCCATCTCAAATTTGTCTAATTACACCTTGCAGATAATTTTCTCCTTGGCTTTTAATTACTGTTTCTACCAAGACTTGAAGACCTTAAAGAATAATTACATAGCAGCCAACTAACACTCCCGCACTTGAAATGCTATGAAAACCACAATATATCTGCTGGTTACCTGCAAGAGCATTCCTTCTTTAATTAATGTCTCTGGAAGACCATTACAGATCTATTTGTTCCTCTTCTCTCTCTCGTTGTTGTTCTTCTTCCTCATTTTTCATTAGCGTGGTTTTCTCTCTCGAAATGAAATTGTAATTGATGATCTGAGTAATGTTTTGATAAGCTGTGAAGCGGGACGGTGTGCAGAGCTGTTGTTGAGCACGGAGCTCGCACACAGTGGGCTCCTGCACCTTGGTGCCTCAGGCTGACCGTTACCCACAGCTGATAATGAGAAAATGAATCTGAAAAAAAGCCCCAAACCCAACTGCTTCTCATTCCTTCCTCTACTCCTGTAGACTATGTCTGTTTTTTCCCCGCATCTCTGCGCTTCTGTGGTTTTACAACAGTGTCCGTCACTCAATCATCAAAGTGCCCAGTCGAAAAAATGTGATCTTTTTAAAGAATCTTTTAAAATCTTTGCAGATCCAGGCATGCTCAGCAGTGGCAACCTGTGATTTTAATTTGGTCAAAGGAAGCATAAAACTTCTGAGATAAGCCTTGTTGATAGAAACGTGCAATCATGTCTCTAACGGAAGCACTTCTCCAAATATCAACGCAATGGATCTCCTCAGTTTTAATTAAGCCATATCGTCCTTAATGATGGCGTAGCAAATTGTTTTGCTGCTTGTTGGGAGGTGCAGGGGTTTAGTCAAAACCCTTCTATTGCTGCTGGAGAATCTGAAGCTTTTCATCCAGAGTGCTCTAGAGCTGTAAGAGTCGGGAGAGTGCTTCCTCGGGTAGTTTTTCTTTTTAACGAGCGCAGCCGCCTGCGGAAACGATACACTGACGGTCTTTGAAGCATTGTGCTTCAGGCCAGAGCTGGAGAACTGGCTTGAACCGTTTTCATCTCTTGAAGCTATGGATTGAACAGAGCAAACTCTCCTTGAAGAATCGCACGTGGAGTTGTTGTGGGTGCGTTGGGATGCGGTTTGTCTTCAGTGTGAAAATAACTCAAAAACACGCCTTCAGGGAGAAATCTTGCAAGGCTAGCAGTTGTGTTATTAATCGTATATTATGAATTTTTAAAAGATGCGTTTCTAAGGGTCTTGGGGAAGTTGGGGTCCAATAGCAAATGCTATAGAACTCCTTGATGAGCATTTACAGTCTGTGCCTACTCCAAGGCTCAGTAACAGCTACAGAGATTGCTGGTACCGCATTTTTTTTAGCAGTAAAACAAATGCAGTTTCGGACTGAGGTCTTCTACTCCATGGGGAAGGGACTTTTAGGGCTGTAAAACACGGTGGTGGTGCAAGTTTAACCAAATGCTTGCAATCTGAGTGCTTGCATAGGAGAGAGAGATTCAAATTCAGGTAGCGCTAGACTGAGCCTAAGTTTCTGGGACAAATATTTGCAGCAATTCTTTCAGTTCCTCTGTTTTAGGGCAAAATGCATCCTGGCCATTTCAATAGAAGTTAGTTTTCAGTGTAAGGCAATGGTATTTATTTATACAAAATATATATGTATATACACACACTAAATATATATATATATTCCCCCCAAAAATATCTGTTTTACTGCAGACATAATTGCTACTGTCAATAGATTGGTTCATCATTACCTTGTGTTATTAACAGAAGGGGGGTAACCAGTCCTTCCCATTACACTCCAGTTAGAGTGGTCTGATCCTGGCAGTTGCAGTGAACCAGGAATGTTGAAATGGTCCTCACTTCTGGTCAAATTCAGGGTTACCTTAAGTATTAGTGTTACCTGATACCTGACAGATGAAACAATATCTCCTTTATTTCTCTGAGCATTTCTGCCTTTGAGTAGCTTGTGATTGCCAGGTTGTTTTAAGTGCTCAGGAATATCTTATCTCTTAAACTTTCCCTCGGAGTGCTGCCTGTCACAAAGGTATGTGCTTATTTAATATGTAAGCGCTTCCGTGGGAAATGAGAGGCTTGTCAGTGGAAACAATTTGTGTATATCTTTCTGGTACTTTTCTGGTCTATATTTCACAAAAATTCTTGATATCTTGCACTTAACCTGGCAGGAAAACTGCCATAATTGGAGTGGCATGTCTTTTTTTTATATTTATATTTATTTCAAAGTACAAAAAATGCTTTTTGGTGGAAAAAGCAAAAGAAGAATAGCTGGCATCCTGAAGGGAAAAAATTCAATATGAAACAGCCACTGAAGTAGGTCAGTTTTTAAATCGAGCAACTTGTCAGTGCCTCTTAAAAATAAGAGCCGTCAGGTATCCAGGTCCTCCATCTGCCTCTGGGATTTTTGTCTGAGTTCTGGCAAATTCAAGACCCAGATGGTATGATTACTGAATTGATATCGAGATGCTCTCAGTGTGCTTCAGCTTAACCTCATCATCTTCAGGATCCTACTCTTGCTGAGCAATCACCAGTATGCCCAAAACCAGGAGGACTTTCTGAGGATCCCAGAAATCCAGACCTTTGCTCAAGTGAGATGACATGGCAGGAGTCTCCACCCATGTCCCACAGTATGAGCAAGTCTCACCCGTGTTGTTACTTCCAAAGTCATGAGAAGATGATCAGAGTTGAAGAGACTGGTGGAAAGACCTCAGACCAGGAGCATCTGGGTTTCCAAAGCACAAGTTGGGACCTCTGGGCAGCTGCCGCCTCCTCCTAGGTGGTGTTGGTGTAGGTCTTGAGATGAGGCAGATGGAGGTGAAGGGAAGGTTGGGTGAGGAATTAGTCCGTGTTAAGGAAAAAAGATGAAGGTGGAAATTCTTAAAGTAGTGACACACGGTGGGTTTCAGGAGTGACAATATGAAAGTGCAGCTGAATGTGGACTCCTGCCCAAGACCTGAGGGTTGGCCAAGGTTGTACAGCATCTCTGTGGGAAACTGTGTGGGATAGCTTGGATATCTGGAGCCTCTGTTATCCCTACAACAATGCCATCGCTGACAAATGCCATGTTATCTTGCATTCATTGCGGTGACGTAGCTGTGAGAAAGAAAAGAAATAATTAAAACTTGGTCTAAAATGCTACAGGGCTGGGTTAGCAGAGGAATTATACACTAGGGGATCTAAAGAACACTTAATATTAAGAGCTAAGACTCTTAGCAAGCTGCTGCATACACCCTCTAATGGTCTTCATTCTATGAAACAGGACAGGACACATGGACATAAGGGGAGGACGGTAACCTAAGTGGAGTTCGACTGAAGATAACATCAGGTTGTAGGGCTGGAGAAGAGGGTGATGGGGGGGCCATATGCTGTTGTGGAGTATGGACCTGGAGGTGGGATGCCCCAAAAATGCAGCACTAGAAGGATGGGCACAGAAAGGGAGGCTCATAGAGCTGAGTTGGTAACACCAGTTACGTGTGAAGAGCAAGGATGTGGATAGGAAGGCAAAATTATTCCTTGATTTATGTAGTAATACTGTCCCCGTGATCAGTTTTTCAATGACAGCTTCTGTTCTGCAGCCCTGATGGCACCACAATAGCTCAGATGCCTGCAAAAATCTCTGGATTTGTTTTTTCCTCAGTAAAAACAGTGGTGACTTTTCTTTGCTCCTCTCTAAATTAGACACTACTCCGGAGAAAGCAGCAGAGCAACGTAGCATATCGGTAATATTCAGCGTGAATCCCCCTCTGTGCTGTTGCCTTACAGGCACGAAAGGGTATTTCTTTATTGGAGACAGAAATCTCAGTCTTGCAGTGTTGTTTCTTCATAAAGTACGCTTTTGTCTTCTGAAAAATAGCTGTTTGGTGACAGGGAGATGAAGGACTGCAACCTCGATGTGGCTGTTGTGACACCTGGGAAGTTAAAGCTGTAGAAAGATTTGGCATTCGCGGCTGAGGTCTGCGGAGGATTGGAGGTGACACTGTCATTTACATCCTTGTCCTCTGAAAAGTGAACAAAGCTCTTGTCTTGCATTGCAAACACACTTGGGGGGAAAAATGAAACCATCTATTTGTTATTCATAGCAGGGTTGGAGCTTTCTGTGCTTATTTAAGTCTCTTGTCTTTCTGTGGAGTAAGCTAATGTATGTGCTAATGTAGAAATTTGCTGAAGCTCCAAACAGCATGAAAAAGGACACACTCAATGAAGAGCTTATCAGTCATTATTAAGTTTGCCGACGTGGGAAACTGTGTGATCATCACAGATACCTCTCGTTATCATACACCTGCTGGCAGCCTTCCCGAGGGGAGATTGCCATCGGCAGAGAGCTGGCTTGGAGGCAGCTCATGCTGTGGTGGGCACTCAATCATAGAATCACAAAATGGTTTGAGTTGGAAGGGACTTTAAAGAACGTTTCCACCCCCTGCCCTGGTCACCTTCCACCACACTAGGTTGCTCAAAGCCCAATCCAACCTGGCCTTGAATCCCTTCACAGATGGGGCAGCCACAGCTTCTCCGGGCAACCTGGGCCAGGGTCTCACCACCCTCAGAGTAAATAATTTCTTCCCCAGGTCTCATCTCAATCTCCCCTTTTTCAGTTTAAAACCCTTCCCTCTCATTCTGTGGCTCCCCTCCCTGATCCAGAGTCCCTCCCCATCTCTCCTGGAGCCCCTTTAGGGACTGGAAGGGGCTCGAAGGTCTCCCAGAGCCTTCTCTTCTCCAGGCTGAACCCCCTAACTCTTTCAGCCTGTCAGCGCCTGGATGATTGAGATGTCTCATGGTTGCCCAGTGCTACTTGATGGCTTGTAGGTGGAAAATTTGGCCCAATCTTCTCTCTCCAAGCATTTTCTTTTCTTTTAAAGCAGTGATGAAATAAGTATTTTGGCAAAGCAAACAGTATCCAAACAGCCAAGCCCACGTGGCTGTGAAAGTTCACAACTCTCAGCAATTAGTGGCACACGCATGACCTTTGTATGGCATCTGCACCCAACTGATCTGTATATACATCAGATTTGACCAAGGATCTCTCTGTGCACTCTCAGCCTTTCTTTTATATGTTTCTGTACTTATGCATCACAAAAAAGTTTGGAATATCACAATATCACTGCTTCCTAATCATGCTAATTCTGGCTGGTAATAATTCTTTATCTTGGGTGACTGGATAAAGTCATAAGTCCTGCAGGTCACTTTGTTTTAATTTATTTTTTCTCACTGCCCTGTAGTATTCCTAATGAGTCTTTCACCTCGTTCTCCAGCCTGAATTCCCAAAACCACCTTGTACTGGGAAGCCTCTGAGTGTACTTAGTGTGTTTTAGCCAACAGTACAGCCACCTGCAGTCAGATGGATCTTCTCTTCCACTGAATCTGGTCTTTTTTTCCACCTGCGTATTTCAACTAACATCTGCCCTTGCTCAGTGCCAAAGGGATGTGGGCTTGTGTTGGGAGAGAAGGATGGCTGGGAAGAGCCAGGAGCTGGAAAACCTTTCCTGTCCTGTGGGTTTGGCTGCTTGAGCTTAGTGAATTGCAAGCTGAGAAGGGATCCAGGGCTCTTAGCAGAGAAGGCATAAAGCGGTTGTTAAGATCTCGAAGCCAGAGAACAGCGCTTATGCAAGGGCAAATCGATATAAAACAAAGCAAGAAGACATTTGAGACTGCAATTAAGAAGGAGATTTATAGTCATGGGAACAGTAAGGCTCTGGAAGAATTTTTCAGTAGTAGCAGTAGGGTGAAAAGCAGCTCTGAACTTTTAAGATGGATAGAAGAGGTTATGTATTGGAAATACACATCATATTAAGATTTGGAGCCAGGACAGTGAGTTCTGACATCTTTTATTCCTATTCCCTTTGCATTTGGACACTTATACTTGAATTTATCTTGTATACATGGTGAAGAGAGGCATCTGCTCTCTCCAGCTCCAAGGTTTCCATCCAGAAGGCCCTAAATTGTCCTACATGAAGCCATGCAGCCGGAGAGGTACCAAGTGTCAGCTCTTCCTTTCCCCAGGAAAGGGATGCTGTGCTACTGTTTGTATGTTTGAATGTAAATAATAATTCTATCCCTATTATGTATTCTCAGTTTCTCTTTAGCTGGAAAACTTGTCTGTGTTCCCGTTTATCAGTGCGTGACTGTAGTTTTTATACTCAAGTCTTCCTCTGGAAAACGATAATGGTCCATTGGCATGAAATGAAAAAAAACCACACAACAGTGAAAGAGGAAATGTGTGTTATTTTTTAATGAGAACTGGCTTATTCCTGGGAGGAAAGGGTTTACCTTACTAGAGGAAGCAGGCTGCATTTCCAAAGCCTTCCATGTGTAAGTCAGTCCAGGAAAACCTGACCTCCAGGAGGTACATCTGTCCCTCCAGGATACCCTGTGCTAACACGCAGCTCAGAGTCTGTTAAGTTCAAAATAACGTCTTCTGGTATTAGCTTTAATCTCTGCTGTAGGGTATATTTACTTTTGTCTGTGTCTCTTACACAGTCTGCTCCTGCCTTGCCTTCTCCTCTGCTTGAATTAGCCCCTAAATCAAGTCTCATTCTCCTGTCCCTGGAAATAGGATATTAAAGTTAGGAGGAGGTGGGCTGAAGGTGCTGAGGGGAAAAAAAAAATGGGAAATTGGGTATTTTGCCTCCTGTGTTATTGGTTGGATGTAGCAAGAAGCTTAGAATCACAGAATGGGCAGGGGTGTTGAAAAGGACCTCGAGATCTTCTAGTCCAGCCCCTATACCAAAGAAGGGTCCACCTAGATCACTCCCATAGAGGTTTAATTTGATGCTCCCAGATTACCAAATCCTTCTATTATTTTTAAATCCAGCTTTAATCAACCTGCTTTTCTTGCACACCAGAAGGTGGCTATAAACCCTGCTGCTTCGCAAACAGGGATCTGTGAAGAAGCCCAATGTGGTGGGATGGTGGATGGTGGGTCCCTGGTGCCTGACCAGTGTCTTTGCCTCTCCCAGTTGAGCCAGACCCTGGTGAAATCACCTCTGAAGGCATGGTGAGTGTGCAGCAGGTTGGTGCTGGCTCAAGGTGTGCGATTTGCTAACCGGAAAGCATTGCAGATATTTTTCCTAACCCACCAATTGCTCCCCGCTGTGCTGTTCCTTTGCTTGCAGCAATTTCTATGCCGCTGCTTTTCTTTGACAACGCTGTTCTGAACGTTCTCAGGGCTCTCGCTTTATTTGCTGTGGAGGTCATCGCAGCTTAAGTTGCCTGGAGGTTTTGGGGGCACGCTAATAAAGCCTCGTGGGAGGTGGTCTCATTTTTACATAGCGCTTTGCTTATTGGAGCTTGGTTTTAAAAGAATACAAGAGATATGGTGTGCCCATGGAGATAAAAATGAATTGAAAGGTCAACACCAGCCTTCGTGTTCCCACTTTGGCCTGTAGAGATATTTTTTTTTTTTTTTTTCTTACGGAGGAAAGGCTGTGGTCTATAATTTATTGCTTTGAGAAAGTGCTGAGAGGGCTGTACGAGGAACAGCATAGAAAAAATATGATTATACACATACATACACTGGCAACTCGGCAAAGGAAAGACAGGAGGCAGTTCACCGAGCCAGGTCATGTCTTGGCCGTTTGTGCACATCACTTAAGATGGCCAAAGGTTTTGTGGCTTTTGTAGAGCTTTACGTGTCGTCTTGTTTTCTAAGATGGGCTGGAGCTTGTAGCTGCTTTGCTCAAAACCTTTGGAGAAGCTGAGGGTTATGGTGATTGAGCGGGGAATGGCAGCTGCAGCAGCTATGGTCCTGAGCTGGTCCTGGTCCTATCAACAAGTCCCGAGTTCCCCTGTAGAGCTGAATGTGGGTTTTTTGCGCAGTATGACTCAATCTTCTATGCAGAACATGTGCAGTCCTTGCATCTCCCCCACTACACTCATCTTCCTGAGAAAGCACTTCTGCTCAGCAAAATACCAGCTGGTAAAGTTTGTTTCGTGGTTTTCTCTAAGGCTTCATGGACCTTTTAATGAAAACAGACGTTGCTGAGTGGTGCTGAAGTGTCGCTTCAGGTGGTCAGTTGTGTAGGTGGTTGTGTTCTTGTGGTGTATTATAGACACAGATAGTTCAGCTTGTGTTCATGAGCCATGAGCTTGTAGGATGAGAAGATGTGGACTTTGGGGTGGGAAGACCATTAGTAGCTGGGATGCCAGAAACCTTCCATGTTCCCATCAAACAGGTTGCCCAGGGAGGTTGTGGAGTCTTCATCCTTGGGGACAGTCAAATCCTGACTGTTCCCTGGAGCAGTCTGCTCTAGTTAGCCTGCTTGAAGCAGCGACGTTGGGCCAGATGATCTCCAGAGGAGCCTCAAACCTCAACCATTCTGTAATTCAATGGTTTATCCACACTTCAGTGGAAAGGAAAGAACTGGAGCTATGTAGTCCCCTTTATTTGCATCTACCTTCTTGGCCTTCTTCCATCCTAATACATATACTGCCACCCAAGCTGGGAAGCACTTTCATTATATTTTGGAATGTGTCCCACTGAGCGACTCTATTGGAATAACTGCCACAAAGAAGATATCAGCATAAAGAAACAAAGCACACATCCATGCCAAATGGGTTGCCAAAGCTGCATGAACACAGAAAATGAGTAGTTTTTAAAAAAATAATATCTTGGATGGTGGTACAAATTAAACTAGGAGACGGAAATAAGCAATTAAAAGTAGACGAAAACATGTATACTGCATGCCAGCACGTAAAATAATATGTCAAAAAAAATAATGTTGTGTGAATTCAAGCCCCTTGGAAAGTGTGAAACTGTTAGGTCTGGTTTGCCTTGTGAGAAAACAGAATTAAGAGCAGTAAAGCTGCAGCTTTCGCGTTTCCCCCACCACTTGAAAGGCACCGTCAGCGCGGGGATGGCTGCGGTGTTCCTGCGGCAGGGTGAACATCTGCCCTGGGATCATGGTGGTTTTTTTCCCTAGAAGCAGAAGAACAAAGTCTTCCTTTTGGCTTAGGGGATGGTGCTGTTAAAACTCTCATCGCCACAGCACCTTGCATCTGAGCACAGACTTACAGCCTCAAGTCCCCAGTGTTTTATGATCTTTGTTTGGTTCTTAATAAGTCTTTCAAGTAATTGCAGGTGTAATATCAATCTGCTTTAGCGTGCAGGATAAACCAATTAAAGGCAGCCGGTGCTCTGTGCCAGATACAGCAGTCTTAAGATCTAGGAGAAGAAAGCAAGGATGTTGTCCTCAATTTTGCCTTAGTTCAATCTCATTTCAGGGCTGTTTCCTGCCCTCTTTCCTCAGCAAAGCACAGCCTAAATACATCTCGGTTTGCAGGGAGCTCTGTTCAGCGATAGTTTCTGGTTTGAGGTGGATTATGAGCTCCAAATTTTCTGTTTGGCAAAGCTTAACTATTCTGGAGGCATTTAAATTTGGATGTGATGCTAACTGTTGGCTTCAGTGTGCCCAGCGAGAAAGAAATTACCTGGCACCATGGACGAAGCCAGGCTGTAAGGAGCGTAACGCAATAGAAAAACACAGCGTTACGCTGTCTTGAAAATGTTTCATGTCCGGGCTGCGTAAAACACTCTAATTCATATAAAACCAGCTCAAAATCCAGGATCTTCTTTCAATTTGGGGGGAAAATAATTTGAAAGAAATGAGTAAATGAGAAGTTACTGTGGAAAACACACGGTTGAAAATTTGCGATTGGTCTTGTGGGGAGTTGATGTTGCCAGAGTGCCGTGTTTCAGACCACTTAAAAATGTGGCCTTGGATAAACGGGAAGGTGGTTTGGGCATCCCAGGTTTTGCCTTGCAAGTGGAGTGGAGCCATCGTGTGTTCAGGGCTTTGGCATCTGCCTCGGGCTTGGGCACTGCTCCTGGTGGGATTAGCTGGGAGAATAAGCTGCTTCCTCAGTTCTGGCATGTAAGTAAGAATCCACTGGATACTTTGCTCTCTGGAGATCAGAAGATTACCTTAATGCTGAGCACGGGATGCAGCAGATTGTATTTTCTCCAGCAGGGAATGGGTGTTATAATTCAACCTGAGCCACATTGGCATTTTACTGGGAGTGATGGCTGGTGACTGTGCATATATTGATATAAGTGTGCATGGCTTTTGTGTCAATGCATGTACTGCATCATGTCACGGAGTGAGTAAAGCATGCATGAATAAGTAATTTAGATTTTATATACATAATCGTGAAGCTGCATCATCTGCTGCTTTCCCTTTACGTCTTTCCATTTCTTTCCCTTCTTTCAATCACTGCTCTTCTATCCTTCATTTTTAGAAGCTTTCTATGTCTTTTCTCAAGATTTTTCTTACTCCCTAGTATTTCCATTTATTTCCTTCCATGCTTGCTTCCAAGCATGCTTCCATGCTTGGTCCCTATTCATGCATTCCCCATGTCCTCTTTGAGAAACTCTACTGTGCTCCAAGCCCAGCAGAAGTGCAGATCTTTGCCCAAAACCTACTATGCAGCCTTAACTTGGTACATGAGGAGTCTCTTCAGGGGTTTTGATGACCTCTTTCTTCTCTAGCTTGTGCTTGTAAGTGCTCCAAGGGAAGTCAGGCTTGATAACAAAGGGCAGCATTGGATGGGGCAACTCCAAGCACATGGACAGAGAAGCAAAGATGGAGAAACAGGCTCTGAAGAAACCCCTCTGTGGCAGTTGCATTTGGAGATGTAAGAACCAACCCTATGAATGCTACAGGCCTGGGGAAGAGGGGCTTGAGATGCCTGATGGAAAAGGGCCTGGAGCTATTGGTCAACAGCTGACTGAAAATAGCCAAGAAGGCCAACAGCATCCTGGCCTGTGTCAGGAACAGTGTGGCCAGCAGTAACAGGGAATTAATTGTCCCCCTGTATTGGGCTCTGTGAGGCCCCACCTCAAATGCTGTGTCCAGTTTTGGGCCACCCATGACAGGAAAGATCTTGAGGTGCTGGAGCGTGTCCAGAGAAGGGCAACGCAGCCGGTGAGGGGTCTGGAGCACAAGTCTTATGAGGAGAGACTGAGGGAGCTGGGATTGAGCCTGGAGAAAAGGAGGCTGAGGGGAGACCTTCTCACTCTTTCCAACTCCCTGAAAGGAGGGTGTAGCCAGGGGGGTTCGGTCTCTTCTCCCAAGGAACAGGTGATGGGACAAGAGGAAATGGCCTCAAGTTGTTCCAGGGGAGGTTTAGATGGATATTGGGAACAATTTCTATGCTGAAAGGGTTGTCAAGCCTTGGAAGAGGCTGCCCAGAGAAGTGGTGGAGTCCCCATCCCTGGAGGTATTTAAAAGCCGGGCAGATGTGGTGCTGAGGGACGTGAGTTAGTGGTGGTTTTAGCAATGTTAGGCTAATGGTTGGACTTGATGATCTGAAAGGTCCTTTCCAACCAAAACGATTCTCTGAATCTAAATGTTCGATGGAACAGTGAAGTAGAGGCTTCTTCAAGTGTGTGGAGATTGCTCCCAGTTCCTCACAGGTTATATTTGGATGCTGATGGGGAAGGGCTTTATTGCTTTCAAAGCTTATTTGTTCACAGGGGTTTTTTTAGGATCAGTATAGTTTGACTTATCACAGGATAATCCTCTAGCCCAGTGCTCAGGTAAATTTGTTCTCTGTATCCACATTCTTCTCCTGTAATACCAAATAATGTCACCTCTTCTGTATGAAGGTGTGCTGTACATTTTTGGGGCTTATTTCAGAAATTTCAGCTTTCGGTGTTATTGAAAATAAAATAACAAACAAACAAACCAACCAAAAAAAAAACCAAACCCATAATCAGGCACAAGTCTTTATGAGCTTCTAGGAAGAAATGGCTTTTGACATCTGCAGGATGACGGGCTTGTTTGTCTGTAAAAGCACATGGGTTGTCACACCACCCCACCCCCCCCATCCCGTTAGTTTTTAACAAAAACTGGGGGTGACTGTTCTCCGGGGAGCTTCTGCTGGTGCTGTGCAGCCGGGTCCCCTGCCCGTGGTCTCATCTGGGGTGGGACGTGTCACCCCTAAGCAGGACAAGGTGCAGCTGGCGCTCACCCTGGATGTGGATAATGGTGGTATCGTCAAGACACAGAGGGTCTAAGTCCACTTCCAGCAAAATCCACGTGGAAAATTGCACCACCAGGAGGGCTGGCATGCTTTTCACAGCGTCAGAGCAAGCAGCACATAACTTTTTTTGTCATTTTACATGCAGTAAAATTAACAGTATTTTGTGAATAAGGGCCATAAATAAAGCGTTATGTAAGCTTTTAATGATGTTATGTTTTTCACTTACCTTTTGGCTTTCCTCAGCATCTGGTTTATTGCGTCTGTGGCGCTGCTGGGTTTTTAATATGTCTGTGCAAATTTAAGTCAGGGCTGAACTTCATAAAAATATAATGATGGCCAAATGTGTAAAGGCACACGTGTGAAATGCACAATTAACTGTGGCTTGAATGAAGTAATTAAAAATCGTTCCTGAAATGTAGGAGAGTCCCACACGGTATCATGATTCTCCAAGCAGCTGTTACCTAGTGTCCATTCTGGTCCTTAATTATTATTTCTCTTCTCACTTCATTCCTTCTTTTCAATGTGCAGCCTTGCGTTTTTACAGGAACTGCAATTTCTTTGTTTTTTTTAGCATTTACTACTGCCTGTCACAGCAAGCCTGGCTTTGAGGGTATGTGGTAAGGACTGCCTAAAATCAGGCCACAAAATTAGCCACCCTAATTAAGCATCTAAAGACATAGATATGATGGAGCAGTAGCTACTCTTGAAGGTCTCTTTCTGGAAGAATTATTACAGCTTGGTCTTGAAAGTATGGTGGCGAAGCCTTTTGAGATCCACCTCAGCCAGAGCTGTCCTCTGGGGACCCTACGGTGTCCATCTTCTTGAGTGGTTCTTCTCAGCTTCTTGATGAAGAACTGAATTTCTGTGGCGCTTTTGTCCTGTTACTTTTGTTTGTGACGTAGGGAAAGCATCTTGGGGGAGACAATCTCATAATTCATGAATGTTTATGCTTGCAGTGGAATGATTAGAAAGTTGGGCCCCAAATTAAGTAGTCAAAAGACTTAACTTGTCCCCAGCCAGAGCCTGACGGATTTTCTGCTACTGAGGTCAAATATGTATTTTTTCTTTTGGGAATGCAAAGCCAGGCTCGAGCCAGGTGCAGATCTGATACCAAACCACTGGTGCAGAGAGCTGCTGTAAAAATATCTTTTTCAAAAAAAAGAGCTGGATTTGTAAACGATTTCCAGGATACATGCATTATAAACAAATGCAATGGCATGAAGTTACAGTGTCATTAAATCTTCCCTACCAGCGAATGAAATTGCTGAAATGCTATAAGGAGATAATGGTTCATTATGTTTGAAATTAATTGGTGTCTTTAAGGAGGCCTATATTTTAGATGTCTGAATCTGAAAGGGTGACTTGAACGGGAACATCTCTCTGTTGTGTGGGTGGTTTTTTTTTCCATGACCTCAGCTGTGCTGTCTGTCTGCTTAAGTGCTGCCTCAGAGGGGAAAAAAAGGGCCTGATTTTCATACGTACATCTCCTCATCCGAGGCATTTGAAGTGAAATAATAATTTCTGAGATAAGTGCCCCGCAGGCCCTTTGGGGTGTCACAGTGCATAAGTCTTGCTGGAAACCGTACCTGCAGAGCTAAAAATAGGGGAAGTTCTTGTGCTGCTTTTCATTACTTTTTCAATGAGACAAGGGTGGAAAACTGGTGTTGACTTTTCCTCATTGTTGTGTGTTATTCACACATGTCTGAGCAGCTTTCGCTCTGTTTATCAGAAACTGAAAAGGCACCAAAAAATCCCCAAAAATTAATAATCTAAGGGGAAGTTTTCCTGTTTGGAGGATTACATAGAGAAGGAGAACGAGGGGACAGAGAAGGAAATTCAAGAACATTGCTGAGGCAGTAAGAAAAGAAAAAGACTTGGTGCGTTATTCAGGGTTAGGAGGAGCTGCAGGAACAAATCATGAGCAGATGTTTTAGCTTGATGTGATCGTTTGGTTTTCTTTCTGGTAGTTAGATGATGTAGGGTAGATTTGGATTAGATTTTTAGGAAGAAATTCTTTGCTGTGAGGGTGGTGAGAGCCTGGCCCAGGTTGCCCGGAGAAGCTGTGGCTGCCCCATCCCTGGAGGGGTTCAAGGGCAGGTTGGAGGGGGCTTGGAGCAACCTGGTCTGGTAGGAGGTGTCCCTGCCCAAGGCAGGGGGTGGCACTAGATGATCTTTAAGGTTCCTTCCAACCCAAGCTATTCTATGATTCCATGATCTTTTGGGAGACACTAGACATAGACATCATGGGTAATAGCCAAACCTCGCTTAGAAGAGTGAGTGCAAGGGAGGTGTCATCCAGATCCATATTTCCAAGAGGGTGGTCCACAATGGCCTCATCTAGCTGCTGAGCAGCCAGGAGCTGGAGGGTGTCTCATCTCCCCGTGGTCCGTCTCAGAGGGATGGTTTCCAGCCTGGTCTTCGTTTCAAGTCTGCTCCTTCCTTTTGGGAGCTAAAGGTGGCTTGTTAGGAGGTCTTCTGGCTCTCTCAGCTTCTGAAATAAAAAAATATCACCGGTGACTACAGCCTTTTCCTGGTTTGATGGTCTTAAACCATCATTATGACTGTGATACTGCTACAGGGGAAAAACACACACAAAACCAGCATAAAATCAGATTTGGCCATGAATTCAGTAGCTGATGGCAAGCTGGGAATTGGGGCCATATGCTGACTGGCCATCATGGCACCACAGAATTGTTGAGTTTGGAAGGGACCTTTAAGACCATTGAGTCCAACCATCAACCCACCACTGCCAAACCCACCACTAGCCCGTGTCTGCCCAGCTTTTAAATCCCTCCAAGGATGGTGATTTGCTTTTGAGGTGCATTCTGTCTCTCTGCATCTACTGACTTGAAAGTCCCCACCTCTCTGGAAATGATAAGCTCTACGAGCAGAATTGTCCCTGGGAGTGTTTGAAGAGTGCACTACCATTGTAGTGGATAGTAACAGTGGTCCAGGCTTATTTGGAAAAAAATATTTGGCTGTATGCATTAATACTACTTTCATACTTAGAGAACTTTTCCCTAGATGTACCAACCAGGAGATTTGCCAGCACTGACCAGCATATCCAGTCTGTGTTCCTCCTCACTGTTTTCCCTTTGCTGAATTCCCAGGCTGTAGCCAACACGGTGGTCAGAGCAGCAGGACCCTTGGCACTCTTTCTCTGGTTTTTCTCCTGTGAGGAGCAGATTTAGGGTAGTGCCCATGGATGGGTGTGTTGCTTTGGGGATGCCTCTGCATGTATTCGAGGGAGGAAAGAGTTCTTCATTTTTGCAGAAGGAAGGAGAAAAAATTAAAAAGCCATTTTATGACCATGAGTTATGCCAATGGCATCTACTGATGCTGTTCAGGTCTTCTGAGTATTAAGATAAATCTAACAGCACAGTTGGCAGGACAGCAAGGAGCGGAGATGATGGGAAGCCATCTGAGCTGTTATGGTGAGTGGTGGCATCAAAGCTGCGGCCAGGGGCAGGGTGGTGGAGGGCAACCTTGGTGGGCTGCCAAGGCTTGGTCAGGAGCTGGCCCTCGAGTGTCATGCAATCACCAGGGAAGGTGTTGAGGGAGGAGAAGGCCAAGAAATGGTGGGGCAACTCAAAGTGTGATGGGGACGGAGGGCAGAGCAGGCTGTGTTCAGGGTGGCCTTCCCCAAAAGCAATTGCTGGTGAGGGATGCTCCAGGGATGACTCACTCCAGTGAGCGGTGATTGATTATAAGAAGCCTCTGGCAATTAACTGTGGAGGTATGTAAGCTGTTTAATTAGCACAGAATTCAGCAATTTATTGTATCAGCGTGTACTTCATCATGCGCATCTGGGATGGTCTGCTCTGTAGCTCTGTTGTGGGCTTGATTTTAAGGAATTTAACCAACTTTAAGGATTTAAGAAATAGAGACATCCCAGGTTGGGCTAGAAAAGGTTATGAAATCACTGTTTTTCTCTCTTCTGCACAGTCCCTGCCTCTCTCCCGTGTAGGAGTGCTAAACCTCCGTGCTTTAGAAGCTGAAGACAAGCTGTGAAATAAATTATTTTTCCTCTCCAAGCCAAGTCGCGAGGATCATCTGAAATAGCGGGCTGATAATTTTCTACAGTTATTAATCTACCGAGAAAGAGCATTAATAGTTTTGAAATCTCTAAATGTTTTGTTTACTATTCAGTTTCTCACGAATGCTGATTAGAAAAGAGGGGGTTTGTGGGTGTTTTGGAGAAAATAATTTCCCAGTGCTGATAATTTAATCCACAGATTAAATTTGACCCACTTCTCTCCGTGTCATTATTTCACCTCAGGTATTTATAATCTAAAGTCCTTCCTCTATTGTACTGTGCTTCAAATCCTAGGAGGATTATGTGTAATTATGTGACAGGCGCGTGGGATGAGGGAAAAGCTAAAAATGTTTGCATTTATTTTTTTTTACCTGCTGAGGAGTTTTGCCTTCTCTCATTAAGAGATGTGATGAGGAGAGGAGGTGGGGTTTTTTGCCATTAACACACCAGATGGCAATATTCATTGTTGTGCAGCTTCTCGTGGAACACTGGGTGGATATTAAAAATATTAAAAATTAAACACCTTTGGCTGGCTCCAGGCATCAGGAAATTTTCAGGCACGACATGCTGCTAGACTTCCACAGGCAGCCTGCTCTTTACAGGGTATATGTAACCTGTAAATAGTGTGTGCGTTATGGAAGACAGATTGGAAGTAGTTAATTCTCACTGGGAGAATTAAAAGAAGAGGAGTCTGCCTTGGTTTTTGGGTAGCAAGAACTTTAAAGCTGCAGCAGCATGGAAAATATAAGCAATATTTTCCTGGTATGTTATTTTTGCCATAGTATCAAGAGTTTTAGAAAGAAAATGGCTCAGCAAAAAAATTAAAATAAGTTTAGGTTAATTTTCTGAAATTTTGCTCGCTGTGAAGTTACAAGTTTTGGAGCCTAAATGTCCTATTCTGGTAAGAGGTTACCTTTTCAAGAAGTACCTGTGATTACCTGATTTGATGTCTTCAGCCCTCAAGAACCTGTCAGTAGTGTGCGATGCTGCTCTTAAGAACAACATACTCAGGATTATAATCCTAGAAATCCTGCTACAAGCCATTTTCTGCATTTTTTTGCTGTAAACTACCGTGTGTTTTGATCCATAGAGCTTCACTTCAGGAATATTAGGAATATATTTTAAATTACATCTGTTTGAATAATGACATGAAGGTTCACGTGTGTTTTTTCCCATGGGATAAATCATTGCAATCAGTGCTTGTTTGGGTTTTTTTTTTTTTTAAGGAAATGAGCAATTTCAGAGAAGTGATGCCTGATGTTTAAGATACTGATTCAGGCCATTCCCTCTGGAAAGAGCAAGAGTGGTCAATGCTTTAGGCTTTGTCCTGGACATCGGTAGGTCCAAACTGGCTCAGGTTTTGTTGAGAATGGCACGGTTTTGAAATACTATTTTCTGATGGTGCAGAACTGTTAAAATAGTCTAGTTTCTTGGCTATGAGCACATCTATAAATATACACATGTTATTTATACATAAAATAGAGCATGAGCTCATATCTGTGCAGAAATGCAAAAATACTTCTGGTTTTGAACCGCTGTTTGGAGAACTGCTGGGTGGTTGTTTTTTTTAGCTCTTCGAAGAGAGCAGATAAGATTTTTTTTTTTTTCGAAGAGTTTTTGTGTCTGAATGGAATGCCTCTGAGCTACGAAAAGTAATACCTGCTGCTCACAGAAAGCACTGGAGGAAAATACAGATAAGCTTTCCCCTTCTGCTCCGAGAGACCTGCTCTCTGGGCAGGGTCCATCTGATGGGACCGTTGCTGAAAGAGCCCTTGCAATGACTAGGAGGTCACCCAGATTTGCTCACTGCCGTTCTCCCTGCATTCAGCTATCCTCTATTTTTGTTTTTTAAAGCTTATATCTATTTATTTGTGTGTGATGTGGAATACGTTGCTTTATCCCTTCAGCACGTGAGCTCTTTTAGCATTGCGCAGTCGTTTGTCACGCTGTGCCACTTGCGTATTCATCGTAAATCCCAGCCGTGCTCCTGTTTTATGGACTTTGAGTTAACTATTTTTTTCTGACAAAATTTCTGTTTTCCCGAGGCTGTGCTCTGGCTTCTGGGTAGGTCTGTTAAAATCCACGCAAAGCCTCAGCATCCCGACTTACCCTCTGGCTTTATTTCAAAGTAGGCCCCGTGTCTCTCTCTGTGACACCTTCATCAGAAGAATCGCCAATGAGCACCACTCAGAGCTGAGTCCTGTGCTGCGGCAGCAAAGATCTTTGCTCTGACAGAAAACTTGAGGTAGAAGTAGGGCACGTGGTTTTAACGAAGACAATATTAAACCAGGCAAAAAAAATCACATGTTTAGGTGAATTTTCTAATACTGAAATTCTTCTTATAAAGAAACGTGAACTATTCCTGCTGCAGGACTGTGACCGTGGAACAGGACCGTGTAAAAGTGAACATCTTTGCATTATTTAGCACGGCATTTAGCCTAGAATAAAAGTATTTCCATAAATCCATTGTTTGGGACGGCATGATAATGACTCTGTTTTCACTAAATTGACCCGCTTTTTGGCTTGCTTTCACTCCAGAGATATTTCTTACTAAACGTTGCTAGTACCTTGTTGATAAAAATCTGTGCTTTCTGGAAAATGCTCATTTTTGAAGATGAAATCAGAGATGGTTTGCATCCGTAGGTCTAAGCATGGCATTGAGTCGGTGAAGATGAACAGGTTAGGAGCATTATCCGTGGCATTTATGTGGCCGTGAAAAAGCGGTCTTGTCACGCAGACCTAATTTCCTCCCCCTGCGAGGCTGGAAGCCTAATGGGCGAACCTAAATTCACCGAGACGCCGAACTGAGATTATTGGAAGCCATTTGACCTAGAACTAAATATCACTCTAATTAAAAAAGTGATCCCTGCAGCCTATGAAAAAACTTGACGTACAGGAAGGGCTTAAGGACTGGCAGCTCTGAGTAGTTCATGGGGAATGGTGGCTGGTGGGAATTGGTGCTAATGGGGGTGACAAAGGGTGCGGGTGACTGAATTCATCACCAATTACCATGTCCACGTGACGGGCTGGAAACAAATTTGAGTACACGGTGATGAAGACAGTCCACTTGCATACTGCGGTCTGAAAAGGTTAGGAAAATAGATTTTGTAAAATAGCAAATGGACATAGATGGCCTATGTCTTGATAGGCCGTAGATGGTGAGTGTAGGCCAAGCACGGGGGAGGTGAGTCCTGGGGTCATGTCATGTCACAGTCCTGGGGGAGGTCTGAGAGGGTGAAGGCTCTTGTGAAGATCTGGGTTTCATAGCAAGGGGCTAGAACTAAAGGTGAGCTGCCAACGCTACACCGCAGCAGCCCAAGGAGGGTTGGGGTGGTGGTGGCACATCCCTGTGCTTCAGGGGTGAGATCAGCACCAGTCTGGTCATTTCCATGCTCTTTAGGTTGTTAGAATTCTAAAAATGGATTTTGACGCAACAGAGAGCTAAAATGGGTTGGTGAACTTGGAAATGTTCCGTACGTATGGGTTTTAGAGATTCAAAGTGCTTGATCTGTCTCCTCAATATGGCTGCGCTGGGTTGGGGAGAAGATGAGCAGGGCACCCCAACTGTGGAGGTTCTTTTGGAAGGATCTGACCCTTTGGTCATGGTTAGTAAGTGCTATTGTTGCTCTGCCCAGGCTGCATGGTTTAAAGTGGCCAGTAAACTGTGGTGCAAAACCAAAAGTTGCGGGCAGATTAAAAACTTTCAGGGAAGCAGTTCCAAATCTTTGGAGTCATTGACCTGGAAATGGATGTGCTGTGTAGGCTTTGTTTTCAGTAATTATTAGGCGTCACAAACCTGGCTTTGGAGCACAGTAAGGTGGTTGTTTTTTTCCCCCTAAGATCTCAAGAAAAGTAAATGAGCAGCAGTGCATTTCCTCTAATATTTCAATTTTCAGTTGTATCTGTAATACCTCTTCCCTCCAAATAATGCTGTTATCCGTGTGTTTAAGTGCAGGCTTGTTACATAGTAGTATTTTGACCTGAATATGGGACTTCACAAATAGGCATCCCATTACCTACAGCAGTGTTGTTTCTGCACAGGTTCTTACAGCAGCATGTTTAAAAGACTCTGTATTCTTCTGGCAGAAGAAAAAACATATTAGTAAAGTAGTAGCTAGTATTTGTTTAATGTAAACAAGGCCAGCTCTGTGTGAGGGGATTTTTCTTGACACCCCACAGAAGAAATGGAAGATGCCACCACTTGAAGGTGCTTCTTCCTTAAGGCTCCTTTTCCTTCACTGGCCCTGGGGTTTGTGGATGTAACCAGGGCCACCTTTGTGGGGAACAAAAATGTCTCCTGGGCCCCATTTCACCCTGCTGTCCCTCATTGCAGCTTCCTGAAGCAATGGCCTGACTCCTCAGAGGAACAGCGACCTCCTTATTAAGCTGTTTCTGGTGGATCACTGGAAACAGGCTTGTCTTTATTTCCTTTGCTCGGATTTTCCCACTGTCACATGTTTTCATGGCTCCAGCCCAAGCCCTTTCCTGCATTGCAAGGATGGGCGAGCAGCTGCCTCTCCAGCCAATGTCAATGGCTTTCCTGAGGAGGTTGCACAGATAATTTGTTCATTGTGGTCACACAAAAGCAAAGCCTTTCCTTCCTTCCTTCATCACTTCCCTGCCTTGTCCATCCCTCAGTGAGCTCCTGAGCATGAGGAATGGCAAGGGTGGGTAGGGGAGCATTACACCACCGTGGTGGTGGGTCTTCTTCACTGTTCACCACCTGCCCTCTATGCTTCATGGGGGAATGTGTAGTTTGAACATGAACAAGCCCAGCCCTGGCTTTGGGATCAAAGGATAGACCAGCAAGGTGTGTGCCAGCTTCGTGTCCTTCTGCCCTTGGGAGAAACTAGGTGCTTTGGCTCTCCAGAGACTGAAATGGCTGAAGGAGCAAGTTATGTGTCTGAACTGGACCCACAGAATAAGATCATATGCATATGGATTTTTAACTCCAGGCAAAAAAGTATGAAGGATTACATTTATCATGGGTTTGATTTGCCCAGTGATTTATCATTAGAGTGTTAATTTTTTTTTAATGTATGTGAATTTTTATGTTTTATGTATAATAAAAGCCCCTAAAGTTCAATTCACATAACGTTCTCCTTGATGCAGGCTATGCTGATTTTAGGTGGCTTTAGAGGTGACGTATCAGGTAGGGCTGGCGAATGTGAGAATCCTTACGAGAATTCGGGGTGTATCTTTGGGATAGTCCTTTTTTTATCCCGGTTATATCCTTTTTATCCCATCTGCTGTGGTGTCTGTAAAATAAGTGGGCGATCATTAGCATTTAAATAGATAGTAGTGAGGATCTTGGGCTTTTTGATGTACCCAGAGCATGGGAGCTGGAAAAAGTCCATTTGTCTGGAGTTGCCCGTCTGTACCCACAATAACGTTGAGCTCTTCTGACACCTTATTATTAGCCGGCTGTTTTGGGAGCTGGGAAACCTGCCACCCTGCAGGGATGTGTGACAGCGGGCAGCCTGGGGATGCCAGCCTGAGCGCCAGGTCCCTGGGATGGAGCGGGATGGTCTTGGCAAAGGGGAAGGAGCAGCAGAGGTGGCTTTGGCAGGAGGTCGTTGCCTGGATGGCCAAAGAGCAGCAAAAGCCCTGCATCCTGCTGCCTGCAGGCTGTCCCAGCCCTGCTGACCAATACAATTGTTCTAACACCGCAAATTTTCAGACTTAGAAATGAGGAGACAAGTATCCTACCCTTCTGGAGAGCAAAAAGTGGTTTTGATGGCTGCTGAGGGAAAGGGTGGGGAATAATTACAGATACTGCTTGAAAGGGTCAGTCACCCACAGGTCTAGAACAACATAGAAGAGATGTTTGCGTATTGCACCCTGCAAAGAGGAGTTTCAGAAGCTGAAAATGCTTTAAAAAACAGAAAAAGACCCAACCAAACAAAAAAAAAGCCAAACCAAAACCCACAAAAAACCTGAAAAACGAAAAACCACAACACCCAAAAACAAGACAAAAAAAGTCACATCCATAATTAATTAGATCAAACAACCCCCCATTGATTTCAAACCCCACATGGTTAACATCCACCTGCTTCATCCAAATAATCTTATGTGGAAAAAGCCAAACCAGGCCATCTCTGAGAAACCTCAGCTCTCTGAATACTTGGGCAGATGTTGGGGGAACCGTTTCAAAATAAGGAAAGTAGTCAGCTTTTCAGTCGTGTTTAATTTAAACTGTTCAGCTTGAGGAACGTTCTTGGGCTGAGTTGGTGATCTGGAAGTTGCTGAGATGTCAATAGTATTTTATAACTACTCCTTGTTACTTGAAATGGGCTGAAGTGGATAATCCCATTAAGAAGTTTACCTTTTTTGGTACCTTTTTGGCGCAGTGCTATTTAAATGGGAGCAGTGCCCCCTTCTGAGGCTAGAGGTGGTGGCAGAGCAATGCACCAAGTCCACGGAGAAGGAATTTGCAGCTTTTTTGTTCTTTTCCCCCCCCCCCCCTAAATTTATGCTGGCAGTTGTCCCTAGCAGGCTGAAGAGTAAATGGAGGTTGGATCCCAGTGGGCTCAGTGGTGTCTGGTTGTGCTGCTCGCACACTGGAGTCTTGCTGGTTAATGCTGAGGCTTGTCTCAGACAGAAGTCTGATCTTCTGGACTGCATTATTGTGTGTGTATATATATATATATTTATCTATTGGAAGTAATAATTGTTACACTCTAATTAATCATCCACATGCTACAAACGAATCTAATTCCAGACATTCATCATAACTTTTCCCTCTGTGAATCACAGAATGGTTTGAGTTGGAAGAGCCCTTAAAGATCACCCAGTACCACCCCCTTCCCTGGACAGGGACACCTCCCACTAGACTAGGTTGTTCAAAGCCCTGTCCAACCTGGCCTTGAACCCCTCCAGGGATGGGGCAGCCACAGCTTCTCTGGGCAAACTGGGCCAGGCTCTCACCATCCTCACAGCAAAGAAGTTCTTCCCCAGATCTCATCTCAGTCTCCCCTTTTTTAGTATAAAATCCTTCCCCCTCGTCCTGTCACTCCTGCTCCCTGATCCAGAGTCCCTCCTCATCTTTCCTGGAGCCCCTTTAGGGACTGGAAGGGGCTCTAAGGTCTCCCTGGAGCCTTCTCTTCTCCAGGTTGAACCCCCCAACTCTCTCAGCCTGTCCTCACAGCAGAGGGGCTCCAGCCCTCTAATACCTTTCCTGGCCCTTCTCTGGACCTGATCCATGAAGATAATGATCCTAGACCCTGGTGTGGTGGTGGGCCACCACCAATGCGGGAAGTAGCCAACAGCCCCTGGGGGGACCCGGCTGTCATCACAGCATGGCGAGGTGTCCTGCTGCAGCCTAGGGCATCTTGCTGGGTTCCCTGATGAGAATGCTAGTCCAGAGGCTTTGTGGGCTATGGGATAACAAATTTACTTGTCAGCTACTGTCGTGACCAGGGGCTGTCATAGTTTTGAAAAGACACAGAAAAGGAGGTGATGGATGTGATGGGAATGCAGAAGACAGGGATGCTCACTGGCTGGCATCTGCCAGCTCCTAGAAACCCTCACCACTGAGCCTCCCTGAGTCGGGGTGGCACCTTTGTGTTTAATAGGATACCCTCAATAGTTTTTTCTTCCATTAATTTGATGCTACGTGATAAGACATGCATAAAAATAATATTCATCTAATCACAAAAGCACCGCAAGAAATAGTAATGCTAGAATGACTAAATATTACAAGTTATTACCCTATGAATACATTAAAAATTGATACTACAACCTCAAATCTTTATGTACCTCTATAGTAAAAGAAATACCGTGTTTTGTACCAATGTGTAAGTACAATGCCTCACACTGTGCAGGGAGTAGACTGGAACTCGATGGAATTACTCCTGATTGATGCCAAGAGAGCCTGGCTCAGTAATTCTTAAAGATAAATTAATTGTATATGATATGCTTAAGCATACAAACAAACATCTCAGTGATTAATTTGTCTTTATGTTTCAGTAATATATTAGGGAGCATTCTCATCTTTTTTCATGAAGGATCACGGGGATAAATTATCTCCAAGGTTTCTGGATGTACATAGGCAGGTTCTGTTTGGGTTATGTTGAGAAGTGGGATTAAACTCCGTTAAGTAATTGCACAGCAGGGTACAGATTTGGTATTGGAGTGAAAGTTTCCACTTTGAAAAGGAAAGTTTTATGTATGAGGAGGGAAAAAGAAATCAGGAATGACAGTTCATAAAAGTCAAAACTGTTTCTCTTCTATCCTGCCAACTGAATGTAATCAGCCATCTTAGATGTTTTTTCCTTTTATTCCTTCACTTCTTTAAAGGGATGTAAATTTTGCCATTGAATAAGAATTACCTTTGGAAGGGCGACAAAGTACATTTCAACTTGCCACGATGGATAATAAGAGCATTAGAGCAACAACAGAAAATCTGATTTAGGGTAACCTGGAGGCAGGTTGGGAGAGACTCCAAGAAAACGTGAGCCAGGCACCGGAGTCGGTGCCAGGTAAGAGAATGAATCCTTCAGGAATCCTGTTGGTCCCTGGCAGGTCTTTGTTTGTGCTGGGGAGGAAGGACCAGCCTGGAAAGATGCTTTGCAGGACACACTGCGGTCAGTAATACATAACCTGAGGAGAAACGCAGGACTATAGGGGTTCTTCTGAGTTACCAAATTCTGTGATTTGCTATTGCTGGCAGCTTTCTCATAGAATTAATTTAATAAATTGGTCAGACTTCCACCTGAAGGTTTTTATGCTTCTCTCTTGTGCCTTGGATATTCCAGGACCTTCTATGATGAGTAGAAACCTTACTGCTTACATCCAAAGGTAATTTCCAGCCAGTTGGTTATAGTTTGTTCTCATACAGTAGAGAGAATTCCTTTCAGTACATGTTTCCTGCATGGATTTGGAGGCAGAAACCATATACCTGCTTGGCTGGTGCTTTGGTGGCTCAACAAGTTCAAGTAGTCAGCCTTTTAAGATAGGATGTCCCTTTTCTTGAGCATCCAACTGAAGACATCACACTTGGACCAAGGTGACAACAGTGAAGGAACAGCTGCAGGGAAGTAAAGTCTGTTGGTCACACTAATACTGTCTCATCTTGTTTTATCATAATAATGTGTATTTAAGACCTGTTATATAGCTTTTATATAGGTCATTCTGGATTCCAAGGTGTTTATCCTGAAGGGAAGGGGAAGCCCGTGTCCTTGTTGACCTCTGGTAGAGACTGTGGTTTTTCTACGGTTGTATTTTCTGCAAAAAATGGAGACTCCAAAGTGGGTCGTTACCTTGTTAAAGGGACCAAACAATTCACAGCAGTTGGATTGAAATCCCTTTTTCCATCAATATCTCATGACACTTGTGTTAGTTTTAGGATTATTGAAACCAGGCAACCAGACCTAAAATAAATTGAGCCAAAGAGGAACATGTTTCACAAAATGTGTTTCAGAAGCCAACAGGAGAAGGGTATTACTGATTGGGGGTGGTGGTAGTCTGAATATTGCATGAGTAAATCTGTTTCCCCTGGGAGGAGGGGAACGGAATAATGTTTCAAAGTGTGTGACACCTTGCGCCGTCTTTGAGCAACTTGATTGCCACAAAGAAAACAGTGAGAGATGTCAGTAATTCTGCACGGTTTGGTGGCACCTTCCCCATCCTGTCCCAGTTGCTACAGCCTGTACATCACTGTGGAGCATTATGCAAAATTAAAAATATTCTTTGACTTTGACATTTTGATAAGATGAGCTTGCCCTTTGCAAACCCATTCTGTTCTTTAGTGAACAAAAAGTTACCAATTTGGGGGGAAAAAGATATATCTTTTGAGTCAAGATTTGCTTAAAAATAAATTTCCTAATGTTAAGAAACATTGTAACTTGTAACTTTTGATTATGTCAACTTTTTGTTTTGTAAAAACCCCAAGAACATTATCTTTGTGTTGGGGGTAATGTGTTTCTCTGGAAAATCCCAAATTTTGCATGCTGTATTGTTGGTGGGCTTTCCTCAAACCTGGCTTGAAATAAGGATGACATCTCTTGGGTGAGCAAAAGATAGCTTAGGCACATAGGTCCCCACCAGCAGGTGAATGAAGGGGCACATGTTGGTGCCTTCAGGAGGGGGAGGCTGGTTGAAAACTGTGCGCCTCCTTTTTCTCATTTTGATTGTCTTCTGACAAAGTAAATTAAGAGGAAGAAAGCTTGGTTGGATTTGTATTTCTCAGCCTCATTTTAGCTGTTATTGGCTAATAAACTCCAACTGAGCTCTTATTCAGAGATGTCACTTTTTGTCTCAGTGGCAGGTGATTTGACTGAGGAGCACAATTTGTTTGTGACAGCTTTAACAGAAACGACTAAAGGCTCCATTCATTATTCTTACGCTCTTTCATACAAAGCTGATTGCCTTTTTTTGCACTGAATTATCTTAAGTCTCTAGATGAAAATCACAGCAGGTATAGTACAAGTCTTGATTTGACTGGAGGGGTTCAAGGCCAGGTTGGAGGGGGCTTGGAGCAACCTGGTCTGGTGGGAGGTGTCCCTGCCCAGGACAGGGCGTGGCACTTTATGGACTTTAAGGTCCAACTCAATCCATTCTGTGACTGGAATACCTGAAGTTGTGCATGGTAGAGCCTCTCCGGCGAGGCTGGGTATGGTGGAGGATGGTTTGAGTGCAACCTCGTGGATGGAAAACATGTTGGACGGATGGAGGGAAGGCAGTGAGCAGCAATCTGCTTTGTGGAGCTGCAAGAAGAAGGGCTGATGAAGCTTTTGGAGGCTCTCTGAGGTTCCCTTGTAACTCCCACACGTTTCATGATTGCTGAGAGAGGGTTATCAGTGTGTTGTCTAAAAGCATAAATGGAGTTGGGTGAATAACTCTTTCCGTTAACTTTGTAATAACCAACTCATTCACAGGGCCTGATCTAGAGCCTATTGAAGCTAATGAGAGCTGTTCTGCTTGCTCTTCTTTTTCTTTTTTTTTTTCCTGATTGCTAATTGTGTGTAAACAGCTTTCGGTCATCACAAGTTTGTTTATTTGAAATTATTTGCAGATTAATTTTGGTAATTCATTTCTCCTTGAGCATGCAGGGTATTCAGCATGCTTGAAGTAGATGATTTCAGTCATTCACATTTGCAGCTCTCGCCTGAGCTCCGTCCCCGTATCCTGACGGAAAGGAGTTGTTGATCATCATCCTCTTATTCAAAACTTGCTTTTCCGTGCATTCATAGTCAAGTTCATGGGAACTTCTGACCTGCTGCGCTGAGTCTGCTCAGAGCTCGGTCCTGCCTAGTGTGAGTCTTGATAATGGTTCTATTATGGATGCTTAAATAATGAGCACACAGAGCGATTGTTGGGTTTATATTCCTAATGAACTGTAGCATTACCAATGACTACTAATTACCAACGACTACTAATTACCTTCCTTGCAACTTTATGCAATGAGCATTGCAGCCTAGAGTGCGAGGCTCCCAGTCCCTGTAACATGAGCGTGGAGTGGGCAATCTAGATCAAGGCTTTTCTTTTAACTTTCTGAGGAATTTAAATATTTATTGATATGCGTGTCTGCATTATTTTAACATTATTCTGATATCAAACCATGTATTTATCTTTCCTTTTTCACATTTAAAGTGATGCAGAATAAGCAAGTGACACCAGGACTTCTGGTTTATCCTATTTTAGTAAATATTCTGTGGGCCAGAGTCATTTGAAAATGGGAGAGCACTCAAGTGTTGATGCCTTATTGACAGGAGGAAGGGAAGTGTGAGCCACTGAGGCAAAGTCCATGTAGAGCAGAGCGTGGCCCATGTGGTCTCATGGGTGATCTATGGGACCCCTGAGGAGCCACACACAGAATGACCCTTAGCACACGTGTGCTCATCACCTAAGACAAATTGAGTCATAGAGTCATCTCAGTTGAAAGGGACCTTTCACATCATCAAGTCCAACCATCAACCCAATGCTGACAAAAACCCACCACTGACCCATGTCCCTCAGCACCACGTCTGCCCAGCTTTTAAATACCTCCAGGGATGGGGGTATTACACCACTTCCCGGGGCAGCCTCTTCCAATGCTCGATAACCCTTTTGTCCTAATATCCATCTGAAACCTCCCCTGGGACAATCAACATACCTCGTGGCTCTGGGCTGTGTGGGTGCTTTGGCTTGTAGAGCTGAGCGGGCTGGCAGTATTGGAAGGGATATTCTGTCATTGTCTTTGGCTGTAGTCAAAGCTGGTGGAGACTGGAGGTGACAGCTCTCCTATGGATGCACAAAGGTGCTCTCTTGAAAGTTTACTTAACTCATCCTCAAAGACAGTAATGGTCTAAAGTTATGTAGCTCAAAGGGATTTTTTTGCCGTTTGGCTTCAGCCCGTACCAAAATATCTGGGCAGAAATCCTTCTGGACTGATCTTCCCTACATAAAGCTGTACATCTCAGTGTGTCATCTTATAAAATATGTATTTGCTGGCACTTTTACCGTTCAAATTTTTGGAGCTCTATTTTTGAGGAGGTAAGTTCAGTAGATTTCAACAGTGACTGTAAACATTCAGGTGTCTGAACTGGAGGGAGGATGAGGGGAAGAAGCAGGTTCCAGATGTGCAGAATTGGTTCATAAATAGCTCTTGTCTTAGTAAGGTTGTCGGAAGAGAAACCTTCCGCACCAGTAGCAGTGGCTGAAAATGCTGCTGGGAAGCATAAAAGTGTGTGCCTGGATGAACCGTGAAGGTGAGGAGTGGAAATCGGGGTCGGGCAGGCTCCACAGAGTGAGGGGTGAGAGGATGTAAAACATCGGTGAAGATGTCTCTGTAGAAAGAGATTTGGGCTCAAATACATGCTTGGTTATTTTAACAAAAAAAAAAGTATGGATTTTCTGCTGTCAATAAGCACCAACAGAAACACTGGGTTTGAGCATCTCAAGGGTTTTCTGTATTAACACCTAATATTTATGATTCTAGTCCTGAGGGACTCCGTGCTTGTGTCTTATGTCATGTATTGTAAATTGTTCTGTGGCCTTAATACACCCAGAGAATTAGAAAGAAGAAAGGCTGGAGCAGGAGAACATCACGGCGTAAGAACAGGCTGTGGGTTGACACCATGTTCGCACATTTGTGTAGCCCGGGAACTAAAATGTGCTGTGAAAATCTGTGTCCTGCTCTGGCTTTCAGTTTAAAACCGTCTGCACTACATGTCCTTGTAAAAAGTCCTTCCTCAGCTTTCCTGGAGCCCCTTTAGGGACTGGAAGGGGCTCTAAGGTCTCCCTGGAGCCTCCTCTTCTCCAGGCTGAACCCCCCCAACTCTCTCAGCCTGTCCTCATAAGATATCAGGATCTTTGTGCACTTCTCAGGTGGCACATCCCCATTGGGATCCTGGAACATGCATTAGGGAAAGCCAGGAGCCAAGGATCTGGTCTATCAAGTCTCAGTTAAATACCAGCAAAAAATATTGGTTTGCTGTGCAATTTATAATCCAAATCAACGTGTGGGGGTTCAAAGAGGGGTCGCAGGAGAAAGCCGAGTATCCTAATCCTATTGCTATAAGGCGAGACTTTACTGAATCTGATGAAAATGCGATTGTGCAAGTAAAGGGAGAATTTATCCTGATGGTTAAGCTGCACACACAAGGCTGTATTTTCTTCCTCTTTATGCCAGTTTTACTCCATTGGCGTTTATTCCTATTGTAAATCGCAAAAGAGCAAGTCTTTTATTACCAGGTAATTTAAAATAGCTTATATTGTCTGACCCTTACAGTAATTCTAAACTGTTCCTTCATCCCCCGCCATCTGTGTACAAATAAAATGGTCAGGGGAACTTTTTCCTTAAGAAAAACCAAGTGTAGTTGGCTTGATTTTTGCTGTTAACGTTGGTGGAAAAAATTGGTAAATTAAATATTGATATAGCTGAATATTTTCAGTGCAAATTTACTTTAAATCAAATTACAAAGGCTGCTTTGTAAAGCAGCAGTAAACCTCCAAATTGGTTTTACGTTGGAAAGGAGCACGGTTTGGTCGTGTTGCTCTGCTCCCCTTGGTCCAGACCAGCACCGTTGAGCCTCCATCAATGTGCGACATGGGGTGGGGGTTGGGGTGGACAAACGGTCATCGGGATGGACAAACTGCATGTGTGGGCAGTGCACTTTAATCCTGCAGACACGGCAACCTGCTGCTTTTTCCTTTCCTGCTGGTTCGTTTCCATTTTGGGTTCAGTTAATGAAGAACCATCTGCTGAATATTTAGGGTTCGGAGCTGCACGAGCCAGTCCAGGGCTCTGGTTTTGCCAAGTTCTAGCAGAAGAATGGACGAGAATATCTTATTTTCCTCAGTTTTCTTGGGTGTTGAGTGGAGGCACTCACATGTGCAATGCAAGAAGGTCCTGGCTCAGAAGAAGAGTTGGGTTGTGGAAGTCCCCATTTTCATTGAAGACCATTCCCATACTGCGCACCCACAAGCTATTCCCAGCCCTTTCTTCCTCAGAGAGATGCTTGACATTGCTCCAGAGGGAATCAAAACCCAGAAAACCCTCTCTAATGGTGCTTTTTCTCCTCTGTGTGGCTTCTTCCATGCAAGGAGCCACCGAGCCCAGAGGGTCTGTATGCAGGTAGGCCACCATGACCCATCCAGGGCAACCCTGGGGCTGCAGCTCAAGTGTGGGGGGCCTGGGATGTCCCCACTGTGCCACCAGGCCAGCAGCTCACACAGAGGAGAATTAGTGCTGCCTTTGATGTATTATTTTTTACTGCAGTTTAATATCTTTTGATCAAAGCCTTGGATGTTCCTTGAGCAACAGCTTAAACCATTTTTGCACCTACGTACTCCTCTGTCGATGGGGTGCTCACGTGTACGTGTGGTGAGATGTTAAGTCTTTTGGATCTTTATCTTACTATTAAACGGATGCTTAAGGAATCAGCTATAATTTAAGATATAAAACTGTGAAACAGTTCTGTGATTTATGAGGATGTAGATAATGAGGAAGAAATTAGGTAGCCATATCCTTATTTTTTGAGGTTGGCAGAAGAATTTACACAATCATTTTTTTCTGAATATTCTGAAGCATATGTGGGTATTTTCATTATTGAGTGCTATCTTTAGCTCTTCCAATTAATTTCAAATTCCAGGAGTCCATATAATCTGACAGAGTTTGCTGTGCTGAGAAATGTATTAAGGACAGTTTATGATACACTAATTAGGAGTGCATTTAAAGAACAAATAATCTAATAGTTTTGAAGAGAACTGCTTATGTTTTTTTCCCATTTTCATCTCTAATTTCTTAAGCGTTTTGTTTTCTGAGATCACTGAAACAGTATAAGGGCAAGATTTGTCAGCTGCTGGAAATCAAAGTGCTGCTAGTGAAGTTGCTTAGATGCGGCTTCCTCCTTCTCGTGTGAAGTTCTTCCATCGCCTGTGCATTGAAGTCAGTTTTTGCAGCCAGAAGTTTATTGCTTTGCCTGGGGAAATATGCAAAAAGAACCATTAAACTTTTCAAACCGAGGCCTTGTTCACATGAAAATGCAGATTGTGATAGGTATAAGGAGAGAAATGGGATTGGAAGTACCTTGACTGGCACCAGAATCTGTTGCTATTGGGAAGTTTCACATGGAAATGCTAATTGGTACTTGACTCTGGAAATTATTCTATGTTGATAATGTCTGTATTGATATCAAAATATAAAAGGATGTCTTTTGTATTTTGATGGAAAGACCAATCAGGATTGCGATCTGAGAAGGGTTTCTGATTTTTCCCTGTGGCTATTGCAGTGTTGGTATCCTCAGAAGGGGCTCCCTCTGCCTCTGTATCTCTGTGCCTCAGTATCTACACAAAAATCCAGGCAGGCAGATGCTACTTACTCATTACTCATCCATTGCAAATGTTATAAGTTCCAATTAAAAAGTGGAAAACATTCTTATAGAATTCTTAAAGGGGAAAAAAAAAACCCAAACAAATCAGTAATCTGACAAAGCATAAGGTTAATCACCATGTTTTGGATTTAAACATCGATTCAAAACTTCTCTTTTGATGAAGAAGGAAAATTTTAGAAAGTTGTTGCTTTGGTTTCTTTTTCCCTCGGCCATTCCTTTTCTTTTTCTCAGTGGTGTTGAATGGATTTGCTCCCAGGAGGAAGACTGTGATCTTCCAAGGGCTGAGGAAGCAGTGGGGAAGCTGCTGGGGGTCCATAGGCAGCTAGGTGAGATTGCAGGAGAATCCCCCTTCTTGCCTTCATCCTCTGCCTTAGCTCCTCGTTAGGAGCTGAGCACATGGAGTGGCTTCTGACTGGGATTTCTTGGATGGTGCGTGCTGTCTCTGGGTTAGCCTGTCCTCAGAAACCCTTTGGTTACCTACCTCCTGCATCTCCCTGTGTTTTCGTGTGTTCTGCATCTAAACTTGTTGTCAGAGCAACTGAAAAGATTTGAAAACAGAAAAAACAGGCCTGCACACTGTGCACACTGCACACTCAACATGAATGGCAGAATTTTATTTTTTTTTTTTTCTTAAGAAAGCCACACCTAGAAGGTGCGGATAGTTCCTCTGCCTCACCATTTATAGGATCTGTCACTGCTTGGGCTGCAGCTACGGGGCATCCAATGCTATGAGTAGACAAGCCAGATGATAGGAACTAAAAAAAAAAAGTCTCCTTTTTTCGTCTGAATTGAAATTATAATAGAGAGCAGACTGCTAGCAGGATTTGCAAATTAATTCTGCAGTGACGGCTGATGTTGGCTTCCCTCTGTTCATAAATAATACGGTTTTGCCTTGTGCTGCTTAGCAGAGCTCGGCTGAAAGATGAGCTTTTCAACTTTTTGGCTTTGTTCTTTAAGCGTGGGAATGGGCAAAGCTGAATGTCAAGAGTTTACAACGGTGCAAGTCTTTGACTTCGTTGTGATGTTTATTAAATAGCAAAGAGTTAAAAAAATAACTCTAGTAATTTTTATAAGAGTTTTTTTTTTTTTTCCAAATGCCTTTTGCAAGGAATCAAAATAATTCTTGGGCCAAGGTTTTTGGTGATGCCAACTCCTGCATCCAGGTTGGTAGTTTTTGTGTGCCTGGTAGGATGCAGACTGGAGTGGCATCAGGGTAGATGAGCGGCTCACCATGTCCCACTGGCTTACACTCTGGGCATTTTGCCTTTTGCAGCGCTGAAGTCTCCAGTAAAGTTTTGTAGTAGAATATAAGGTTGAAAAAATTAAGAGACAGATTGTATTTATCATAGGGTGGTTTGGGTTGGAAGAGACCTTGAAGATCATCAAATTCCAACCTGCCTGCCCTGGGCAGGGACACCTCCCACCAGACCAGGTTGTTCAAAGCCCCGTCCAACCTGGCCTTGAACCCCTCCAGGGATGGGGCAGCCACAGCTTCTCTGGGCAACCTGGGCCAG
>JAOXNO010000041.1:1678556-1690434 GCA_028565335.1 Limnodromus scolopaceus | reverse complement strand
TCAAGGCCAGGCTGGATGGGGCTTTGAGCAACCTGGTGTGGTGGGAGGTGTCCCTGCCCAGGGCAGGGGGTTGGAACAGGATGATCTTTAAGGTCCCTTCCAACTCAAACCATTCTGTGATTCTAAAGCTGAGGCAGCTCCTGTGTAGGGAGGCAGGTGGAGATACTTGTCTGACTAAATGTGTCCATTGTGTATATTCAGTCCTTGTGCTGTGCTTGGAAACAACTGATGTTAGGGAGCAATTTTTGCTGGGTTCATGAAACTGCCAAGAGCAGGGATGCATCAGTCTTTAACCTGTTCTCACCTTTACTAAATGGGCGTTGCCTGCAAAGGAGTGGAAGGGGGCAGCTGATGGGTGTTTGAAACTTGGTGTGCGGTGGCTTGAGGAGCAGAGCTCACTGGAGCTGCTGGGCCACCCCTGCCTGATGGGGAGGCTGTGAGTGCAGGGCGGGGGGGGGGGAGCTTTTTACTCTTGTTCCCACTTGGTTAGTCTTGAGTGGCCCCACCAAGCTGTTGTCTCTGCTGATCTGATGGTCTTCCAGACCTGTGTCACACAGTAACGAAGGAGACATCCATCTCCTGCACAAGCTCTTCTGTCTGCTCCATGCTCAGAGAGGCTTCTCTGAGGACTGATTTCTTAAACACTCACTGAAGAGCTTACCCTAGGCCGAGCACATTGAAAAATTATCTAAATATAGTAGACTGAGATGGACGGGGGTGATGCAAGGTAGCCGGGAATAGCAGCCTTAGTCATTACAGCCTGAAATAATTATTCTCTTCCTGGTCATTTAGTTGACCTGACCCTGTCCTGTTCAGGGTCCTTTGGTTGAGTCTCATTTTCTTCACCCTCTGAATAGTGAGGGTCAGAAATTTGGATTATTAGCAGGCTTGTATCCAGCATAGGTGTTGTGCAGCACTTGGTACCACAAGGGCTGTGTCAGCTGGGAGCCCTCTGTGGGTCAGACTAGTAATGGCAAGGTGGTGGGGAGGTTCTGCAGGGGTGCCAGAGCGATGCACCCCAGGAATCCCACGTGGGTGTTGGCCAGAAAATTGCAAATTGATGAAAGAAGCCATAGAGTGGTGCAAGAGGGAGGTGATGTGCAGCACAGAGCCATGGAAATGGGGCCGTGGACTTGGGTGGCTGGTTGCTGCTGGTGGAAGGGATGAAGGGGAGATCACAGGGATGTTTTCCCAGCACCACAGGACTCTTGCCCATGGGAAACAGGGCTGGGAGCTCTAGGGCTTTGAGTCCTGTTGGGCTCAGCTCTAATTGTTCTGCTTTCTGGTTGGGATTTAGGACTTTGATCAGGGTTTTAAGGTTTATCCGCTTTGGCTGAACAGGAGCCACGCACTGTTGAGCAGAGAGGGTGAAATACTGGGTCTTTAAAAATTGTCAGAATTACCTTTTATCTCATCTGCTGTTTAGTTTACGTTACTTTATTTGGCAGTAGGACTGTAACTCAACTCAAACTGAACTCAAAGAAATAAAGAAAAATCATAGAGCCAGGAGTGTTCTTTGGAGACTTGTCGAAACACAGCAGTAATTTGTATTTGTGGTATTAACAACAACGTTGCAGTTTTCCTACATGTACAACATGTAAAACGGCGTAACATCCTGTACTGCAGGTTGCATAGACAAGAAAATTAAAGTAAGGTTTCTGCTTGAACTTAACCCCGTGGTCCAAATCCTGATCCCTCTGACTGCGACAGGATTTGGGTATCGACGTTCAAAGGCAGCAGCATCCCTCGCGCTGTTTCTCCTGCTTAATTTTAATGGTTTAATTGAGGCTTCTCATTTGCATAACGAGTGTGATAATGCATTTAGAAAGATATATAATAAAAAAGAACAATAATGCTGGAGTTCATTTGGAAACGGAAACAGAAATAACTGGAATGCAGATGAGCTTGTGGCGGTTTCGTGCCAGGGGATTTGTGGGCATTAATAAATACCGTGGAAATCTCTTCTGGAGCCAAGGATGCGTATGTTGAGTAAGTGCAGGAGTATTTTCCGTGGGGAAAATGCTCAGGTGCAGCCTGGGTCTTCCATCTAGGGGTAGGTGAGGGTTCCTGGAGGTGGGTCTGAACAAGCCCCTGGGGATGCGGGAGATGATGCTCACCTGGTTTCTCTCTCTGAATCTTGCAGCCCCCCCCACCGTGCGGATCGTGCACTCGGGCCTGGCCTGCAACATCGAGGAGGAACGCTACTCGGAGAGGGTCTACACCATCCGTGAGGGTGAGACGCTGGAGCTGACCTGCCTGGTCACCGGCCATCCTCGGCCACAGGTGAGCCCCCACCGTGCCCACTGGTCACCCCACCTTCCCTCGGCCCTGTCTGTCTCTGAGCCTTCTTGCATTGGTTCCATCTTCTGTGAAGGACTAGATTGGTGCGGGGTGGTAGAGCCGGGGGGAATTGTGCAGGCTGTTGGTTTGGTGTTGGGATGTTGCAGAAGAAAAGTTTATGACTTTTTTTCAAATGATTGTCCAGGAGTGTGACATTAAAATCGGTGAGTTAATATTGATCTTTAACATGAGGTCCTGATGTGTGAGTGCTTGAGGTCCACGGAGGTTGGTAGAAGGAAAGGAAGAACAAATATGAGGACAGGGATGGCTGAACGTAGACAGTAGGCACCAGAGTGAACAGCTGGAGAAAGGGGGCACAGCAGAGCCTTGAGGGGGTTGTTGGTCTTGGTTGTCATTGGAACCACAGTGTTATAGCCCTGCAGAAAACAAACAAACAAAAAAAACCAGAAGGAAACTATACTTTTCCACGTCTAACTCTATTTTACAGCACCAAAGTCTTGCCAGCCTGTGCTACCACTGCCCTGCTGCGTCCCCCTGTCACCCCCCTGCCTTTCCCCAGGGTACCCCGTTAACAGGGTATTTCAGATCAGGACCTTTTAAGACCCGTGGAAGTGCAGTGCTTTATTCTCAACCTGCTCTGCTTTTCCCTTTCCATCCTTCCCCTGGCTCTTTGAGCCAGCCCCGCTCTCTGTTCCCTCTCCTGCCACTTTGCCTTCTGCTGCGTCCCCTCCTCTTGCTCTGCAGGGGACCAGGAGCTGCGGGTGCGTCTGTATGAGCCCAGGTAACCACGTGTCGTACAGATTTGTATGAGATTTTGAACACTAGATTGCCTTGCAAGGATTTTCTTGGCAAGGCGATGAATTAAAGACCTCCCTCTTGCAATGGCATGGCACAGGAGGGAGCTGTGAAGCGCAGTTGGCTGGGGTGTGGGAGCTGGGGAGGTGGGACGCACTGGAGGGCTTCAGTCTGCAGATGAGTGATGTTCCTTTAGGAAGGGGAGGTGTGCTGATTCTCTGCCCTTTATTCCAGAGCTGTTCCCAGTTTAATGAGAAGTTTTGAGAATAAAGAAGTTGAAGTTTAGCCTGTGCTGGTTCCAGGGAAGGCGTAGGTCAGGCTGTGTCATAGAAAACTCAACTTTAACTGCTCACAGTTGCACTCTCTCAGCTGCAGTCACACATTAAAGCCATGGTATGAAACAAGCCATTTTTCTTTTAAATTAAGTGTTCTCTGTCTAGTCTTTGCCAGGTGAAGGAGAAAAAAGCCCTAAAAAAATATAAAAGGATAAAAGAAAGGCTGGTCCAAGTGTCCACATGTTTTGATAACACCCCAAAATGAGAGCTGTGCTGTTTTCAAATCACTGCTGTTGTTACGAAGTTTAATTTTCGGTGTCCCACGAGGTATGAAAAGTATTTATTGTCCTGCTCTTGTATTCTCTCCTGTGGCTGGTTGTCCTCTTTGCTCTGATTTTGCCCATGCCGTGGGACATTGGTGGCTCATGGAATGTTGTCAGGGGAGATGTTGGTGGCTCCTGGTTGGAAGAGCCAAGTGGGAGACTTTGGATTGACACAGACCTTGTTCACGAAAATTGATGATAATGTTTTAACTGAAGCACGGAGGGAGCACTTCCCACCTTGAGGACACCCTGCTGCTTTTTAGAGCATTTTTTATGGTGATATTAAAATTACGATGCTGTTCAACGTGGGGGAGACGGGGTCTGCCCCAGGCTGGCTGCCTTTTCCAGCCACCTCTCTGAAACAAGTCCACGTCTCCCCGTGCCTGTTAGTAATGTTGGATTCATTTCGCCTTCCTAAACTTTTCTTATCCACGCTTATTTAACACCTTTTTAAGATCCAAAGCAGCAGGTTTTGGCATGGCCATGCATTTGGGTGAAGGCAAGTAGGACATTCGTGTGGGCAGAAAAGAGCAGGATGAAAGTGGACTGATGCTTCTAGTGGGTCTTCCTTGGAGAATGTTTCTTCTCAAACCATCTCCTCCATCTACTCCAGTAAAGGTGTGAGGTTTGCTGGAGCTGAAATCAAAGATCCCTCTCAAACCTGCCTGCCCTGGAGGCTTGAGGCGGCTTCAAAGCGAGCGGGGCTGGTATCCATCAGGAAACACTTTGGACTAGTTATGAAAGGTGCCGTCTCGAGCAGTAACAAAGCTCATGATGCTGCCGAATCAAAAGAAAATAAAATAAGTCTGTTCAACCAAACACGTCTTATCAAGAAAGCAAACACACAGCTGCTTTTTTTCATAAAAATCTCAATTTTCTCATCTGGGATTCAGGATGGAAAATTGATTTCTCTCCATTTTACCTGTTTATAGATTTTCTTTGTCAGCCAGCACCTTGGTCTGCTCTCACGCTCGCTCTCATGTTACAGCTCTCTGAGACTCAAAATATTTTTTGCAGATTAATTGCCTGAGAGTAGTGGGGTAGTTTTGGTGGTCTTAGACGGGTGATTCTGAAGTGAAATACAGGGGGCTTGACATGTCTGCTTTTTATCACCTTCCTATTAAATTTCCATTCAAATTTAGTGCTCCAGAAAGTAAAGAAAATAGGCTAAGATACCATAGCTCTTGCATTGCCATGTTTCCATGAAACTCTATGGGAGCCACAGACCTTTGGACTTGTTGCCCATGAAATTTGGCTTCTCTTAAACAAGACTTAAGGATTTCTTCCTAATATCTCATCTACTTTGAGGGTAGTGAGACCCTGGCCCAGGTTGCCCAGAGAAGCTGTGGCTGCCCCATCCCTGGAGGGGTTCAAGGCCAGGTTGGATGAGGCTTGGGGCAACCTGGTCTGGTGGGAGGTGTCCCTGCCCAGGGCAGGGGGTGGAACAAGATAATCTTTAAGGTCCCTTCCAACCCAAACCATTCTATGATTCTAAGACTTGGTGGATCTCACCAAGGTTTATGTTGCTTTTCTCAGTGGGGCTGTTGAGAAAAAGCACTGATCAGGGTCAGGCAGGAGATCAGGGTTCATGTAGAATCAGCTACTCTTTCCTGCCAGTAATTACTCTTGGGTATTTTAAATACAGGTAGTGTAAGATTTTTATTTATTTCTCTTCTTGAATACATTCTGCTCTATGGGCCTGGTTCTTTGGGAGAGATCTACAGTGGGTTTCTGTTGTGACCAAGAGGCAGTGGCTACTGGAAGGGCCATTCATTTTTAAGCCTTCCTTTTCATATATGCAGAATTTATGTAAGAATTTGACAATATATTGTTGTTGGATTCTTATGTTCAGACAGCCTTAAATATGAGCTGGGTTTGAGGGGGAGTATCTGTCTGGATGCTTCCTGTTCTCCTTGCAGATGGAAGTGGTGAAAATGCATTTTTTTATTTTTTTTTTTTCCTGCAGGAGACTTCCATCCACATTTTGTGGTAATTGCCAATATTTTCTGTACTTCCATTTTTTTCCTGTGTGGTTTTCTTTTTGTCTTGCACAGAAGGTTATCATATTTGGTTTGCAAATTTTATGGAAATTATTTTCAAAATGGTATTTTATCAGACCCTGTGAAGTGAGTTTATAAAATATGTAATTATGTATCTATTCTAAAAATGCTGTTCAACTTGCTTGTGTTTCTCAAACTTTTTCAATTTTTATTGGCAAACACAGAAAATTCTTTTGTTCTAAATGCTGTAAGAAGCCAGCAATCGTGCACTGGGTATTTATAAAATCCCCTATTGGTGGTCACCGTAATACCCCCCAAAATCAGGAGTGGGCAGAAAACATGCATTAACTGAGGAGAAAATGAAGTGGTGAAAGTGTGTTGTGGGTCAGCTGGTGAGACCATCCGTCCTGTGTCTTTCCTTTCAAGTGGCCTTTGCAGATGTTGGTGTGGCATGGACCTCTACCTCAATCTCCAGAGCTGTTGGTGGGATGGGGGAACCTTATAGTATCTGAAGGGGGTCTACAAGAAAGCTGGGGAGGGACTTTATACAAGGGTATGTAGTGATAGGATGAGGGGTAATGGTTTCAAGATGGAAGAGGGTAGATTTAGGTGAGAGATTAGATATCAGGAAGAAATTCTTTACTGTGAGGGTGGTGAGAGCCTGGCCCAGGTTGCCCAGAGAAGCTGTGGCTGCCTCATCCCTGGAGGGGTTCAAGGCCAGGTTGGAGGGGAGCTTGGAGCACCATGGTCTGGTGGGAGGTGTCCCTGCTTAGGGCAGGGGGTTAGAACTGGATGATCTTGAAGATCTTTTCCAACCCAAATCATTCTGTGACTGTGTTTTTGGTTCTTGGGGCTGTATCACGTTCACCTCTCCCGCAACAGCAGTAACAGTGAGTAACTAAGTCACACTGCAGTAATGACTGCCAGGAGATGCTGGCCTCTGAAATACAGAGTCTGCACTATCAACGTTAGTGCTGACTTGAAGTCTTTGCAAGGTCTAACCAGATCACTTGGATTAATGAATTGCCATAGGCTGCTTTGTTGTTTTTTTTTAAAAAACTATGCGTCTGGGAGATACATACGTCCGCTATTTTCTGTAGTAAACTCAAGTCTTGGCCAACTGCTGTCCTGCGCTGCTCCTTACACTTCCGCAGCAACTGGAAAAGGGACTGTTAGGGATTCTTGCCTGAAATAAAGGCTGATAGATGCATTGTGGGGTAGGAATGCCACACTTGTATGGCAGTGGTTCGTGGAGTGGGGGCTAGGATCTTAGCAGGAAAATGGTGCCTCTCTGCAGGGGTGCCAAGAGCACCAGTTCCACCCGTAAACAAGTGTGCAGTCCCCATTGCACGGAGACGGGAGGTGAACTTTGGGCTTCAGTCTTGACAAATGTTGTGCTGGTTCATTAATGGAGCATTTGCTGCTGTTCCTGCTGAGCAAGGTCTGGGAGCCAGACAGCGAGTGCTCGAGGAAAAAGATCATTCAACACATAAGGCTGGTGTTAGTAACAGGCTTTATTTAGTGCCCTCAAAGCAAACCTGTGGAAGTACCTTCTGCAAACCTTGAGTTTGGGGAACGGCATTTAAAAGCGGGTGCAAAAGCTCAAGCAGAAAGTCCTCCTCCTGGTTTGCAAGTTGAATTTGGTAATTGAGCACCTTAATAGCTCAGGGTTTGGAGCTACAGTTAATTACACCTACAAAATTAAAGTCTCGTTAAAATCATGCGCTCTACTTAACAAAGAACTTTTTTTCTTGGTTTTGGGGCTAATCAGCTGCATTCACCTTTATTTCCTGATGCTGAGCTCACAGTAGGTCTCCACAACTGCTGAGAGGCAGTTTGAAAGCCAAGTATGTAATGGTTGGTAGAGGAAACTCTCCAGTGAACTTTCATCCTCTGGGTCTTCTTACAGTCTCGGCCAGACAGCAGACAGGCTTGTGCCCGACCTAGTGATGGGCTGGAGAAGGTGCCAGCCCTACAGGAGGGGTCAGCTTCAGAATCTGAGCCTGGTTGAGGTTCATCAGGAGCCAGCTGAACCCTCTGCCTGTCCATAGGGGACATCAGGACTTCTTGTCTGATGTTTGTCCAGTCATGGCCTTCCTGTCGGCATAAAAGTGACTCTGGGGCTTTGAGAGGTGTCTACAAGTGACCCTCAGACTGTTGCTGTACATTCCTGTGAGTGGACATGGTCCTCAGGGAGTTCCCAAAGGCTCCTCTGTGTGCTCTTCCACCCCAAGTACTGACCACCTTTCTCCTAAACCCTCACCATCACCATCCCATGGACCATCCCTAAGGAGATGAAACCTTGCTGATGCTCTGTCGCAGCCTCCTTCACTGTGGGACTGCTGTTACCAGCGCAGTGTCTGTCTGGTTTTCCTTTCTATCACATTAAAAGCTCCCCTGGGACATAAAGAGAGAGGAAAAATGGTCCCTTAGGAGGTTGCAGAGGTGTCTTCCTCCTTGGTTTTCCAAAGTGGCTCCTGAATATCCAAGTTTTTTGTATCCAGGGCACATCTACACATAAGTATTCTTTTGTGTGCATGGTAATGCCTGCAAGGGAGTGCTTGTAGATCCAAAAACTCTTCCTGGGGAAAAGAGCAGGGGTGAGACCCCTGGAGCAAGTGTGCCTTTCTCTGTGAGAGTGCCTTCGGCTTCCCTCAGGGTAGCCCAGTCTTCTTCTACCACTTGCATGTGGTGGTTTGGTCCCTCCCCATGGGCACGAGGGACCGTAGCAGGAGGATTGTAGCAACGGGGACTCAAACCAAACTAGATGGGACCCATATTTTCTCCTCCTTCCTTCACGGGTTGGAAAAGGCAAAGTGGTGCTTTATGGAGCTCCTCTCCCCTAAGGGTGTACTCATGGCTTTGAAGACCCAAAGCCGGTGGGGCTGGTGTGGGTCTGCACGCTGTGAGGCCAGCCTGCTCTGCTGCCTGGTTAGCCTTCTCCTGAGACCCTGTGTGATCTGAGGCTTCCTGTGGTGGGTGTCTGGGAGGAGGAATGAGTGTTTTCTTCTTCTCTTTCGTTAGCGCTCCTGCCTGCTTCACCAAAGTGCACGTTTATGCCCTTTTTTTTGTCTTTCCAGGCGTTGCTTTTAACTTCTCGATCAATGGGTGTAGCTCTGTAACAGGCTGAGGACTTGCCTGGGCCTCTTTGTGATCTGCTCCGAGTCGTGTCGAAGTGATGCTGCTCTACGGGGGCTTCTCTTTGAAATCCTGTCTCCAGATTCACTCTCATCGGCTTCCTCCCACGTGCCGCAAAATTCTCCCGAAATTTTGTTACTGGCAGGTGGAGATGGGGAAATTCATGTGCTGGGAGTGGTTGCGCTTTCAAACTGGAAACTGTTTTGAAATTTGTTTAAAATTTGTTGAGGTTTAATCGATATCAGTGAGGCCTTTGGGGAAAATAACATAAGGCTACAGAAATGATTGAAAGGAAAGAGAATTACAAACGCTTGCGTTTGCTGTTGTTCCCCAAAACGTAGCCTCACGCCTAATTATGCAGAAAGCTCTGAGCACCCCAACACATCCTTGTGAGTCTACTCCTTATCTGTGCAGGGATGGGGTAGCATTTGATGTATCGCTGCTATTTGTAATTTGCAGCATTCTTATACACAGCATTCATCACTTGATCTATTAAATGCGCCATTAGTTGCCATAGAAACTAATTTTCCTTGATTAAGTTTTTAAAATGCCACATCCATGCTCAGGTGAGGTGAACGGTGGGTGGGCAAATGCAGCCCTTTTTTTTTTTTTTCACAAATTACTGCTTTCAGGATTTTGCCCAGAGATTTGTTTGGATATTTGAACAAAATTCTGCAAAGCCCCTTGCTGTTTCGGAATGAGGGTGACGTGACAAGTCCTCCTCTGTGGCTGCCTGAGCTGAACTCATGGTCCCTGTCACAGAATCCCTGTCTGGCAGGGGTTGGAAGGGACCTCTGGAGATCATCCAGTCCAACCCCCTGCCAGAGCAAGGTCGCCCAGAGCAGATTTGATGGAAACATGTCCAGGCGGGGTTTTGAACGTCTCCAGAGAAGGAGACTCCACCACCTCTCTGGGCAGCCTCTTCCAGGGCTCTGCCACCCTCACAGGAAGGTTCTTCCTCATGTTAAGATGGAATTTCCTGTGTGCCAGTTTGTGCCCATTGCCCCTTGTCCTGTCCCTTGGCACCACTGAGAAGAGTCTGGCCCCATCCTCTTGCCACCTGCCCTTTAGATACTGATCAGCATTGATGAGGTCCCCTCTCATCAATTCTCTTCTCCAGGCTGAACAGCCCCAGGTCTCTCAGCCTTTTCTCAGCAGAGAGATGCTCCAGTCCCTCATCATCTTCATAGCCTCCGCTGGACTCTCTCCAGCAGTTCCCAGTCCTTGAACTGGGGAGCACGGCACTGGACCCTGGACTCCAGATGTGTCCTCACCAGGGCAGAGCAGAGGAGGAGGATTAACTCCATCCACCTGCTTGCCATGCTCTTTTAAATACCCCCCAGGAAACCATTGGCCTTCTTGGCCACTAGGGCACATTGCTGGCTCATGAGCAACTTCTTGTCCACCAGGACTCCCAGTCCCTCTCTGCAGAGCTCCTTCCTGACCCACTGGGGCTGGCTGTGTGTCCCGCAGGACATGACGCTGATGTGTCGCCCTTCGGACCTGTCCATTCTCCAGATGTTCTCCAAGGAGCCAAGTGTTGTGCTGCACCTGCCCCTCAGCTCAACAAGAGATGTGTAAGGAGGTACTGAGGCCACTTACCCCCATGACACCAATAACTTATTTGCTGTTCTATGTAGCTAATACATTACAGTTTATATGCGCTAATGAGGCTGTCCAGCACACCCTATGGAGGGATGTAACCTATCCCAACCTTCCTTGGTTGGGGATCCAGCTGGTGGCAGAAACTACTGTGACTGTCCCAATGTGAGGAGTGATTTTTGGACCATGGGGGTCAGAGGGAGCAGCATCTTCTGAAAGAGCAGGGACTGGCTGGGATTTTGTATTCCTGGTTGTCCACTAACGGCTGAATGTTGAAGACCTTGTTTATCAGTATAACCTCATCTGCATTGGGTGGCTTCTTTTTCGCTCTGAGTGTTTTTTTTCCCCCGTGTCTTTCACCTCCATGAGCTGTCTCACCTCAGGTCACGTTATCCTGTCACGAGCGGTCCATTCTGAGATGCAAAATGCGCTGAGTGGAGGGAGGGCGATGCCCAAGTCCTCGTCCAGTTGCTTCACTGTGGCAATGGGGGCAGCTGTGGGAATAGCTCTCTGTCCCCACCAGCGTGGACGATTGCCCTCTGGCAAGTGATGAGGTCCCCACTTCTATCTCCCCGCCCAGACCAAGCTCCAGGAGTTGGGGCAAGGCAGGAGCTGCTTCTGCCACACGTGGTCCAACCATCTGAGGGTTGTGTGCTCTGGGGTTTTGATTATTTTGGGTATGCAGCATGCCCTAATGAGGCTTTCTTCTGCAGAACCATAGCAGGTTCCACCCTCTCACCATCCTTCTGCCACCCTTTCTCTTGTGCAGTGCTATCGGACTATGTCATTTGAAATTAAGGGGCTAAGGCGAGTGCTGGTTGCGTGTGAAGAGGGTGGCAGATAGCTTGGCTCTCTTGGAAGGCAGCACATGGGAGGATCTGCATTTGGAAGACCCAGAATTGTCTCCCCGGCTCTGTTTTGCTGTGTTTTCTTTCCACTTGTAGGAGTGGAGTGCTGTGCTGATGGCCACCCTGTCACCAAGTAGCTTTTCCCCTTGCAGCTGAGAGGCTGCTAGGAGATACCTTCTGCTTCTTGAGCTCGGTGCTTGCACACCCTGAGCAGAGCCAGGGCTGCTGCTCCTCCGGGGTTTCTGTTGCAGGTTTATATTGCAGAAGAATGACCCCGCAAAGTGTGCTCACAGCCCAGAAAGCCCCCAGCACCTTGGGCTGCTTCCCCAGCAGCGTGGCCAGCAGGGCAAGGGAGGGGATTCTGTCCCTCTGCTCCTCTCTGGGGAGACACACCCCAGTGCTGCTTCCAGCTTTGGGGCCACCAACATCTGAAGGACGTGGACCTGTTGGAGTGGGGCCAGAGGAGGCCACAGAGATGCTGGGAGGGCTGGAGCCCCTCTGCTTTGAGGACAGGCTGAAAGAGTTGGGGGGGTTCAGCCTGGAGAAGAGAAGGCTCCGGGGAGACCTTAGAGCCCCTTCCAGTCCCTCAAGGGGCT
>JAOXNO010000041.1:1649196-1665759 GCA_028565335.1 Limnodromus scolopaceus | reverse complement strand
TTCAAGGCCAGGTTGGAGGGGGCTTGGAGCAACCTGGTCTGGTGGGAGGTGTCCCTGCCCAGGGCAGGGCGTTGGAATTGGATTATCTTTAAGGTCCCTTCCCACCCAAACCATTCTATGATTCTACAATTTGTGTGCACAAAATGTCAGTTCATACAAAACTCCTGGCTTTGGGATGCTAAGCTGCGCTGATGGGGCCTGGGTAACTCCTGGATGACTAAGGTTTAGGTATAAAATGGGAATTATCTGTCTTGTAGAAGTGCAGGAAGTTCAGAGATGAAGGAATAGTCAGCTTAGATACAGTTTTTCTCTCTTTATCAGATGTTGAGGTCTTCAGTTATTCTTCTTGACCCTTTCATTTATTGCATTTTACCATTTTGGAGTCACAAGGCGACGACCTTCATCTGCAGACTCCAGCCATGGTGTTGCTATAACTGGTATGTTTTGGGCTAAAGTGAAATATGAACAAAGCACTGAAGTTCTTCTGATGGGACTTGATTGCTTGTAACTTTGTGGTTTTAATGCTGATTTTCTCTGTCATTAATAACCGCAATTTTTCCTCTGTTAGAGAATAAAAGGAAGTCTTTTTTTTTTTTTTCCTATGTGGTATAGCAATCAAGCTGGAAAATAGCAATTTCTCTGTGATCTCTGGCACCGAATCAGAACTGATCATGTCCTGCATGTTAACAGTTACTGTGACAGACTGCTTTTAGTTAAATGAGTAAAAAATTGTGCTTTTGCATGCCAGCCTGCTGAGGTATTAATATGTGTGTGAATACATATTATATTATAATATTAAAATATTTAATATTATAATATTAAAACACGAGTTGTCCCATAAAGGCAACAGCATCAGTTGCGTGGGGACAATACTCTGGTTTCTCCCTGGGGTTTCTGTGAAGTGTGAGCAGTCCAGGTACTGAGCCAGGAAACCCAATCTTCCAAGGTGATTGCGTCTTGGCTGCTGCAAGCTTGAAGAAACACTTTTGGGAACCAAGCACTCTGCAGTTCTGCATTTGTTTTGTGCTGATAACAGCCCTCTTAGCTCTGTCCAAGACAGAGGATCATCATTTTGGACTTGCTTTGGCTTGGCTTCTTTGCCACTCTGATATTCCACGTAAGGATTTTTTTAACAATGAACAGTGCTTTTTACCTGAAGCCATTTTCAGGTCCAGCATTTCAGATGTTCTCGTGTGAAATAAATAGGAGGAGAATTTTTCATACCTCTGTTGCATATTGGTGGCCTGTAGCAATATCTATCCCAATAACGACAGACGTTTTGTACCCTCAGTCTCATTGGATGTGCTGCATCATGCTGCCCCTGGTTTACTACAGATCGTAGAATCGCCCAGGTTGGAAGGGACCTTTCAGATCAGTGAGTCTAACCATCAACCTAATGCTGACAAAAACCACCACTAAACCATATCTAAATACCTCCAGGAAAATGCAACATCACACACACACACACACACCCCCTCATTATATTTAGCTCTAGAGGTGGCTAATGGTGTAATTTAGATGAATGCTCTTTCATGTGTGGGGAGGCTGACCTAGTGAACACATGGGAGATATCCTAGAGTAAATGTTATCATCGTAAAAGTAAGTGCAGGGTGGTGTCGTGCAGAGCGATGGTGTTTCAGATCAGTGCTGTATCTCCTCTCTGGTGGCCATGGTGCAGGAGTGACTGTGGTTTGGTTCAGGTGACTAGGGGAAGGATATTTAGAAACCCTTGGAGGTGTACATTCGATGTGACTGTCCCCCGAGTCATCAAACGGCCCTGCAGGAGTGTGTGCCTGGATGCAAGTGAGAGGGCACCCATTTAGACTGTTGGAGTCACCTGGTGACGGTCTTGGTGCTGAGGATGTTGTGCAGAACCCTTGGAGTTGAACATCTTGCTCTCTGCTGTGAACCTGTAAGTCTGGTGCAGAATCCATCCCTGCCAGTCCTGCGGTGGTGGTTTACAACTGCCTTACAGCTGCTTGGCTCTGCGACTGACTGCAGGATGGGAAGGGGAGATTGGCGGGGAAAAAAAGGCTATTTTGGGTCAAAGTATGTTCCACTTGACTTATTGTGTATAGGTATGAGTGGTCTCTCCTGGTGTCAGGCAATGAAAACTTGGATCCGGTGTGCTCTCCTGGTTCTTTTGGTTCTTTCTGTCTTTTTTTGGTGTTCTTTTAGGGTATTTTGGGATCTTTTATATTTGTTTTTCAAATCAGAGGGTAGGAAGGGAGTAATGGAACTTCAGATGTGAACTGGAGCCAAGTTGTAGAGGAGCTTTAAAGGTATGGTGTAGCTCCTTATGTGATCTGGTTCGCAGCATCTGGAGATCTCCTCATGGCTGTGGCTAGAGCCCAATCTGGCCCATTTAAAGTAAGACTGGGCATATCTCACGGGGCATTGAAGTCTGCAGTGTGGTCATATCCCTGCTGAATAGATGGAAGAGGTCAGGGGAGATGCATAAACTCAAAAATGTTTCAGATAGTTTCCTTAACTAAAGAAGCAGAAGTCACTTTCTCTTTTCTGGCCCAAAAAGGGCCTTTCATGTAGTACATCCTCTGTGTTTACCATGAAGGCAGCAAATGCTTCTTGCCTTCAGTAGCTGCTGCCCCAGCCTTTGCTTTCCTGAAAACAAAAATAATCTCATGGAATTATAAATCAAAGGCATTGTTTTCCTTTTATTTGGGAGGAGGAGTGGTGGGTATCCATAAGATGGCTTTTCCCAAAGCCTCTGATGTATTTAGGCCTGAAGAAATGTTCCAGCACCTCCCAGTAAAGTTGTGAAAAGACATTTTAAATGTCTGTTTGCGTACAAAGGAGGACTTTAATCTGAGTCAGGGATTTGGGGACTATAGCCTTGATCAGGAGGTTCCTCCTCATCCTTGTTCTCCCAGCGATGTCAGAGGGCAGCGACCACAATCAGTGGCGGTGGGATGTGCCACCAACCCCCAGCCCTGGCGCTGGGTATATTTTAAGGAACGTATTTACTTGCAGTTGCTGCATTAGGCAGATTTCAGTGCCGTGGTATAAGAAAAAGGTTGTCAAAACCTTATTTTCCACCAAGTATTTCCATGGAAGAAAGAAAAGTTTCCATTGTAAAATGCTTGGGTTTTTTGGTGGGGGTGTTTGTTGTCAGTGGTTGTTGGTTTTAACCAAGCAAAATGTATTCAGAGTAAAGACATCTTAATGTTTTTTGTCTTTGAGAAAGACAATATTTAAAATCAAAGTGTTCTATTTTCACAGCATCAAAATTGAATGTTTTTCTTATTCTGCTGTTTTCTTTTTGGGCATGAGTGCTTTGTTTATGCTGAGAAAAGTTAGGCAAAATATTCTGAGAGGTGGGTTCTTTTTATAATCCGCATTTTCAGTCTAAAAACGTGAAGTCTGTGACTCCCACTGAAGTTGCAGGAACGCTCGCTGAGAAAACTGAAGCTGTAGGGTGAAATATGACTTGTGTGTCTCGGGGCATCTACTTAAGCCAATAAAATACTGTCAAAGATATTGATGGTTAGAGAACTTATGCGCATACACAAATCAGACAAGTCATGGTATGGCTTAGATGAGTCATAACGTACTAATTTTTAAAAGTTGAATAATTTTTAATTGAATTGTTCATAAATCATTTTTTTTACTTCTGCACGTTTGGCAAGATGAAAAGAAAAGGAAACAGAAAAGAAAATAAGGCTTTTGTAAATAAAGACCATATTCCTATGGCAGAGCAGTGACAGTAGATGGGTGGGATTCCCAAATGTGCATCAGAGTAATAGTGATCCCTTTGGAAAATCCCATCCTTAAAAGCCAGAAAGTGCATATCTGCGTAATGGATTAACGTTTATTACTCCGATATGTGTACGGTATGATGTGTGGATGTAACTTTTTAATTAGAATTTTGCATTACGAGCAAGAATAGCTTTGACTTCTGGGCAAAACAGAATGTGTTTACTGCCCGTGTTATCCCCGCTGCCTGAGTAGAGGCGCGGAGCACGCGGTGCTGCTTCTGCACTAGGAACTGGGAGATTTCAAACAAAAAAGAGAGGAGATTATGAAGAGCAAACACTGATAAAATGCTTCTGGGTGAGCAACTATTGTGTGCCAAGTTATTGGAAAATACTGTAGTGTGAATATTCAAATATTTGTAGTGTGAATATGCAATCCAAGGTAGGACCCTTTAAAGGTAGAAGTCAGAGGCTTTCTGAATCCTCTTCCTTAAAGAAGCATGGATGCTGCTTTGGGCTGTGAAAGAGATACCTGCCACACTGTCCCACGAGCCCGCGGTCCCCCTTTGCCTCCACTCCCCACCTTGGAAATGTTGGGATAATGTCAGTGCTGCGTCCGCGGTTGCTCTGAAGGTCACTGTGTGAAGCACTGGCGAGGGTTTGGACACTTAGACCCATGAGATGCTCCATCTCTAAGGATGGATATGATGGTCACAACCTCTTCATCACCATTAGAGGTCACCCCAAAGCGCGGATGGGAGCTGGCAGGGGGTTACACCACTGAGGACCTCTCTGAAGAGGTCTCTCAGACATCTGGCTTTCTTGTGCCCAGGCCTTTGATCACTGCATTAGCACAGTGTTCGAGAGACAGCTTTCTTCCTGGTGCTTTCCGTGAATTTTGATGCGCTATTGATCAGTGTGGGGGTGTGTGTATGTTGAGTTAGATCTGGGGTAAATAATGAACTGAAGTTAAATCATACCAGTGGCATTCCTGGAGGATATCTGATAAGAGAGAATGTACTCAACAGTATTCCTTTTATTCTTCAGGGATCTCTACATACACTACAAAACTATTTAATTTGTTAAAATTACCCTTCTTTCCTCTAAAACGTACACGTATATTTATTTTTTTTTTAAATCTGACAAGTCCACTTCTGTTTACAGCCAAACAGGACCCTGTTAAAATTCCTTATAATAAAGAGCAGATAGATATACATCAATGTTAAGATGCAGTGGAGGGGGAAGGCTTTTGCATTCATGAAAAAGATAAAACTCTGATGGTATCTGTTAGGTCCCGGTTCTCACAGTATCTAATTAAGCTTTGCTCTAATTTTTTTGTATAAGTTACGTAACATTACCAATTACACGGATGCTGCTAATACTTACAACACGTTATTTATGTTACATGTTCTCTTGGCAGGGCAGACTGCATTCCACTAGAAACTTTTTGTGGGAGAGGAAAAGGAGGAAGAGAGAAGTAAATGCTAAAGTAAAGATGCTCTTAATTTTTTTTTCCCAGTTAAAACCCAAGCAGAGCTGCTCTTACAATTCTGATTGCATAAAGGGAAATAAACCATACAAGAGGTTCAGTGAACATCTTAAATACTATTTTAAAACACTTTCCAAGCATTTGAAATCGTATGTGATGAAATTGTATCCTGCAGCATGCAGAAGCTGAGAGCATCTTCCAAAATTATCCTGCAGCACATTTATATGGATGATTCTAAAAGCCCCGGAGCCAAGAGTTTAGAATAGAAGTACAGACAGATTGAGACTGGTAAATATAGCAGCACTAATAGCGTCTCTCTCACACAGATCAAATGCAGTAGAAGGGGAGTTCGGCATATATTTGCTTTATCCCAGAGCAGCACAACCCTGTGAGAGTTGTGCAGGTCACCTGGCAGGAGGGCCGAGCCACTCAGGCTTATGAATTAAACAAGCCAGAGAGAGACGAAAATATTTTTTTTTTTTTTTTTCAAGTATGGTTTGCTATAATTTCAGCCTCTGAAGCCCACGCCTGCTCTCGTTTCAAGCAGAGGAGAATTTACATGAGCTGCAGCTGGTCATGAATTTTTCAGTTCAGTGTCTTGTGTAGAAGATCCTTCCTGTCCAGGAGAAGCTCCCAGTGAGAGGAAGGCTGACCCTTGTCAACCCCATGCTCTTGTGTAGGTTACGGGGATCTGGACCCCAGTTCTGGGTCAGGACTGAGTATGATGTTTCTGCACCCTGAATGACCTCCCTCCAGCCAAGGCAACCCTTAGGACCATCTTGGCATCCGTCAAAAGCTGCACGGCTCAGCCATGGGACCTTCCTGGAAGGCTGGAAGCGCAACGTATCCTTGGCTGGGCATGGAGACAGGCACTCACCACTGGTCCAGGCATGGTCTGTCTCAGCAGCCAAGCCTGCAACACCTTGTCCAAAGCAAGCCAATAGCAGCTCCAGGTTTCTTGTAGACAGCCTGTCTAGGAGATCCCAACCGATCAGTGTCTAAATGGTGTTCTTTAAATCATGGCTTTTCTGACTACCTTTGGGCAATCTTTGGGGACAATAGCCAAATATTTATTATTTTATCTTGTGTCAATCTCATTTTTATAATAGAATCTTAGAATGGTTTGGGTTGGAAGGGACATTTAAGGGCATCTAGTCCAACTCCCTGCAGGGACATCGTCAACTATATCAGGTTGCTCAGAGCCACGTCCAACCTGACCTGGAATGTTTCCAGGGATGGGACATCTCCTGCTTCTCTGGGCAACGTGGGCCAGTATTTCTGTTCCTGTTTCACCACCATCATTCTAAAAAAATTCTTCCTTATATTTAGTCTAAATCTGCCATCTTTTAATTTAAAACCATTAACTCTTGTCCTGTCACAACAGGCCTGCCTACAAAGTTTGTCCCCATCTTTCTTATAAGCCTCCTTTAAGTACCGAAAGGCCACAATAACGTCTTCCCGGAGCCTTCTCTTCTCCAGGCAGCTGCTGGTTGTAGTGGGCTGTTACTGGCATTTTTGTGGGTTTGGAATTAAAAAGTTCCCTTTAAATGTCTTCACTTTCAGAAAATAATTACCAGAGGAAAGGAAGCTGTAATTGCTGTAAATGACACCTTTTCTGGTGAGCTCTGCTTGTTGCTGTTCATAGGGAATTTTTCTGCAGCTGTTCTAGTTGTGTGTCACTGGTTGGCTTGAGTTGTTCTCCATGTCACTGCTGGTGACATTTATTTTTTTTATGGGGTGTTTCCATCAAAAGTAATCAGCTATTTCAAAGAGAGGGTGATAAACACAAGATTACTATTGAGGGTCTTCTGGGTAAGTGTTTGATTGTAAACATGAGCTATTCGATTTTCTGGAGAAGTTCCTCCAACACAAAATCGTGGCCACCATGCATTCCTGGTTTGATGAAGAGATCTGTTCTCTGCTTGCTTTTACAGACTTAAAGTAACAATCTTTTTTGGTGCTTGCTCAGATCAGGTGGACCAAAACAGCAGGAAGTGCCTCTGACAGATTTCAAGATTCGAGTGTCTTCAATGAAACCCTGAGGATATCCAACATCCAGCGACACCAGGGGGGACGCTATTACTGCAAGGCTGAGAACGGCTTGGGTTCACCAGCCATAAAGTCCATACGTGTGGACGTATACTGTAAGTAAACCTCTCGGGAAGTTCTTACTACGCTTTTTATTAATTTCTTATAATGGTGTTACAAAGATGTGACCAGCTCTTTGTGAAGCCCAGTTTTTAACGGTACTTTAGGGCAGGTTCTGCAGTTTTTGGAGTGTTTATGGCCAGAAGACTTGTGGATGCCCTCAATGAAGTCAGGTGGGGTTGCTCATGTATGGAAATATCTTTTAACAAAATCACAATAATTTGGTGACAAAGGCGAAACTCGAGTAGAACTCAGCCTGATTAGATATTGGAGGAAGACTTCTCTGCATCTTGTGTAGGGTGAAGATCTAGTATGTAGATCTCTTGTACTTTTGGCTACACTTGCTTTCGAAACTAATATAGGAACAACTACAGATGTTTTCTGCTATTTTTCTTTAATTGCTGCTTTTTTTTTTTCTAAATGGCAGTCTTTTCATGTTCCTGTGATATGCAGTTTTAAAGCTGCACTTGAAATGTTGGGCAGTGAAAAAATGTATGAAGTGTTGACAGAAAAAGAGGAAACAATTGAAACCCTGCACGGCAATAAATGCACAAAGTGGAATTTAAAAAAATAAATAAATCCCATTCTGACTTGCGTAGACTCCAGTGTCAGTGAATGGGCTGGTGAGATGAAGCACGGCTCTGGCTTGTCATCTGGTAGTTTGTTGCTGTAGGTTTAATGGCAAACTTTGTATCTGGCTCCATAAATGGTGTGACTGGACTCAGCTGTTGGAAAGTGAGAAGATCCAAATGCCTCAAACTGTGGTTTTGTGTATGCTTCAGATTAAGAAAAACTGTTCAAAATATGTTTGAAATGCTCCAAAGATAGAAAGTCTTTGTGCATACATTTGGAGACTGTTCTAATGCAAGTAGTGTCATGTAAACAAATATGTTTATGTGCCACGTAATAGTTAAAAAATAGCTAGAGCTGAAAGTTAGCCCTTTAGTCTCGTGAGTCCCTGACTGTATAAGCATTGGGCTCGTGTTTCCCCAAAAGTACCTTCTCTCTGTCAGGTGAATCTCAGGATATATGTTAATTCAGAGACCCAAGTGGTGACAATTTCTGTGGGATTGGTGGAGGGGGACAACTGCCTTTTGGGGGGTTTTCTTGCCTCGTGCGTGCACTTTGCTTTGGGATGTGCTTAACGAGCTGTAACTTACCAGTGCCAAATTTGTAAATCCTTTATGAACAATAACTGAATTGGGAAGTAATTGCTCATTAACACATTGGAGTCCGATAAATGAAGAGGCAACCTTAATGTCTGATTATAAGCAAGGTCCAAGCATCCATTGTTGGTGATGGGTCTGGCCGGAGGATTGGAGGGAGGAGTGCGCAGGACACCTGGTCCAGGCAGTTCTCAGGGCTCAACGCAATGTCTTGCAAACATTTATGTCTCTTGGTTGCCATTTAAGCCCTTCTCTCTTACCCCAGCATCCATATATCAGATTCTCCTTAATTCTTAGTTTTAGGCATGGCTGTGAAACTGATGCTGGCAGGAAGAGCAGTGTCACGGCTGGGGACAGGAAGGGTTGAGAAAGAGTGCTTGGAAATTTTGATTTTTCTTTAATTTCATTGAGACTTCTTTCTGAGTTATGTCTCTTTCCTTGTATCATATTTAGTTAAGCTATTAATGTGTGTTCTCGGATTTGCTGTCTGGGATTTATTAAGGGTTTAATTTTGGTTTTTATGATGCTTCTTAATATGGCTCAAATACAGATGATGTCTTTCTGGAAAATACAAACTTCAGGTTCCAGCTGCGATTAAATCCTGGGTGATTTCCCTTCATGTGCAGGCTGTATTTCATTGGGTATTTTCATATGTTAATGATCAAATATTTGCAGGCAGACAGTATTGCTGCAGTAAGCTTAAGGTGCCAGCAAAGATTGGAACTGGTTGTGAAAAAAATAGGAGAAAAATCCATGTACCCCAAAGAAAAGCTTGGAAATTGAAAAGTTCCTGTCAAAATTTCCAAGTACGTTAAACTAATTTTGTCTTTTCTTAGTTGAAATTTTCTGGTTTGGTTTTGTGTTTGTTGAATATTTACTTTATAGTTTGTATGTTGTGTGTTCCATGTCAAGAACTCTGGGCAGTGGTGAGCAGGAATATTGGGGGTGTGTGTATTTTCTTCAATAATTACCCATGAGACGCTTTTGCTCAGAGACCCCAAAAAGGAATCAAAAGGATCATGAGTAGTTAGCCAACATTTTCTGTCAAAAAGTGTTTTGAATTTTTAGTGAACATGTATTTAGTAAAATTACAAAGGGAAAGACAGTTTTCCTATGGATTTAGGCAACTGTCAAAAACAAACCTGTGGAAACCAGATGATGTTCCCTTTTGAAAGCAACAATTTATCATTAGAGCAAGAAATAAATGGTTTTCATTTTTTGATGAAACCCTCAAATGTGGTTAAGGAAAGAAGTGAAATGTTCATATTTCTCAAATACTATATGGGTGAGAAATCACTTTGGAAGCATCTTGACTTTTAAAGCTAAAGAGAGAAAACAATATTAAAGCTGTGTTCCACATTGGTTTTGGATCAAGAGCACTTCCTAAGGGTTAATTTAAGTCTTCAGCCTCTAATTTAAAATTTGAAAAGGCACTGTATCTGTATAGCTTGAAAATGAATTGTTGAAAAAAAAGCCCACAGAAATATCTTTGTTTCTTCATTCATCTCCTTTATCGACTTGCTGGCTGGTTGGGAAATTTTAATATCAAGACTTGGGTGGGAAATCTCACTCTCTGGTAATTTCCTGTTTTTCATTTTCCAGTTACTTCTGGCATTCAACAGCACTTGGAGCCACGTTTGCTGCTACTGCAATAATTAATTAGCCAGATATAAGTGGTGAATGAGCCAGAGAGTTGGGCTGTGTGAGAGGAGAGGGGGTGGTTGCATTATTTTTATGGACTTTCTGCAGTCTCGAAAGCACCATTAGTTTTGTTTTTGCAGAAAGGCTCCATCAGAGGTTGCCAGATGCTTCTTATGGATCTGCACGTGTCAGGTGGCTTATCTGTGAAAGAAGTCTCAAAATATCATTATTAATTTCTCATGATCTCAGGTAACTTTGACCAAATCTTCTGACCACTTGGTCCTATGGGTTCAAGAGGTACTTGATGCATCTTCTGTAAAGAAGATCCAAACTAAAGCCCTTGGGTGGCTGCAGAGCATTTACAGAAACCTGTGAGTGGACACCAGTGACTGGTGTCTGCCATGATCAGGGTGTTTTGGGTCTTGCCCATGGTGTGGTTGGGAAATGACAGTGAGCTGCACTTCTGTGACAATCTCCATCCCTGTCTCTCACCCACCACTCATTCTGTTTGGGATGGTCTGTGAAGGGTGGATGCCAGGTCTCAGCTCACACATCACAGCATGATATGGGGTTGGAAGGGACCTCTGGAGATCACCCAGTCCAACCCCTTGCCAGAGCGGGTCCACCCAGAGTAGGTTGCACAGGAATGTGTCCAGGTGGGTTTGGAATGTCTCCAGAGACGGAGACTCCACCACCTCCCTGGGCAGCCTCTTCCAGGGCTCTGCTGCCCTCAAAGGAAAGAAGTTCCTCCTAATGTTTAGGTGGAACTTCCCATGTTCAAGTTTGTGCCCGTTTCCTCTTGTCCTGTCACTGGGCACCACTGAAAAAAGACTGGCCCCATCCTCAGCCTTTCCTCATGAGACATGTTCTAGTCACCCCCCAATCATCTTCGTAGCCCTTTGCTGTACCCTTGTCAGGATTCAGATGGACGCATTCATTCAGTATTTGGAAGTAATTAATATTAGTGGTCATGGATATGTGCGTCTTATTCCTTCATCTCTGCAAGTTCAATACAGGCCTAGAGGTTACTCGGTATTGTTTTTGTGTATTCAGGTGTAATTCTGATTAAGAACTTTCTAAAAACTATCTGGCTCTTAGCCTGAATTATATGCTGCTTGACGGTATAGCATTTTTTTCTTCTCTAAAAAGTTAAACAAAACCCCGAACATCTTATAACTGCGTTCATGGGTAAGGAGCACAGCTATGGATTTAAACAAAACACATGCAATCATTTTGAAGATAGATGGGGGGTAAATCCTCTGCTTCATGAAGAATGAGCAGTTCACACTGGTTGCAGTCAGGTATGTAACTGTGTCCCCATGGGCAGGTCTTACTTCGGTCACATCAGATGTGCCTCCTGGGTGACTAAATCTCCGAAAGCTCCAGGAAAGTCCTTCAGGTCCCACATTTCCATCAAAGTTAATTTAGTTGTGACACTGCTTTTAGTGATGCACCATGAGGAGAGGGAATTTTTCTGGTGCTTCAGCAGGTGATGGTGGTGGGACCGTACCTGTTTTATTTAAAGCTGTCGTGGATAATGCTAAACTAGGCTACAGTTTCTGGTCTTTTAACATAGGCAGATCTAAGTCAAACCTTCAAAAAATAGCAGTCCCTTTTGGTCTGGTGTCAAAATACTTGAATGTAAAAAAAGGTGGAGAAAAAAATGTCAGTGGTTCAGAAAGTTCTCATTTCTTCTACAGCTCCTCTTGGAAAGAGTGAGGAGTCCAGTCCGAGCCTGTTCCTGGGCAGGCACAGAGCCTCCTTTAAACACTTTGCAACTCATCTTCAGGGTTTTCTTTGCTAGTTTCTTTCAGAAAGATCTCCTTTTTGCTTTCTGGAGCGATAGGACTGCAGTGAATAGAGTGGTAACAATCTCTTCTTTAGAAGACAACTTTCTGTCCTTATTTTATGTGTCGAAGAAAATACTTTTTTGCTCTCCTGGCTTTGGCTGAAGATCCTCGTCTCTCGCATCAGATTGAAACAAATGCGCTCAGTCCCTGTGGCAGCGTATTCTCAGGAGGGAGGTTTCCATCCTTGCTGAGCCACCAAGAGAAGAAACTGCCTCATATATCCAAGCTGTATTCATCCTAGACTTGAACTCTTTTTCTTCTCTCTCTGGAAGTATCTCTTTAAACTACATCTCATCTTTTCTCTTTGAAGAAAAAGCTTTTGTACTTGACTCCTAGCAAAATTTTTGCTTGACTTATGGAGGACACTTTCTCCTTTTATAAGGAGGGAAACTTATGGTATAAATTAAGTATTTTGGTTTAAAGAAGCAGAGCTCCTACAAGAAAGCTTTTCTGCCCATTCCTGAAGGACAATTTACCAAATTTTTAACAGAAAAAAAAAAAGACTAATAGCTTCATTGAAAATGTACTTTTGTATTCCTCTTAAGTATCCCCTCTTCAGGGATACTTATGGACACAAGGGCAGGCTGTGCAGCTTGAGTAGAAGAAGGTGGAGCAAAAATTCAGATTTATATTAAAAGTTTTCTGAAATTAATTTGGATGTCGGGATGAAAAAATGTTCATCATACAGATTTAGCACACAGATGTGTTCAGATTTTATTGCCTGGTATATAAGGTATATACATTGTGCAGGAAACACTGCTTGTTGAGAAACTCCAGGATTAAGAGACTGATCTGGGGGTTTAGGGGAAACAACAGTTTCTTTTGCTCAGAGATCTGCTTAAATCTCTGCTTGCAGCTCTATTTCCAGAAAGCATCCCTTTTGCACAAGTTTGGTTAGAACCGCCAGAGGGTATTTTATTTGCACGACACATACTAAGTCCACGTGTATTACGTGTAGTATTTGCAGGGGTTGTAGTGGTCTTGGGTCTCTGCTTAGCCCCTGGGATAGCTTCCTAACTCTTTCACTTCCGGGTTTGAATCTCATTTGAATTTTTTATAGCTTACTGGTATGGTTTCCGCTTCTCCGATGGGTCTCATGGCATGTGGCTGCAGCAATTGCTTTAGCTGTGCTTTGTCTCCATTGCCACAGGGAAGTTTGTGGTGTTGGCAACTGCCCTTAGCTGGCTGTGGACATCATCAGGATGGTGTTAGCAAGGAATGCTCAGGATTACATCCTAATCTTCTCATGTCAGTAAGGAAGAGTTCAAAGAAAGATCTATCTTTAGTCTCAATTCCAGGCTTAATCTTCGAATCATAGAATGGCTAGAGTTGGATCTAACTCTAGATCATCCTGTTCCACCCTCTGCCCTGGGCAGGGACACCTCCCACCAAACCAGGTGGCTCCAAGCCCCCTTCAACCTGGCCTTGAACCCCTCCAGGGATGGGGCAGCCACAGCTTCTCTGGGCAACCTGGGCCAGGCTCTCACCACCCTCACCTTATTAATAGGATAATTTCATTCTGAAGGGTACCCTTTCCATAGGTGTCATGCATTAAAGACCTCATCAATACCTGTCTCAGACTGTAGACTTTGTTTGACCAAACAGCTCCTGGGACTGTGCTTGTCTCCCAAGCTTTTTGATGCAACTCAACCCTGGAGTCAGGAAGGACAGGACCTCCCAGCTTCAACGTTCACTGTATGGGATTGACTGAAAAATGTTGACAGATTATTTTAGTAAACAAGGAGCATCACAACTTTCCTGGCTTGGGATGACACAAAATGCTGCTGATAATATGTGTCAAATGACAAAAATATCAAACTGCTCATCTTCTCCAGCATTCGAGTGTGTCTCCTCGTGGCATGTGCAATCACGAGTCTGCAAGAGAAGTGTTATTCAGAGGGAATGCAGGGTCTGCAATTCGGAGATCATGATACTTATTTCCCATATTCATCTGGAGAATGATGGTGCAGGGAAACACTGAGTGTTGTGCAGAGGGATGTAGTTGCATCACTCCCCATCTCTGTCCTTACAGAATCACAGCATGATATGGGGTTGGAAGGGACCTCTGGAGATCATTCAGTCCAATCCCTTGCCAGAGCAGGTCCTCCTAGAGCAGGTCCCACAGGACCTGTGTCCTGTGTCCAGGCCGGTTTGGAATGTCTCCAGAGAAGGAGACTCCACCACTTCTCTGGGCAGCCTCTTCCAGGGCTCTGCCACCCTCACAAGAAAGAAGTTCCTCCTCATGTTTAGGTGGAACTTCCTATGTCCAAGTTTGTTCCCATTTCCTCTTGTCCTGTCCCTGGGCACCACTGAAGAAAAGACTGGCCCCATTCCCCTGACACCCACCCTTTAAGTATTTACAGGCATTGATCAGATCCCTCCTAAGTCTTCTCCGGACTAAAAAAACACAAGTTCATAAGCTTCTCCTTGTAAGAGAGATGTTCTAGTCCCCTCATCATCTTTGTAGCCCTCTGCTGTCCCCTCTCCAACGTCGTGCTCCACCTTCTGCTGCGATGCAGATCCATAGGGCTTGAATGTTGGGAAGCCATGGCTTAGCTTTATCTCTTCAAAAATGGCACGTACACACGTGCACACGACTGGTGTGATATACTTATATAGAGCAAAATACATGTGATAATGGAGATGCAGCACTGGGAATGGGGAGGGGAACTGGCTGAAACCACCGGCTGCTCCTCACGTTGCTCCTTGTCCTTCTCAGCCTTCCCCCAATTCACCGCAGTCCTACAGGAGCTGGATTGAAACTTGCTGGGATGAGGAGGAGGCGATGCTTTCTCCCGGAGTGCTATTTTTGTCTGGATGAGATAATTGTGTGCTCTTCTTGAATGATAAGAAGGCTGCTGCCCTCCCATTCCCTCTCCCTGCACTGCTGGTGTGTGGCCAAGTCTGCCTGACACCGGGAAGGAGAGAGCGTGGGGAATTTTATATGGAAAAATATTTTTAAAATAACTCTTTAAACTAATTCTACTGAAGCAATTAACACATAAGTTCACAGGAAGGATTTATAGCAGTGGGCTATCTGTTTTGTGCATACAAAATTGGTGGTAAAAGCGAGTACTGAAGGTGGTGATTTCTGGCGAGTCTTAAAGTACTTCCTTAGGTAATTGCCGCGTTTCAGTCTTTCAGCATCCCGTGTTTTCCAGTTTCCATTGCATGAGAGTATTAAAGAAATCCCTTGCGCTCACTCAGCTTTCTCCAGCCTCAAGAGCATCCAGATTTTAAAATACAGGCATCGGCAGCACCCATTTCTGTAGATTCACATGTCATTGCTGCTTCTAGACTGGGTTTGAGAGGGTGAGTCATGTACGCGCGTGAGCTGAACCTCTGTCCTGACCACTATAGAATTCCTTCAGTATTTTTTTTTTTTGTCTGAATAACACAGATGTAGCTGTTGGACTATTAATATTAGTGTGACTGCAACATCCGAGTAGGAGCTTAATCTTATTTTGCTCTGGGTTTCACATGGACAGAATCTGATGCGATGCTGATACTCTGGCACCTTCTGAGGGTGTTGGGTTCTACAGCTTTGGGAATGAATTGGGGTCTGATGGAGACGCTCCCATCACCGGGTGCTCCAGCTGCCGTGGGTCTTGCACAGACCCAACCAGAGGGGCTCCCCAGAGCTGACTGCCGAGAGATGTTCCTCTTCCAGCAAACCCCAGGCGCAGCCCTTTGCAGAGGCTTTCACGTCGTAATGCACAAATTTGACCTCAGAGAGGGAATAATCAGAAACCCACAAATTAAATTTGTATTTCTCTCATGTTGAAAGATTACAATTATCAATATTGGGAAGCTTTTAAACAGTTTCCATCTGCAGAATATCTCATTTCAAAGCATCGTCTTTTATTGTATCATGCAAAAAAGTGATGAAAGATGAGTATATTTGCCTTCTTTGTATGCCAATGCTTATCCTATTGCTTTATATTAATTTTCCTGGTTTTTTTTTTTTTTTAAATTTGCATTCATTAGTTCTGGCCTTTCATCCAACCACGTGAATGAGGATTTAAGCATGTCACTGGGCTTCTAATGAATGAAAGGCCAAAAAAAAAATAAAAATCACATATCAATGAATTTTGGTAGATACCAGAGATGGAAATTAGAAATGTCATTGCAATAAGAATGCATGATTCACTGCAGCCAGTACAAGGCAAACACAAATCAAAGAGGCAGCACAGAAAATAATGAAGCAACTGAACTATATTTTCAATCCCTGAATTACATCTTAATTGCTGTGGCCAGGAGACTGATATAAATATCTGCAGAGAAGCGTGCAGAAGATATGCGCCATGAACGTGTGGTTCTCTACCATCTGGAAGAGAGGAGATTAAGATGAAATATTAGGAAGAAATTCTTTGCTGTGAGGGTGGTGAGAGCCTGGCCCAGGTTCCCCAGAGAAGCTGTGGCTGCCCCATCCCTGGAGGGGTTCAAGGCCAGGTTGGAGGGGGCTTGGAGCAACCCTGATCTGGTGAGAGCTGTCCCTGCCCATGGCAGGGTTGGAACTGGGTGATGTTTAAGGTCCCTTCCAACCAAAACCATTC
>JAOXNO010000041.1:1633018-1648565 GCA_028565335.1 Limnodromus scolopaceus | reverse complement strand
CCCTGGAGGGGTTCAAGGCCAGGTTGGAGGGGGCTTGGAGCCACCTGGTCTGGTGGGAGGTGTCCCTGCCCAGGGCAGGGGGGTGGAACGAAATGGTCTTTAAGGTTCCTTCCAACCCCAACCATTCTATGATTTTACTAATGCCCAAACCTGCTGCCTGCTTTGTTCTGATCCATTTCTTACTGTTTCCAGCACCACTTTGAAACTCTTTTCTGCTCGAACAGAGATAAAGGTGCGTTGTGTGTGGTGTCTGGGGTCAGAGAAACAGCAGCAGCCAGGGATTCTCTCCAGTACCATAGACACCTGATGCGGGTTGGCCACCGCAGAACCACAACGTTACTGGGAGCACGGGGAGAAAGTGGTGGAGGAGGAAAACGGCTGCCCCCCAGTGCTGTTGGAGGTTGTTCAAACCCATCCTCTCGATGCAGTGCCAGGAGGTGGCTGAGGACTCAAGCCCCTGTCTGAGAATTTTTCCAATGGCTGAAGCACCAGAGCGGTAAAATATGCAAAAGATCTCGAGGAAATTAATCCTTAAAAGAAATGTAAAAGGGGTCGATTTCCTCTCCCTGTCATCGCTTTGGCCATTACTTGTGCCTGCCTTTCCCATTACCCGGGGAGAATCCGCTTATCCTTCACTGTCTTTCTGATGGATCCTTTGGCTGGACAGTTGGATCGCAGAGAATTATTCTGCCTAATTATCGCCTGAGGAGGTACAAGATTTCAATGGAGGATGTGTTTGGGAAGCTGAAGGGCAGACCGATGGTATCTCACAAATAGATCAGCAGCTGCTTAGCGGTATTTGGTTGAAATTAGTTTCCTGCTGCGTGTGTGCATGCCATCCACGGGGGCAAGGGAGAACGCCCGGACAAGGGTAGGAGTGATGCAGAATTTCAGAGGGCAATGAAAAATCTATGAGCTACCCTATATTATCCAAAAAAGAGGTTTGCCTCAGGCGTACAAGCAGAAATTCCTTTGGTAAAGATTTGTCTGTTGTTTTTTGTTGTTTTTTTTTTTTTTAATTTCAACGAATGTGTATATTTCAAGAACTTTTCTGTGACTTTTCATCCTCTTTTGATGGAAAACAATTTGTCTGAAGACTGTGCTTTTTGCTGCACAAGACCTGGTTTATTCCTGCTTTTCATACGGTTGTTGCACGTTTGAGTGTAGAGGTTTCTGCCTCCCCTGAATGGGGAAGAGTCATGTTCTTTGGTTGGTTGTTGGTGCTGGTTTCAGTTGAAGTCCCGATCCCTGGTGTGGGAGAGCAGGGTGGTCTCTTTGCCATGGGGTCCAGCTCCCATGGAGTGGTTGTGGAGCAAGGTGTCCCTATACTTTGTGTGAAAGCCACCAGAGTTGAACCAAACCATTCTCCTGAACAAAAAGTGGAAATATAAATGGTGTAGTTATGGAATCATAGAATGGTTTGGGTTGGAAGGGACCTTAAAGATCATGTTTTTCCCACCCTCATGCCATGGGCAGGGACACCTCCGAGTACACTAAGTTGCTCCAGCCCTCTGATCATCTTCGTGGCCTCCTCTGAACCCATTACAACCAGTCCTTGTCCTTCCTGTGCTGAGGACTCCAAAGCTGGACACATTACTTCAAATTTCATGAGAGCCTCTGACTGTACTGTCTCCCTGTACGTTTGGATTTTTATTCTTATCATCTTGTTACTCTAATTTGGAAACTGGGTATCAAATGCCTGGGGGCCTTGATCTAATGATTTGACTGAGTAGATGAGAAAGTTGGGGACTGGGTTTTGGCCTGGGACAATTTCCAGCAATGTTTTTTCTTTTGCAGGCAACAGCTGAGCTGGTGAGACAGGGTTTGTGGAAGCATGTAGCATTTGCACCTTCCCTGAAAGGGGCATGGGGTGCCAGTGGTGTCTCTGAGGCCGTCCTTGGTGGTGGGTCTTCTTGTGGCATCTTGGGGACTGTTGTAGGTCGTACTGGTAGAAATCACCCTTGCACCTCTGCTGCTCGTCCTGGCAATGAAAGATGTTTTCCTGAAGTGGTGAGGAGCTGAGAGGGTGTTTAGGAGGATCAAGCAAAGCCTGTGTGCATGGACATGATTAGGGGACTAGATCATCTCACTGCTAAGGAAAGGCTGAGGGACTTGGGTCTTTTTAGTCTGGAGAAGAGAAGACTGAGGGGGGAATCTGATCAATGCTTATAAATACTCAAAGGGTGGGTGTCAGGAGGATGGGGCCAGCCTTTTTTCAGTGGTGCCCAGGGACAGGACAAGAGGGAATGGGCACAAACTGGAACATAGGAAGTTCCATCTAAACATGAGGAAGAACTTACCTCAAGAAGGAGTGCTGTGAGGGTGGCAGAGCCCTGGAAGAGGCTGCCCAGAGGGGTGGTGGAGTCTCCGTCTCTGGAGACATTCAGACTCCTCCTGGACACATTCCTGTGGGATCTGCTCCGAGTGGACCTTCTCTGGCAGGGGTTTGGACTGGATGATCCCTTCCAACCCCTGCCAGTCGGTGACATTATTCACGGCAGTGGTCTGTGGCAAGGATGGATGCAGCCGTGTGTTGTGAAAGGAGTGAGGTAGCTGTGCCATGAAATATTAATGCAAATGTGGAGCGCAGACAGTACTTTCAATCCCTTTTTACACCCCCAGCAGACACGCTATTCAGACTGAATTAAATAGCTTTGCAGCGACTGTTAAATGTTATCAGTTCCTTACGAGCTTGTGTGCATTTTTATTTTACACTGTGAAAATCTTTGTACAAGCAGGAGGGAAAGAAAAAAAAGGAAAGAAAAGAAAAGCCTGCTGTTGTTCGCGCTGATGAAAGGTTGTACTTATTGCTTGTAAAATGCCAACAAAATACTTGTATGTTCAGGATTAAGCCAGAATGGTAAAATGCTTTGTGGGCTTCATGGGCTGCAGAATTCCTGGTTTGTGGTACACTTTCAATCAGATCTTTCATGGTAAACTTTCTTGGTTTATTTGAGCTGTGAAAGGTCTGCTGGGACTGGAGAGGAGTTTCGTATGTGGAAGGGGTGGTTGGGCTGTAGTGGGCAGCTCCATTCTCCTGGGAACCTTCTATTCCATTCCATTCTAATTTTTTCAATTCCATAACTGCACGTCTAACTTTCAGCTGTGTGGAAACCCCTGAGCTTACCAGCCATAAAGCCTAAAAATGTGTGTGTCCTTCTCCTAAACTGTATTTTAGCCCCTTGTTGCTGCTTTTGTGCCTTTCCAGGTGGGTCTACTGTGACTTACGGCTCATAGCAAAAGCTTTTCTCTTTAAAAACTGTTGGGAACTCGAACTGGAAATGCTGGGAGATGACCCCGAGCCACGGCCAGGGAGCTGGTTGCCCCGCCAGGCGCTGCATCCTGTCATTTTGTGGGGTGTTTTGAGTTGAATCTGAAAGAAAAAAGGAGAAAGATGTTTTGCCCCATGTGGTTGCCTTCACCTTTGGTGGGTTTGTGCTGCATTGGGCTTGTTTTCTAAAAATGTAGGGTGCTTGGTGGAAAGTCATGTTGAGTGTACTGTCATGAGATCTTGTTGTCCAAAATGAGGGTGTCATATAGACAGTCTGCCAGGTCTGTGTGTCCATTTTTGTAATGCAAACCGTTGGCATACCTTCTGTTTCCTGGTAAAAACACTCAAAATTTCTGATGGGAAAAGGGATGAGTAATATAGCCGGGGAATGGAGATAGTGCAATCCCTATTTACCATAAACTGCTGAGTCTACGTGTGTGATTTGCTGGACTGGTGACATTTCCAGGATGGTTCTGTTGGCAGGAATTTATCATTGGTCTCATGCCTTCTGTCTTTGCTAATTTTATAAGTGACAGGGAGTCGAATTAAGGAACAACAGCTGAAAGTCAGAAGCACAGCTCATGTGGCAATCCATGCCTGTATCACATTTTAATAACAAACCCTGGAATTTCCTGGGTGTTGGCAACATAGAGCAAGCAAGAGCAAGTCTCGGGTCTGCTGCATTGGGCTGATGGAGCAACCCATGAAAGACTGCTCCTCCAGACAGGATGGGAAGACAGTGGGATTACTACAGATTTGTCTGGTTTTTCTGTACTTTTATTGCCAACCATGCTCGAGGTAAGGCTTGCATTTACCATCACCTGCAAATACAAGAGCTAGAAGGATGCAAAACCCAGACACATGCTGCGAACGGTCCGATGGAAGACAAGGTGGGTGGTAAGATTTGGCAGACAAGTGAGACTTCGGGAGGGAGGTCTTGGAGAGCAGCATTTCAGCAGATTCAGGGAGCCACAGCCTCATGATTTCCTTGAGTCGTTACACAGAGATGGATTTCACGTGCTAATTGCAGCCCCATCAGTCAGGGACCACACCAAGGTTTTTTAGACATCCTTCCAATGCCAACGTGCCTGGAGGCATCATCCCACCTCGCCTTCCCCAGGCCAGGCACCGGGTTCCATCAAAGCTCAATTTCCCGCTTCTCTTGTTTAAATATAATTTTAAATGGTGCTGCTATTTTAAGATTTGGCAACCTGCTGATGGCCTGATCTCAATGATGTTGGTTTGCCTAATAGCTTGGGATTTTTATGCAGTAGGTGTTGGGACTGCAGAGTCCCTAATAGCATATTTTAGAGTTCTGATGGATTTTTAAATAGCCTTCCAGCATTAAGGCAGGCTTTCCTGTAATCTGCATTTTCCAGTCAAATAGAAGCCTGGTTACCTACTGATCTGTAGTTTTCAAGAAATCTGTTCATGTTCCTTCCCTCTTTTTCACTCTCCCCTCATGGGGCCTTCATTGCCCCATCGAGCTCCATGCACAAGGGAGGTGACGTGACCTGCAGTGATTAATTGATGCAGTAAAGGCAGCAGCATCCCAGGGGCAAGGCCAGGGAGGAGGAGGGGCTGTAGGAGAATCTGGAAACCTTGGTCGCGCAGTTCCTTATAGAAAATTTAAACTGGAAGCTGATGGATACCTTTTTTTCCCCGTAGATAGCCTGCACTGATAGTGACCCCTGTCAAAGTACGCTTTCTTTGGAAAAGAAAAAAATATTTTCTTATAATCCTCTCCTTGAAATAAAGGAGAATCAGGCCAGAGAGCAGCTGTGGGTGTGCAAATGTCCCTGTGTATTGTATGTTTTGCTACTTGCCGGCAGGATTTTGAGGGGATTTTCTTTTCTCCCCAGATATTTTCCAGTTTCCACACAGGTCCTGGTTTCAGTTGGGAAAGTTAATTTTCTTTCTAGTGAGTGCTGTGGAAGGGATGTCAGTAATGCATATTCTTTTGGTTGTTGCTAAGCGGTGTTTATGCTTTTCAGGGACTTTTTTTGGTTTCCCATAGAGGCTGAGAAGGAATATAGACAGAAAAACAGAATGGCCAGTGGAATATTCCATACCACAGGTGCCACGCTCAGTATATAAATGTGGGTTGGGAAGGGGGGGCAGGAATCAGTGATCACTGCGGGATGGTGCCAGTTCACCAGATGGCGAGTGACTTGTGTCATTATTATTATTGTTATTATTTTTATTATTGTTGTTGTTTTCTTTTTCTGTTATTATTTCCATTCCTTTCCCTTCCCCCTCCTTTTCTCCCTCTTTTCCCTGTTCTTCCTGGGGAAGGGGAAGAACTGCATGTATGAGTGGCTGCCAGCTGGGGTTAAAACACAACAACATACAAATATCTGCTAGGTCACTCGGACAGAACATACAAGAATTTCTAATGCAAGCAGATTTTCAGAGAAAAAAATCCTATGTTGTTCATATTTCCTTTTCTTTTGTAAAAGTATCTGCATGGCCTGTGCTTGCTAAAACTACTGGTTCCCTCCTGTGACGCCCTAATACTATGAGTTGGGAATGTAGAGCAACCCATACCTTCTAATGGGATGTAAGAGCATGTGTAGTGTCAAAATTTAATGTGTCCTGTTTTATCTTGCTCCTGTGTGCTGGAGGCACCGCTCATAAATTACCCAGCCAGTGATTAGTGAAAAAGCGAAATGTTGCATAACCCAAATTTGAAAGAGCTGATGTCTCAAATGTCTTTTTGTAGCTTCTTGTTAAACGGCAGCAGGTGAGGAGGACTTCAAGAAGGCGGCTTAGACATCAAAACAGCTTGGGCAGATTGGAAGAAAAGTGATCTGTGAAATGTGTTTTGGTAAGAAGGTGGCAGGATCAATGTCGTAGAATGGTTAGAGTTGGAAGGGACCTTCGGACACCATCCAGTCCAACCCCCTGCCAAAGCAAGGTCACGCAGAGCAGGTTCCACAGAAATGTGTCCAGGCAGGTTTTGAATGTCTCCAGAGAAGGAGACTCCACCACCTCTCTGGGCAGCCTCTTCCAGGGCTCTGCCACCCTCACAGGAAAGAAGTTTTTCCACATCTTCAGATGGAATTTCCCGTGTTCCAGTTTGTGCCTGTTGCCCCGTGTCCTGTCCCTGGGCACCACTGAGAAGAGTGTGGCCCCATCCTCTTGACACCCGCCCTTTAGCTATTGCTCAGCATTGATGAGATCCCCTCTCAGCCTTCTCTTCTCCAGGCTGAACAGCCCCAGGTCTCCCAGCCTTTCCTCAGCAGAGAGATGCTCCAGTCCCTCATCATCTTCATAGCCTCTGCTGGACTCTCTCCAGCAGTTCCCAGTCCTTCTGGGACTTGGGATCCCAGAGCTGGACAGAGTACTCCAGATGTGTTCCTCACTAGGGCAGAACAGAGGGGCAGGATGACCTCCCTCTACCTGTTGGCCACGCTCTTCTTAATGCACCCCAGGAGACTGTTGGCCACTTTGGCCACCATCTTGGCCACGTCCTTAGCTTCTGCGAAGGTAAATAGCCAGCAGGGAGGGCCTGGGAGTTGCAGTGGGTCTGACCATGCCCTGGAGTTTTGGAAAGGCAGAAATATTGCACCTGGAAGGAGGTGAGAGGATATTTCTGTAAGGAACTGAAGTAGCCCTTCTGCTCTAGTGCTTCCCCAATCTGGGGAGCGCTGCATCCTACCTCGGGGAGGATGTGAATTGATGGAAAAGGGCAGAGGAGCGACAGAAGAGCCAGGGAGGGGTTTCTGATGCAGGAGGGAAATGATTCATGAGGGTTGTTCCCGCCAAAAAGGAGAAGGCCAAGGAAGGTTTCAGTTAATAGGAGCCTTCAGAAGGACAAAAAAAAAGAAAGAGAGGGTTGGGTTTTTTTTCTGAAGATTCCAAAAGGATAAGACAGACAGTAATTGGCTTACATTGCAGTGAGAGATCTGGGCTAGACAACAACAAAAGCTGTTTGATGGTGGAGATGGGCAGATAGTGAAACAGGAGCTCCAGGGGACAGGGAGCATCTGCAGGGAGCTCTCTGGGGACAGGCTGGAGGAGCATCTCTGGTGGTGGCAGAGCCGGTCCTGCCTCTGGGCACAGGGAGGGATGAGCCAGAGCTTGCCAGGGCTTTTCTGTCCCTTTTTTGCATGATTCCGTTCCCAGCATCAGTCCTGACCAGGGCTGTGATGTGGTTCCCTCACAAGGCCATCACAGGCTGAGGAAGGAAAAGGATTTTCACTTTCTGCGGGAAGGAAAAGTGCAGAATATTTATGGGAACATACAGAGATTAGGTAATTGAGTAAATGAACTGGGGAAAAAAAAAAAACAAAACCACAACCAACAACCCCTCCTCACCCCCCAAATACCCCAACACCCCAGAGAACATAAATATATATCATATTGGATTATATTAAGTATTATGCTTTCTAAAAATACAGCTGGAGAGTTGCAGATAGACTGCTGGTGGTGTTTTTAGTGTGGGTGAAATAATAATTAGTCTCTTTTGAAAGCAGAAAATGCAAACCAGCTCAGAGGCCATTATTTACTTTATCTTTGCATAAATTCATCAACGCTGAGAGGAATCTGTACATGTTATTTAAGCTTTAGACTTGAATTCCCCTGTACTTACACTGCTTATTTGCTGATTATTTTCCTGCCGGATCCAGGAGATCTACTGAAATAAATTAGAAGAGAGTTGGGCCCATGGTGTTTGGGAAACGGCGCAGCCCAACACCAGTCTGCAAGACTGGGAATGGCATGGGCTGGTTTTAGATTGCACAGATGAACATGGAATGCGTTAAAATATCCCACCAGAGAGCTTATTTGCCAGCTGTTTGATTGTTTTCCTCTGGCATTATCTGCAAAGCAATTAGGCGTGAATAAAAACTTCTCGAGATGCTTTCAAGGAAATATTGACCACTAACATTTTAATTAAGGCACATTGAAGTAGAAACATTTGAATCGACAATAGGGACAATGGCAAAGCAGGTTGGGTTTCAAAAAAGGAGGCTTGTTTACCATCCTCCTAATAACACATCCAGTCCCTACCCTTGACTGAAGTGTCAGTTTAAACCAGCTACATGCATTCATTTTCCCCCCTTTGTCTTAAAAATAATAATAAAGAAGTGAAGGACAGGCAATTTTAAAATAAGCTTAGCCCATCATTTGCATCCATAAACAGAATATACGTGTGCGTTGGGCTGTAGTGCTCACGGAGCAGTATGGGGTGGCCCTCTTGAGTGCACCCATCTCTGTACTGGGGACAAAGTACTTCTGTAGGGCTGGAGGATCTTCATACCACAGCATTTCTCCATCAGATAACATGAGAAGAGGTGAAAATGTTCTGCAAGCTGCTGGGGAGGGAAAAACAGACTGAAAGTTGTCTTTGGGGCTGGTCCTGGGTGCTGCTTTACACAGGGTTGTGCCCTTGCTTCAGTTTATCCCCAGCCCAGTAAAGCTGACGCGGGTGTGGTTGGGTCTTCTAACTGGGATGAAGAGTTAAGGGGAAAATTAGTCCTTTCCTGGGCAAGGAGAGGAATGGTTTTGATGTTGGTTTTGGAACAAGATTATCTTTAAGGTCCCTCCCAACTCAAACGATTCTATGATTCTGTGATTTATTAACATAACTCACTGTCTCTCTATGGATCAATTGATACTGTATTATTTTCTGGCAGATGCAATCATTTTGGGAAAGTGCTGCTTCCCAAAACCAACTTTGAGCAGGCTTCTGGGAAGGGGAGGTGTAGATCTGAAACAGGAGAGTCATGGATCCCTATCCCACTTTTTTGAGTAATTACTTGAAGCAATGGCTGTTAAGAAGTAACTGGTTTATTGCTTTTAGTGCTGTCTGCTGCTGGCATTTCCAGGAGAGCACGGGTATTAAGGAGATCCAGGCTCCTCAAACTATGTCTGCCCCTGCCGAGCCCTCTGTTGAGTTGCCTCATGGGCCTTAGATATTTAATGATAGAGAGGCCAGATGTCTGAGTCCGGGTTTTGGACTCCAGAAGGCAGGAGTATATAAGTGAAGCAAGTCTTGAATCAAGTATTTAGGCCTTCTTGATGAAAGAAGATGCTCTTCCAAGGCACGATAGCATTTAACTTCTCAGGTCACAGAAGAACTTTTGGAATTTACCCATGATAAACATGGATATTTATAAAAGAAATCTTAGAGTTTGGGGACCGCTGGTGGCACGCACTGCGTTTCTCTTTCATCAACAGGATGGTGATAGCCAACAGTTTCCTTGGGAGTGCTACCACATCTGATCTGTTTCTATGTGGTGGGATATGCGTGTCCACATGCAATGTCCTCACCTGAACCAGTTGTTTCAATTTCCTTGATCTCCTTTTTTTTTTTTTTTTTTTTAGCACCAGGTAGAAAGGAGTGGGCACGCTGAGAGTGCGAGGAATTAATCCTGGTGCAGGTATCGCATTTAGATGAGGCTCACCTGCCTTTTCCTGCTGTTGTCCCCTAAGTTGTACTTCCCTGTAAGTGAAGTCCGCATTGCCTACAAAAAACTTGGTACAACATCTCTTTGCAGCATAGCATAGAGTGGGTGGTATCTTCGCCCTTTTCTAATAAGTCTACAGTAATTCTTAAGCTAAACAATTAGACACCTGGGTGTAAGACAAGGAGTAATTCATGGTGTTTATGTTTTTGTGAAGTATTTAGAAGCGAAACAGCTGTTTGTAGGCAATCTGCACAACCAGCGCTGCTTTGGCTGGCTCGTGCGCTCCGAGGGGTTGAGTCAAGTATCGCTTCCCTTCAACGTGCTGTGACGCTGGGGTTAGATCAGGGGACTAGAACATCTCTCTGATGAGGAAAGGCTGAGGGACTTGGATCTTTTTAGTCCAGAGAAGACTTAGGAGGGAACTGATCAATGCCTGTAAATACCCAAAGGGTGGGTGTCAGGAGGATGGGGCCAGCCTTTTTGCAGTGGTGCCCAGGGACAGGACAAGAGGGAACGGGCACAAACTTGGACATAAGAAGTTCTATCTAAACATGAGGAGGAACTTCTTTCCTGTGAGGGTGACAGAACCCTGGAAGAGGCTGTCCAGAGAGGTGGTGGAGTTTCCTTCTCTGGAGACATTCAAACCCCGCCTAGACATGTTCCTGTGGGACCTGCTCTGGGTGGACCTGCTCTGGCAGGGGGGGTTGGACTGGATGGTCTCCAGAGGTCCCTTCCAACCCCTGCCATTCTGTGAGGTGACGGTGCAGTATTGTTTTGGGGGAAGTTACTGGCAATTAAGGAAAGGTGCAGTTTACTAACAACCCATGGAGATCACCTCCATGTTAATGTCACTTAATCTGTTAAGAAAATAGAGTTGCTGCTTCTCTGAGGGCAGGTGACACTGGCAGAGCATGGCCTCACACCAGCCTTCCTGGGCAGGAGCTCTGCTGGATGGACAAGCCCTATGCTTTGTCAAAGGGTTTGTTTTCTAATTGTGGAAGTTTGAGGTTAGCTTTATGGTGAGCTGTTTGGCCAGAACAGAAAAGACTTGAACCAGAGCAGGAAAATCTTGCAGCCCTGGTCTCTCACTGAAATTTTATGCTGAAAATGTGAATGCGCTTTGGGAAACATTGAGTAGAAGGAGACAAGTAACCACCCTAGCATGTGAAGAAACCAAGGAAATAAATTACTAAAAAAGGATGGGGGTTTTTGTTCCTTCTTCTGAAAGGAAAAAAAAGGACAGCTCTGGACTTGTGAGACTACTTCCCCTTTAAATAAGGAAATCACAAACCACATCTGAAGATGCTTCAGTGGGTACCATCTGAAATTCAGCCTTCGTTTCCCCCATGCCTCTCTCCCGCAGTGTACACTGTTAGTCACAGTGTCATCTTCCTTCCTTGAGGAAATCCTCCTCTGTGTCCATCTTGGCAGGCTGGCAGCTGCTGAGCTTTCATAACCTGTTTGAGCCTGTCCTCAGCGTGGAGATCAAGGGGCTTGGGCTCCAACCAAAAGCATTCAGCCACCCCTAATTCCCATCTGTGGGTGATTTGGTGGTGACCTTGATGTTTTTTTTACAAGTTCGGTCATTATTTTCTGGGCTAGACCAGCATTGGATTTAGCTTTTTAAATGGACCTTTATGCATGACGTGTAGGTGGTGAAAGCAGCTGGAAGTGATGATGTGTTTAGAGTTCAGCAGTTAACTAGGATCTTCTGGAACCAAGCTGTGATCTTTTTTATTGCTTTTTTATGGGGATGGGAACACAGGCAAAACACATAAGCCATCTTAAAAAAAACAACCCTGCTTCTTTGGAAGAGTGGTCAAGAATACTAAGGATATTGGACTGTTGGTGTTTCACAGGAAACACTGGCTTTGGTTGCATGACTATTTGAACTCTGACTTTGTTGCTAAAAAAACCCACAAAACTGACAAAAACCAAACACCACCCTAAAACAAAGAAACCCAAAAAGAAACATAGTATTTATCAACATTTCTAATTTTGTTAAATGGCACATATGAAAAATATTAGCCACATGCTTGGATTATCATTTTATTTATTTCCATAACTTAATTATGGAGGAGCTAAGTGAAAGCAAAGTCACCTTGAGGAAAGTCAATACTAGTGAAAAAATACTCTGTTTTCACAGGGTTGCTTTTTTAATCCCTATGAGTCAATGGAATCCGTATCTTGAAAGGAAACTTTAGGACAATTCAACTGGCTGTGCATTTGAATTAACCTCTTATTTAAATGCATCAAGGGGTGTATGGCTCTCAGGGGCTGCTTCTTCAACCTTTCTGCAAACTCCTCTGTCGTCTCTGTCACCTTCTGTTCTTAGTGGCTGCGCTCACTCCTGCTACCTCTTCCTCTCTCTCCTTTTACTTCCTTAGAAAATGCTGAACAAAAAAAATGAGATTCTATTAAAATAATGCAATAACTTCACGGAGGTTCCAGTGCAGCCTATTAGTGTTCGCTGGCCATTTTAAAGATTATTCATTATTCTCAAATAATATAACCAGCATTATTTAAGCATTTAATTTTATTGTTTTTTAAATAAATGAGTAAAAATAATTATTAACTTTTTGCCTGATTAATTTCATGATAAGGGGATCCATTACTCAGAAGTGTATGTGGATCCAAGTGTAGTTTTCTTTTTCAAGAAGCTCTTGGAGCTGGTATCTTTAGGAACCTGGACGCAATAATGAGCACAACACTTCTAGTTTACCTGGCTTTGAGCACAGGGGGATGGATGGGCTGAGCAGAGATCCTCTTCCACCCCAACTATTGGTGATTCTGTGAAGTCTTGTGATTACTGAGTTACTGCAAAATTAATATTGCATATTCATTTTTAAACTGGGATTAGCTGTAGATGGAAAGAAAATAATTGAACTGTCTTTGGAGATTTGAAGATGCCGTGTATGAAGATTTTCTTACTGCTGGTTTTATATAGACTGGATCAAAAAGCTTTCCCTTGTCTTTATCTTCACTGATTTACTCAGATCTCTCCAATTTCCTTGAATGGGAGGAAAGCAAAATGGCTGTGACGCAGGGCAGATCAGAAGAATGATGAAATCCAAACAGCTCACAACCTAGGAGTTCTCACCATAAAAAATAAAATTGCTATTCGCAGTAGACCAAAGAGATTTATACATAACCTCCTCTCTTATGGGCTTTGCATATAGTAACATCAGCTGATCCTAAATTAGGTAGCTGATGGACTGGATTCGCTGGGGTTTTTTTCCTCAGCATCAAAGGGAATGAGTCTGGTGACCTGAAAGGCTTGAGCACACGTGATGTGCACTGTTCAACGGGAGAGACCTTCTCCTGGAGTCAGCCCTGGAAGTAAAAGGAATCGACACCATGACTTTCCATCCTCCCAGCCTTGGAATCCTGCAGCATGTCCATTTCTGTGTCGGCTCCCAGTCCCTGTAAGTGGGATGGGTGGAAGAAATAACTTTCATATAATATACGTGTCCCCCCCACTATTCTGAGCAGACAGACACTGAGTGCCCTAATTTTGGGTGACTTTCATTCAGAAGCAGATGAATGGAAGGTGACAAACTCTACATGTAAACCTTTTCCATTGACTCAATCTTTCTGGGGTCGTTTGCCAACTTCAGTGTCGTTCACTGTGGTTCCAAAACTCTTGCAAGGAAAAGCTCAATTTCATTTTTGGAATGATCTTTGGCTAATTAGCATTGATTTGGGAACTACGTGTTAACATATCAGTGTAGATAGTGCTGCTAATGCCCGAGTTCGGACTTGGTGCATTTTTTTTCCTCTCTTTTTGACCTGAGGAGCTATAAATGCACAGTCAAAGGTTTGTCGTTCTTGGGAAACTATTTTGAAAATATTGCTAGTTGTTACAAACTGAGAAAGAATGGTTCAAGCATCAAAGTTACCAACCTGCTGCCAGTAAAGCATCTCAGAATAAGTTCCTAGTTGTATATGGATTTAAATATATGCGTTTTTCTTTAGTTCTTCATCGTCTGGTCTAATTTGCTTTACATGCGTCCATTTCTGTGGGACATAAAATGTTTTGTGGCAGTTTCGTAACCAGCTAATTTCTTCTGCCTTTGAAATTCTAGAAGGATCAGGAAAAAATGCCAGGAGGTCTGTAGAGAGCATCTGAAAAGCTCAAAAGATAATTTTTCTTTGCCCAGCACTAGTTTGGTAGGACTTCCCCCAAAATCCCTTCAAAAACTCGTAGGGCAGTGACAGTTTTGTGTCGGATTGAGCCTCAGTTGCTGCCACGGATTCACGATGCACAAGAACCTTCCTACTTGTTTCCCTTTTCTCCCACAATGTCAGATTTAGATTCCAGTGTGTCCAGGGAAATGAATCTGACTGCAAGGGATGGATCCTTCAGATAGTTGATTATTTTTGTTCTTGCAAATCACAATTGAAACATTGAATAGTGTAGCAAGTAACTTGATTTTATTTTTTTCCTTTTTTATTTTTTAAAGAAAGATTTAGCCTGCTTTTGTAGAAGATTTTTTGTTTGTTTTTTTTCTTTTTCAGCAGGTCTTAGTCTGTTCTGTAAATTCTGTAAGATCTGCACAGCACCTTTTGCGGACCGTTTGCTCAGTGGCAGAACAGCTGAGATCCAAAGCCTCTTCTCCCTCCCCTTCTCTATAGCTTTTTCGAACACTGAGTCACCCAGGAACAGAGCAAGTGAAGTTGCAGTTTTCTTCATTGCCTTAAACAGCCATGAAGTAACTGCAAGACCACTGACATGGCATCACTTAGGGATACTTATGCTCGTGGTTCCTCAAAAAGGGGAGGTTCTTTCCATCCTGTCCAACCGCTGTGGTATTTTGGTGTTTTCCGGGACTGCGCTGAGGATGTGACTTGTATCCATGAAGTGCAGTTTGTCTGTTGATAACTTACACCAAATAACTTGTCTATAATCCCGTTCTGGCTCTACCATGCTTTTATTTTCAATCACTCCGCTTACAAGAAGGCTCTGATTTGACTTGACCATTGATCTTGGCAACAACTACGCTGCACTTTTTGAATCCTCCATTCACTCTCCTGAAATATCACCAAAACAGTGGTGCTCATTATCCGGGATTATAAAAGATTTCTTTTGTGTGTGCTTGTTTCTTACAAAGTGATGGATAACGGGGAGACACGGAAGGCACAAACCAACAGTGAGGACTGATATTCAAAACCATTAGAAAATTTTATTGAAATTACAGCAATTTCAATAAAAGCGAGCCGAGAATAAAGTAAATGCAACGTCGAGCCTCTGGCTCCACAAAAGGGCTGTCAGACTCTCATGTTGCTATTTTTCACCAGTCTGATTGCCTCCCAGTGTGTTCCTGACACTTGTTATTTTCTGAAGGGGTGTGGGGGAAAGGTTTATCATGGGCTATTTATTTGTATGTGCTTGTAAGTGTAGGTCTGGTGTCACCGGGTCTGGGAGGGGGAGCGATGAGAGCAGGGCTTTGGCGGTGGCTGCAGGTCGCTCACTGCTGCCACAGAGTTAGGCTTTTCTGTCTGTAGTTCTGCTAAAGGTTTTACCGGAATAGGGATGCTCCAAAAGGGGGGTGTTCTAAAAGAGTCAGAAGTAGGATTTTTTTCCCCATTAGCATAAGATATATATGTGCACATGATTATGGCAATTATGGCTGAGTGTTGTCATGAGAATAATACACTTCAGTTTTGGTACTACAACTACGATCATAGAATCATAGAATGGTTTGGGTTGGAAGTGATCTTAAAGATCATCTAGCACCACTATGGGCAGGGACACCTCCCACCAGACCAGGTTGCTCCAAGCTCCCTCCAACCTGGCCTTGAACCCCTCCAGGGATGGGACAGCCACAGCTTCTCTGGGCAACCTGGGCCAGGGTCTCACCAC